>CM026290.1:4405864-4863595 GCA_014851415.1 Cnaphalocrocis medinalis | reverse complement strand
TATGTCAACGAACTTTTCTAAATTCAAAATCAGGTCAAGTCTAACTTCTGTGTGTAATTATTTTGTGATTGTAGCCCCTTAACTTACTAGATGAATATTGTCATATTATCAGAACGACGAGTCGGACGGCGGCGTGGAGGGCGGGCACACGGACGCCGCGGCGCTGGCGCTGATGCTGCAAGAGCAGCTGGACGCCATCAACACCGAGATCCGCCTCATCCAGGAGGAGAAGCAGAGCACCGAGGCCAGGGCTGAGGAGCTGGAGTCCAGGGTAAGAGAGACAGAGAGGCTAAGAGACTTGTAAATCGCATTTACCATGATTTTTAACCGACATACGATAGTTTATTGATTTTCAAAAGGTACAGTGAAGTGGTAAATACGCCTATGGTAGTGTGACATATCAATAACGTGAAGGCGTGACGACTGGTCCTAAAATTTTATGAAATTGTTTGATGTTATGATAGATTTGAAATTGAAAATAATTCTGTGGTAGTTAAAATTAAAAATATTTCGAGCAAATTTCTTGAATGTATTCTCATCATAATTTCAATATACACATTAAATTGAACATCAATTGAGGAAATTTCACAGGTTGTGTGACAGCTTGTTTAACTTGATGTGTGGCTGTCTGTACTTAACAATAAACGTCACGTTAATTCCCGTTTTAATATATTAGAGTTGCCTCATGCAGTTTAGATTTCCGCCCAATATCTTTATGCAATCATTGTTATTATTTTTTCTGTTAGGAAGTAATTATACTCTGATTCATAATCATGTAAAGTAAACTGACAGATGAAAATGACAAGTTTCTATGCATTTTGACATTTTGCATGTGTCAAATTGAGTGACAATGTATGGGGATGACACATTGACATCGGTCAGTTTACTTTACATGATTATGAATCAGAGTATAGTAACAACTAATAAATTATGATTCTAACAATTTCACGCCAACTGGCCATATTATTATAATCACAGATCTGTCCAATCTGTTATACGATATCAAGCAGATCTCATATTCTTATGTCGTAAGAAACAAGGCTTAATATGGCACTTCGCCGGATATGTGTCGCTAACAATGGTATTGTAACTATTTTCTAATACAAAAAGTGTATAATTAAATCGTCACGCCATCAATTACGGTATCAGTAAACACTTTATGCTTCCAATGACATCTCGGTCGCCAACGTGTGTAGTCACATAGTGCGTAGCGATCACTTAACAATCGGGATTTCACCTAAAGGGTTGCGTAGCCAAATGGAATAAAACGGAACCTTTATAAATCGTCATATCTGTCTGATCATCGGTGTGTGATAGCCACTTTTCTTCAAAACTATAGTGCTGTAACTTCAAAAGTAGATGACGTATTCTGTGAACTGCGTTGAGATATTAACTCAAAATAGAAATAAAAATGTTTTTTGGGCTTCTCTACATTTCGAACTGAAACAATTTTTTTTTTCATCAAAGCCATACGTGTATGATATCAATAGATAGGTCTTCAACGGTACGATACTCTTTGTGCGTGAGTCCAAGTCGCACTTGACCGGTTAATTAGTATCTATGGGAAACTGAGGTATGTTGTAGCGGAGGGAATTGTAAAAAGTCTCGGCAACTCTCCTTCATCTTTATCAAGCCCAATATCTTTTTCCACTCTGTTTAAAGGTAAGTTAAGGACGTTAAAAATGTATCATAACATATGTATACCTATACTCTGATTTATAATCATGTAATATCAACTGACAGTTGGCGGGTTGTCGCGTTATCGTAATACAAAAATAGTGTCGGTCGTGAGTAATCGAAAAGTTCAATTGCGATTCAATTATTTTTCATTTTCTTTTCATGACATGAGAAAATCTTGAAAATTACATTTGGAGGCTGATTGATGTCCAAACTTCTAACTAAATGTACGAAGTGTGTTAAAATGTAGTCATTCAATAAAAATAAATTTAAGTATTTACAAGTAAAATAATCGAATCCAAAAACTTGGTTACATAAACTCATTTTCAAAGGAGCTTAAAATTATTCAAACAACCGGCCAATAGCGTGTCGGACACGCACATGAAAGGGTTCCGTAGCCAGAAGACCTACTTATTTACGACGACGACGTTAACACTTGTATTTTTTATTAAACTAGTATTCTGCTTAGTCTAATAAAACACAAAATATCAACATAGTTTTTCTGATTGTAATTAGTGTTGATACCCCAAGGTTTTTTGAATTTGCCACCATTCTTTATAGTCACGTTTTGTTGGTCAGACTTTTATGGTGAGGGAAATATCTATGATTTAAATGAAGATGTCATGAAAATAATCAAAGGATTATTTTCATGACTTAATTGTCAGAGTATTTATGTCGAACATAACAGCTATGAGTTGTCAGATTAATTCATTTAAATAAAAAACAATTTATCGATTTTTTACTCTTAAGAGTAACAATTAATTGTTGTCTTCATGTTCATTCAAACCAGCTCTATGCAATACGTATAAAATATCGCTGTACTTTATGTAATGTTTTTCTTATTAACTATCGTACAAATCAATGAAATTAATTAAGGTTATGAGTAAATCTTACATCTAAAATGTTCAATAATAAATTCAATTGTTCGCTCACCATTCAATTATAACAGCACTAGTGCACTTAGGAGGCAACATTAAAAAAAATAAAGGTCGATTGTAGCTGTCAGTTTATATTACATTATTATAAATCAGAGTAGGTACCTATACTTAGTACGATATAGTAATAAATGGTAGGTATATAGTAATTCATTTGACGACGTTTTATTTGAAATAACTTAAAATAAAATATTTTTATTTTGTTTATGAATGTTTATGAAAATTCAGCACACAAGCTGAGACACATCAATTAATTATCATAGCCAAATATTGTCCATTAAGTACCAAAAATATCACACAAAAGGTCAAACATAACCTCCTTTTGCAAAGTCGGTTGAAGTACTTACTATTTGATCTGCAATAGGCCATTAACTTCGATCGTTAAATTCAAATTATCGTTTCGTACGTGTTAGCATTCATGGATGGCTACTATGGGAATTTGGAAATGATCAAAAGAAACAATCTCCCTTTATTACTTATGGCTCGTTACGAAAAAAATTACTAACGTTATGATTGTACTGAAGAATGTCTGTACATACAAGACCCAGATAGAAAAACGTAGGCCTAACTGTAACATTAGATAGGTAGATAGATAATCTTTATTGCACAGAAATAGATAGAATAGGTATATTTATTTGGAGCAAATAACAGAAACTTAAAATTCAAATTAAACTTGTTACCAAAATAGTTGCCAGTATTGCCACTCTCAGCAGCATTATGTCATAGTACATTTTTATTTTCTGAAATATAGTATACCTACACATGAGTGAAACAAACAGGAATAAACACTTTGTTGTTGTTAATAACAATTTTTATTGAATTTCGCCCGCTCTACCTTAGGGTCGCTTTTTCAACTTCTTGCAGTATTTCTGTAGGTAATTTATCTGTTATCTCACAATGTCACTATCAAGGTTCACCTATTGCCAAAATCTCGAACAATCTCAGTAAGATCCATAGGTAAACAAGAACCAACCAGTTTTTGATTTTGATATTATGTAAGTTAAGCCGAAAATAGCTGCTGTATTGCATCATTTGGCATAATGTATGCAGTTACTGGTTTGAAAGCCGCAGCGGAGTTAATTACTTATGTAAATAAAAAAACGGATTTTCTACGCTTGAAACAAGAATGCGATTAGATGTCAACAACATGGAATCATGAAAACAAATGATTGAGTTCTATTGATAAATCTTAATGATCTCAGCGGTATTTCCCGGTAGTGTCCAAAAAAAAGCCTTAAATTCAAAGGTGCATGCTCGGATTCAAACTTATGACCAACCGTTAAGAAGGCGCATGTTCTTCTCTTTTAAGCAACCAGACGGGCTAACGCGAACATTTTCAAAAATTCTTAACGTTAGTGTGTCGAGCGAGTGACATTGACGCCTCTGATGGCAGTTATCATCGAGCCGCTGGATTGTTCGTTTCCATTTTTCCTCTCATCATCTTCATGATCATTTCAGCCATAGGACGTCCACTTCTGAACATAGGCCTCCCTTATCGATTGGAGGCGGTTTGCTTCCAACAGGCACCCGTGACTCTGACCATGTCATACGTCCATCCCGCGGGAGCCCCGTCTACCAGTACGTCGTCCATTCGAGAATCTTTTGGCTCCAACAGCCATCTGTTCTTCTTGCTATGTGCCCCGCCCATACCACTTCAGCTTGCTAATCCGGTTTTCCTCTCAGATAAAAAACATACGAACGGTTGCTAAAACAACTACGCACACTGTAAGTAACAGCTAGAAACATTAGATCACTTAGTAGATTTCGCCATTGTCAAGTTTCAATTTTATCACGGTTCGCAGACATGTCGTGGCATTAGATAAATAATGCATGATTTATTTTATGTCGCCACTTCATCATCCTGCGGTTTGAAGTGGGTACTCTAAATGTCAAGATCTTTACTAGCAAATTGTTTTAAAGTTTCTCCCGGAACTATCAAGAGTCAACCCAAAAATATTTAGTTCGATAAACATTTGTTTTATATCCTAAGTAAAAGATGTATGGTAAATCTAAGGCTGCCATTCGATACGAATCGTGCCGTTGCCGTATCGTCGCGTTATACACATTTGTCGTCCGATGAAGATTGGTCGAATCGGACCATGGACGTATATAAGGGGGGGGGGGTCCAGGGGGTCCGGACCTCCCCCATTGAGGCCTGGTTTGACATAAGGTTGAATGGGCTATAGCCAAGGGCGACTTAATTAAGGGGTCGGCAAGGTTGGTGGGGTAGCAAATTGTAGATAGCCCTGGGACGGCGATTCAACAAATCAACCTCACCTTCTTCAAGAATGCGTACATGTAATAACGCACGCTGGGTCCAGCCGGTACTTGAATAGTACTTTGGGAGAGCCGCATTATAAAATATTATTTCAAATAGGGAAATTGTTAAATCCGAGCACGGGGGGGGGGTGATTCGTTGGAACACCCCCCTTGTCAAAGCTATACCTATACGTCCGTGAATCGGACAATTGTATTTATCTATGACCATTAAGTTCTGTAATCTTTTGTGCAATAAAGACTAGGGTAACCGAGATAGTGATTGCCCAGTGTACAGTGAATGCCCGAATTAAGGTTAACATACATTTTAACTTATTTTCAAAGGTGTAGTTTTACATTAAATCCGTTAAATAACACTAGGATACTGTTAACTAGAGTTCTAAATAAGACATTTGGCAAAATTTTCAATAAAAATATTGTAATGGCAGTTTTTGGACAGCGGGTGTCCGTCACTTCAAAAAATGCGAATTCCTTACAGAATTTGTTAAGGATACATTTTGTAGTTTTGAAGTTTGTATCACTTTAATTTTCTTTTTGAGCGTTAAAGCACAACGACGTGCTAGTTAAAGCTTTAATGTTACATTCGAAGCAGTTATCGCGGCGTAATTTTATTCCATTAAGTATTTTAAGAGGGTGGGCAATCACTGTACCTAAAATATGACAAATTCAGTTATTGCCATACCAGAATTCAGTTATTGCCATGGGTATGAGACAGTGATTGCCCGGGTAGGTATTTACTAAATCACGTGAGGGATATAATAATCGAACCGAATATTTTCTTTATATCCTGTATCTTTCTTTATATCTAGTTTCGAAAAAACTGCTTTTTACAAAAAGTTGACCTAAAAATAGGGGAAAATTTGATCTGCTACCGAAAATCTTGGAGGAAAGGTGGTAAGAAGAACAACCAAATATATACCGTAATTATATTATGTATTTTATCGTGGGAGAGCACGTTTCAGTATGAATAAGCCGGTTTAAACGGAGTGATTCTATAATCACAGAAAACCAAAATCAAGCGGCGCTAACGCGTGAGTGTACCGGAGGCTCAATGAAGGGGGAAAAGGAGTTAAAATGTTGGCATCGCATTTGTGATTCCCCTTGTTGTTGCGAGTGTCTATGAGCGGTGGCAATCGTTTACCATCAGGTGATCCGTATGCTTGTGAGCCACTTATCACATATTAAAATTTAATTACCAAATGATGCAGTTAGTAATAATTAGAAAAAAACTTTCAAATTTCAACTGTGGGAGAGCCACGCTTTAGCATGAATGGGCCGATTTGACCGGAGTGATACCACTGCCTCACAGAAAACCAGCGTGAAGCAGCCCCTGCGCCAAGTGAGTGAGGGAAACGGAGGCCCACACCCGGGGGGAAGGGGAAAGAAGGTTGGCAGCACTTGTGACTTCAGTGGTGTTGCAGGTGACCATGGGCGGCAGCATTGCTTATTATATATAATGTGCAGTCAAAACACGCATCACTTGATGGTAAGCGAATGCCAACGCACATACTCAACACCAGTGGAGTCACAAGTATGCTGCCAATATTTTTAACCCCTCCCCCCTCCCCTCACCCCCCATTGGGCCTCCGACAACCTCGAAACTGTATCTACTTACCTTTTGTAAAATTGGTACATTCCATTTATTCGCTGAGATAACGAGAAACTAGATAGAACAATTTGACGATTTTACTAGATTTTGAAACTAAAGGGGTTTTCTTAGTCAATGGTACCTTATTTGGATGATGTTACTGATTTCAATAGCTTAGAAATATATCTTAAACGCACAAAAACTTACGAAAGATCTAAAATTTTAAGTATTTAATAGTATTTTTATGGAATTACAACGTGCGGTATAGTTGGCAATCACTGTCTCATTTGGTTGGCAATGACTGTGTCAAGTGGGCAATCACTGTGTTTTAGGAGATATTTTTGTTATACGTTATAATACATATATATACGACACTCACTACAAGAGGAATCACTGTGTCGGAGTGGACTGTAAGGGAAGGAGCAAGCTTGAGCGATCATCAGCTGATCACATTCAGACTAGGCGATACAGCGGTGCGATCGCGGGTGGGAGTTGCTGGCCAGGGTCAGATGCAGCCATCTTACAGAGACCGTGGCGTAAACTGGGCGAACTTTTGCTCAGCTTTGCACTACCGAGTAGGACGTCTGCAACTCAGGAGACCAGCTGAGGATATCTGTAATGAGTACACAGACATACTGACACGGACGGCAAGCGAATGTCTGGGCAAACGCAAAAAGGCAGACACCGGTGGGTACGAGTGGTGGACACCTGCACTGGACAAACTCAGGAAGGAAGTGTACAGTGCGCGTAGGAATTGGCAGAAGTCGCGGAAGAGAGGAGGTGAGCAGGAAACTCATTTGAAGAATGAACTCAATGTTGTGAGAAATCACTACAAAGAGGCAATGAGGAGCGCGGAGATCACCTTTTACCGCAAAGTGGCGGAATCCGGTAACGATGAGCCGTGGGGGATGGCTTATCGAGCTGCCTCTGGCAGAGTCCGCCCCCCACCCAACGTGATGTACGGAATGAAGCTCATGGAAGGACATGCAGAAACTGGAGAGGAGACCATGTCTGGGCTCCTACGCGCGCTGTGTCCTGATGACAACCTGGAGAAGGATGACGCGTACCACCGGCAGGTCCGAATAGCTGCTGCGTGCGCCCCGACTGGACGAGACTCTGAGCCACCCAACCGGGAGGCACTGGCGCGGATAGTCAAAGATCTACCAAACACGGCACCGGGAATGGATGGACTGACACCACGGATCATAAAGCGAGCATGGAGAGCGAGTGGAGAGGAGATGCTGTATATGTATTCCGCATGCATAAGAGAAGGTGTGTTCCCAGCCATATGGAAGACCGGAAGACTAGTGGTTTTGCCAAAAGGCAATGACAAATCCCTGACAGACCCAAAGGCGTATAGACCGGTTACGTTGCTGCCCATTTTGGGAAAGATACTGGAACGTCTTATTATCACCTGCGCTCCTTGTCTGCACCGGAATATCTCACCCAGTCAGCATGGTTTTAGGTGTGGAAAGTCGACGGTTACGGCGATTAACGCAATTATGGACCGAGTTACGAATACCTCCAAAAACTATTGCCAGCTTATACTCTTGGATATTTCAGGGGCCTTCGACAACGCCTGGTGGCCCATGGTCCTGCTCAAAGTGAAACAGGGTGGATGTCCACCAAATATTTACAGAATCTTAGTGAGTTACTTCACAGACCGGCGAGTGGGATTATTCATGGGTCGACAGGTGGTGTGGAAGAGGTCTACAATGGGCTGCCCCCAAGGTTCGGTGTTAGGGCCTACATTATGGAATCTTCTGCTCGATGACATCCTTAGGCTACCGATGCCCGAGGGCGTCAGCATGACAGCCTATGCGGATGATATCACGATCGCGATCGAGGCACCAACCAGAGCTAAAATAGAGCGAGACGCACAATATATGCTCCAGGCGGTGTCCGAATGGGGGCATCGGAACCGTCTGACTTTTTCAGCTGCGAAGTCGCAGACAATCACCTTGAAAGGCAAATTCAAGCGCCCCCCAACGATACGTATGGACAATAAAT
The DNA here is from genome assembly GCA_014851415.1 of Cnaphalocrocis medinalis. NCBI lineage: Eukaryota > Metazoa > Arthropoda > Insecta > Lepidoptera > Crambidae > Cnaphalocrocis > Cnaphalocrocis medinalis. The sequence goes on along the minus strand of CM026290.1, from coordinate 4,855,108 downwards.
CGATCGCGCACGTGAGCATGGCAAAGTTACTTGGGGTGGTGATTGACCAAGGGTGTTCCTTTTTGCAGCATGCGAACTTTATCGGCCAGCGGGCTAGTAACTGCTTCGGGAAGATGTCGAGAATATCTTCATCGACCTGGGGCGTGCGGTACAAAGCACTTAGGGTCCTGTATTCAGGGACCTATGTTGCAAGTCTTACTTACGCTGCGGCAGTTTGGTGGCACCGGTCAAGCATCTTCGTGGTGAGGCGAGCTTTGCTGCGCACCCAACGGCCTGCAATGATTCTGCTCACGAAGGCTTATAGGTCTGTTAGTACATCAGCGCTGCCCGTGCTAGCTGCGGTGTTACCGGCCGACTTAGAAGTTGTTCGTGTGGGACGATTCGTCCAGGAGTGCCCAAAGGAAGCCACAGACAAGGAGCAAATGGCACTTAAACGTAGAATATTTGGAGATGTTGTTGCCCAATGGCAGGAGCGCTGGTCGACCAGCGACAAAGGAAGAGAGTTGTCGCAATTCTTCCCAGACGTAGAAATGAGATTATCGGCCGGTTGGGTGGAACCAGACTACGCCGTGTCACAAATACTGACGGGACATGGGAGTTTTAACAGCAGACTGCATGCGATGACTCTCAGTGAGTCACCTGTATGTCCCTGTGGAGAAGCTGATGAAACTCGGGACCATGCGCTGTGGGAATGTCAGCTGTATGAAGAGGAACGGCAACAGATGCTGAATGACTGGAACAGGAACGAGATAGGACCAGTATACCATCAAGAGATGGTCAACTCTGCAGAAGGTTTTCGACGGTTGCGTGCGTTTGCACACAAAAGGCTTGACATAAGGAAGGAGTTCGATTGATGTGGAACTGCCCGAGCGCGAGTCGCTTGTGCTGTGGTGTTTCACGCCCCATTTGGGGAGAAGTGACATTGAGATGGGCTAAAGACACAGACTTTGTAGGGAGTGAAGAAACGCACCGGGGAAAGAGCCCTTAGCAAGTACCTGGTGAGCGTCTCCCAAGATTCGGTCCGTATGCCGAGACGGTAGGAAGGACCATGGGCTGGTGGAGGGACCTGTGTCTATACGTTATAATTATAAAATATTCTTTAGATGTTTGAATTATTGCTAACTTATCTCAATGCTAAACTATTAACGTTGTCAAATAATTACACTCTGATTTCTTATTGTTAAAGAAAAGGATTATATTGAAATAAAACTAGTGTCAATTTCTTAAGTGGGCAATCACTATCTCGATCACCCTACCTCTATTTATCTAATATTATCTAGAAATAAAGGTAGTATGAGCTGTGACTTTCCTTATCCTTGCAATACTAAACAAAAAATAGTTATTTTAGTGGGATTCCCCACCAAAATTAAGAATTCAAATTAAAGTTTAATTGATATCAACAAATAACAACATCACATTCTTATACTCCATTATTATAAAATGATGTCTAAAGTTACTCTTGGTTTAAAGATGATGTCACTTTAATCTTATGACTTTTATAAAAATTACAGCAAAATTCATAAACCATGAGCAACTTAAGTTTCTGTCATAAGGGCAATAAGGAGGCTAATATATTATTAGGAACATCCATACCCACATAAATACATAGTCCGCTAGTTATATCTAGAAGACTATCAAGAGGCTTCTAACGACACCTCATTTTTCCAACCCAGAACACCCAGACAAAAGAAATTTAGAAAATTTAGTTTCCTAAATTGACTTGACCGGGAATCGAACCCGGGACCTTTCGCGCTTCGGGCGAACACCTTAGCCAATGCGCCATCGAGGCCGTCAAACTCAAAATAACTCTTCAACCCGGAAAGCGGTCGATTTGTTTCTTCAACGAGAATCTTTTTGCGTGTTCACATAAATCACACAAATAGACATACCTAGCTACTAATTTGGCGTGACAAATAAAAACTTCACTTTCGGAATCGTTCGTGGCCTGCCCGCATCAAAAATGTATTTATTTATTTATCAGGAAAACAAACAGCAGTTTTTAAACATAGGATTAACAAATATATAATAATATACCTATCTATCTCATATGCCAAGAAAATTTTCACTATTAAATTTTACAATGGTACCTATACAGAAAATGCTTGCATATTCCTTTCTTGTCAAGAAAGTCATTCAGCTACTAATAAACACGAATTTGCTTGTACACATTAGCATACATAGTTAAACATAAACCCTGTCTATTTGCTTAAATTCTAGTGTACATACCTAAATCAATTGTCTTCCTACATAAAATCTAACTAGGTATTTACTGTTACTAAAAATTCATGAAATCAGATCAGTGTCTTCGATGAACAATTGTTTTTTGTTGATCGAAATGAAAGTGTCTTCTTTAGATGTCAATCAACAATGCAAAATATCGTAAGAATAAGTTCACGATTAGAAAATGCCGCAGATGTTTACCAACATAACATTGTATTAATTTAAAGTCTCGCGTAGCTTTTGGGTTTGTCCAAAATCTTTTGCTAACCGCAAAAGGAGGTCGAGAATATTTATCTTAGCAAAACTTGACTTCGATTAATCTTATATACAAAAAAAGAAATGCGGGATTTTTAACACTGACTGACAGATCTAGCCAACATAAATGATAGGTTAACTATTAGGTGGACCATTCTGCGAAATCCAACTTTCGTGGCAGTCCACAAATGCAGTATTTCTCTGAAATTGACATAAGAATCTTAAAATATACCGATTATATGGACGAAGTTTCCCATATATAATATCTATCAACTACCTATATTTTAAGATTTTACAGAAATAATGCATTTAATTTTAAGGACTACCTAGTCAGAATTCTCGAAGAATATCCCAGATGTACTTATCTTAGTTATTTGTTTCGAACTTTATAGTTGGTAGGAATAAAGTTTAAAACTGAATGTGCAATATATTTTTATTGAATATTTTACCATACATATAGAATTAAAAAAACAAAACACGATGAAGATGTTACCGTCTTAAAACAAAACCATATCAGCGATTGATATCTCGTTAGCTTCTCAGTATTCCAAATTCAAAATAATAATATTCAAATTTAATTTATTTTTAACTCAAAATGTTGCTATTTCAAATAAACTACCAGTGTGATCTATTCAAATTTTATTACTGAACTGTGTTATGCGTGCTATTTTTATCTATTTATCATTCTATTTTTTATTACGTAGGTAATAATCAATTTATAAGTACCGCTATGTGTTTAATTTATGAAGTCCATAACTTGTGATTTTTATTTGATCGTAGTTGAGAATGTATAAATGAATGACAATACAAAGTTGTAAAATCAAACTAAGCCGTTGATAGACAAAGGATTAATTCTTTGGCTACTGTAATTTTCTTCATGCAAATTATAGTAGCACGCCAAGATTGACCTGGAAATCGTATACTTACTAATGGTTTAGCCTCTCTCGTTGCATTTTTATAGTAGAGGTGAGTTTGTGCTAGAAATGCTCCTCGGCATCAAGTATGAACGTAAGACAGCCACACATCAGGTTACCACAATACTTAATGGATTTGACAGTGAGATAACAATCAAAATTTTTTTACAGTTTTGTATACCTACTTTGATGTGTTGTTTGGCTGTAAGTACGTAGGTACGAGAACAACGACACCACGATCACTCGAAGGAAAACTTATGAAACAATTTCCCGAAATTCGTATTGTCTTTTCCTTACAAAATTATGTACTTACTTAACACAAGTACGCTACCAACCTTTTACCACAAAATACATATTGACACAGAAGGCTGACTGCCCACTAAGAGCTAAAAATATGTCATGTACTCACGCATGCGCACTAACGGGCAAAAACGCCTTTTCGACCAAATTAATCCTAACTTATGCCATAAGATTGTCAAACTGTCGAGGTCTAGGGTAGAGGCCGCGCGCTTATGTACTCATGCCGGGCAACAACCCTAGCATATGTCAACGAACTCTTCTAAATTCAAAATCAGGTCAAAGTCTAACTTCTGTGTGTAATTATTTTGTGCTTTTACCCCCTTTCCCCCCTTTTTTCCTTTCGACGAAACACAGCGCAGGCATTGCTTTAAGCCGATCTTGTGTGGCCCACAATCTCTATTTCGGCGTTTGTGTACTTATTCCCCAACCATTGCTTCGTCTTGTACTATTACTGGACCCAGAATTTATGTAGGACCTTTCTTTCGTAGGCACTTGTAGTAGGTACTCGTAGTAGGCACTTGTAGTAGGCACTTGTTACTACTCGTAGTAGGCACTTGCAGTAGGCACTTGTAGTAGGCACTTGTAGTAGGCACTTGTAGTAGGCACTTGTAGTAGGCACTTGTAGTAGGCACTTGTAGTAGGCACTTGTAGTAGGCACTTGTAGTAGGCACATGTAGTAGGCACTTGTAGTAGGCACTTGTAGTAGGCACTTGTGTGCACTTGTAACTACTCGTAGTAGGCACTACACAGTAGTTAGTGGGCACAGGGTTTTTCCTAGTTCAGGCAACAAACTTAAATTTGCTTACTTAGTTTAATAAATAAACTAGAGGCCCGCCCTCACTTCGCTTCGGGACCGTTATTCAGAAATTAACTAATAGATGGCGCTGTGCTCAATTACATCGCGCAAGCGTTTCGTGTTTTCGGTTTACCTATAAGCCTTGTCGTTGTCTATAGAAGTTATCTCTTTATAAAAAGTATAGAAGATAGATTAAAACTATTTTGATGTTCTTATGATTTTTCGATAAAGTTATTCCTAGGTAATATAAGTATAAACTTCATATTTTTTAAGCTCAAAGTTCCTTTTTTTTTCAGAACATGTCATCTAAAGCAGTGTTCGTGATCGCCATTCTACTGGCGATGCTGGCCACGTGCAACGCCGGCATGATGATGATGATGCAAAACATCATGGAATTGTTCTTCGGCAAGAGCAAGAGTATGTCTGACATCATCATAGACCTCTTGGATGCGCTGTACCCGAGCGACGACAAGGAGACGAAGGCAATGAAGAAGATATTCTCCATGTACAATGACGATAATGAAGCATTACTTAGTATGGAGAATTTAGCAAGCACAGGAGACAGGTAATAGTTTAACATTCCGCTGCTTAATTCTGCTTTTTTTTTTAAATGTTTTTTTTATGAAATTAATCTTAAATGAATTTTGAGGACGAATTACAGGTAATTGCGGCAATTTTTTATACTGATCAACATTAATATAAGATTAATTTCATCCAAAAACAGATACATGCAGAATCGAGCAGTGGGATTTTAGGCTATAATAATGGACTGGATATAGACAGCCCCCTCTGGTTTTTTGTTGCCAACCGCTAATGTCATTTGATATTGATATTAGGGATAGCGTTTTACTTTAAAATGTTTTTTTTTTATGTTTTTAATGAATTTCCTTTGAGATTGTATAATTTGTAAATGTCCATATTAGCATTAGATAAATCTGTAAACTATCTATCTACCTATCTATCTCTTCAAAGATTTATATAATTTTACTTGTATTGCCAAGGAATTGTACTATTATTGTAGATATATTTTCACTAATCCTGTGGACAAAACCGAGGACTTAAAACGGAACGGAATTCTCATCCGTATCCCAATCCTCGCACCTGTTACCCGTTGCTGATTGCTACGGGACGATTTCTTAGTTATAAGAAACATCATCATCATCTTGAAAACATGAAGATGTTGCGTACGCCCTTTGAGCACAGAGGATATTGCTTTGAGTATGAATAATTGAATAAAATTGGGGTGGAAAGGTCCTTGAGTGGCAGCCGCCTGCAGGAGGCCGCACCCGTGGTAAGCCTCCCACCAGGTGGACCGACGATCCGACGACCGAAATAAAGGTCACGGGAGTCCCTTGAATGCGGGTGGCACAGGACCGATCTGTGTGAAGAACTTTGGGTGAGGCCTATGTCCAGCTGTGGACGTCTATTGGCTGAAATGATGATGATGATGCATAATTCCCTACTCAAAGCGCCACAGATTTTTGTACCAAGCGTAGGCAATGATTTTCTTTGTGAATTTGCGAATGAAGTTGTAACGCAGGCACTGGATCGAGTAGGTATAAGAATATTGTAACTACGTAACCTTGGGTTACACCATGGTAATCTTAATAGTTCTGCGCAATTTTGAAGTTAAAAAAAATCAATGCAATTAAACAAAAATTAAGTGTTTAATATTCTTTTAGACGTTAATGAATTAAATACGAGTAGATTTAAAAGATAATAACGCCAGAAAGTATTAAATTGATATTCTTATTATCCTATGCATATATTTACATATAAATTCTGTATAGTGAAAAAAAATATATAACTACATTATTATAATTTAATAACCTGTATGTAAGATATTTATTACCTACGTAATTATAGTTAACTTGTCTTTTATTTATTGTGCTTAAAACAAGCCGTAGGATGTTGTACAAGATATGAAAATAGGTAGCACTAAGTAAATATAAAATGTACTCACCTACTTGTAAATATTGAATTGTAATTTATTGAAATAAAGGAAGTACAGTCAGCATCAGACACTAAATACTGCAGGTGTTCAAAGAAAGGTTAAAGTTTAAACGATCAAAAAGTAGTTGACTGTAGTGATACCTACTTGTGAGCGTTCCACGAGTCACAAATATCTTAACAGTCAAATATTCATTAATGTTTTTACTTACAACAAATTATTTATTATTTAGGTATGTGTTAAAGAACACTCAGATGTTAAGATTTAATGGATGAGTTAAACGTCTTCGACTTGCCCGCTCAGATTTATCTGCTGCTGACTGTACATAACAATAACAATGTTTAATCAATTCATTTTTTCCCTACTGAAGTTTTAAGTAGTAACAATTAATTTACTACTGAAATTAATGGTAAGTACAGTCAACCACACGTCAGGTTACCACATTAACTTGACAAATTTCCTTAATTGATATTCAACCTAATGTGTATGACAGTAATATGAGAGTCGATTTAAGAAATTTGACTGTTTTGTATACTTTGATGTGTGGCTATAAGTAGGTACTGTTGTTGTTTGTAGTACGGTGGCCAGCACATCAAGTTACTACAATCTGTCAAATTTCTTTAATCGAACCTCACTTTTATGTCAAACGTGTTTGGTTCAATATCAACTGAGGAAATTTGACAGATTGTAGTAACTTGATGTGCTGGCCACTGTACATCAAAGTATTATGTAAAAAATATAGGTATCTTTTTTGACATTGTTAATTTATCTATAGAGTAGGTAAGACATAATATCATATTATTATCTACTAAAAAGTAGAGCAAGGGGGCAAGTCTCATGCACTTGACATTTAAGTTGAATAAGGTATGAAATCTTTAAATGTGGCATCAATGGCTAGCGCAAGTGAATTGTCCCCCCAGTTTTGCACCAGTAGACAAGGTCCTGAGTGGATAGTCAGCGGACTCCTAACTCCTTATTCTAGTCGTAAGAAGTTGGAATGTATCAATACGGCACTCCATTTTGATGTCTTGTCCTTCTCATTTACCGGGAGACCCACTTGTTTTCCATTAAAAAAAAAACTTGTTAATGAAATGTAGCATACACAAACAGTCTCTCGTACATTAAGAGTGTACCTAAGATTATGGACGTTGAACTTAGCAAGCGAGAATATATAAATCTGCCGTACCTATATCTAAAAAGCCGTTATTACCGCATTTGTTTGATTTTGTAGTTAAATTTTGTAGTAAGATTAATTACAAGGCCCAATTAGATATACACGACAGAATTTATATAAACCATAACAAGTAATTCAAATATCAAGTAAGTACAAAAGCTGGTAAAAGGAAGGTAAAAGTGAAGTACGAGTAGTCACATGTTACGACATACGATCCGGTCACGAATTTCAACGCACCTCGTCACTCGACCAGCGTGAGGAGCCTGCGAGGTAAACTTCAGACCCTCTCTATCTGTCCCATTATTAATATTATCATTAGCAGTTCTATCATCATTAGCAGGCCTTTCATCATTAGCAGGTCTTTCATCATTCTGATGCTCCAAATACCCTAACTCATCCTTTTCCACTTCTTCATGGTTATACGGCGGTGGTCTACGCGGATTAGTGTAAGGTCCTTGGAAGTAGCCGCATTCAAGTCTGCCCCCTTTTAGGCGGCAGCCGTCGCCTACTTGAACCTCGTTGTCTCTACTGTTAGGTCGGCCCACGTTTAGGTTGTAACCACATAGTAACCTATCGTCGATCACTTTGCATATGCTGCTGTCGAAGTCGTAGGGGCAGCAACGTTTCTTCGGCTTGTCGGGAGGTTGAGGATCGGGCAAAGCAGTTGTCAAATGCAGCGGGTCTGGTTTATCGGATGTGTTGTCAGGGCACGTGACAGGATCACGACAACAGTTTCTCGACATGACTAAATTTGGCATAGCTATGCAGATCTGAAAAGGTTTGGACAAGAAATACGATATATTTTTTTGCATCTCCAAGAAGACTTCTTAATTATCGTCTCATAATTATCATAATCAATATGCCTACTGTCATTTTGTTCACTAAAATGTACTTAATATTGTGATAAACTGATAAAGATAATAAAATCTTTAGATTGTTATCAATATTTTAATGCCTAGATCAACTCAAGGGGCTATGAAGGCTCGTTTGATCCAGTAACGCAGTTTGTTTTACTGTGATACATTTTTAAACAAAGATCTCTTTGTAGTGTCAGTAGTATACTCAAAGAATGCCATTTTGATATTTCTAATCTTGTGTAGAAACATTATTTAGTTCTACCACCAATAGCGAATTCGTGATTAGGTATTGTTATAAGTAGGCATTTTCAACAATAAATGATTACGAAGCTTGTGACATGAACGAGTGAAATTACTTAGTTTGAAATATCATGAAAATAATACTTTTCCTGGTTTTCCTAATGAGGACATTTTCTTTGAATATCCTATACTCATTATCATCACAATTAATTTAAATCTAATAGTGGCGCTACTAGACCAAACAAGCCCTCTTAAAAAAGGTATCTATGAACGAAAGAGACTAACCATAACTGATTTCACATAACTTTTCAGCATTTCACTTATCACAGTCGGTAATCACAAATACATACATCGGAGGATTTCAATTAACTTTCAGAGGTATGTAATAAAAATACATCAAGGTATCGTTGGCAAAAAAAGTTCTTTACATGTGATTATTTAAATATTATTTAAAGGGAAAACGAATTTGGTTTGATATCAGTTATGAAATCATAGGTGGAAACCAATTTTGATAAATTATTGTTAATTTAAATGAATAAAACAATTGAAACGTGTAAATACTATACTTTATTTTAATAACCACTCCACAGTTCGTTTCATAAGTTTATTTTCAATGGGTAATGCATCCACATTTATAAGGCTCAAATCAAGTTTGTCAATATTAATTTTATCTACATCGATTGCGTTCTCTTCAAACAGTTTTCCAAAATTTTCATTGCCTTTCAACGTATGTTTTGACCAGTTCCAAAGTTGTTTCCTCAGTTTGAGTTTCAAAGACCTAGCGGGGCTGAGTCTTTCCTTCTTGCTGGAGAGCTTACTCGGACCAGGTTCAAGAACAGCTTTGACCTCCACAGGAGGAGTTTTCCAAGCTCTCAATGCGTCGATGAAAGATCTTTTATTATTTTCACTGACTGCAACTGGGTAAACTTCTTTTGTCACCACAGCCTCGATTTTTTAGTTTAGGTTTTGGGCTTTGGCGATCAACAAGTACATCTGGGGCCGAAACTCTGGACTTACTGATAATTTGTTTTATATCTAAAATACTAGCAAATTTCCGCGGCTGTGCGGGGCTGTTTTGTTTTGAATGGGCTTGATTATGGTCCGATTTATGTGGTTTTGGAACTGGGCTGTTCCCTGGGCTGGGTTTTCTTTGAGCTGGCTTTGGCTGGGCTGTTTTTGCATTTGGTTTAGGACTTTGCTTGATGTTCGAGTTACGTTTTAAAACTGGAAAAACTTGCTTGATATTTTGGTTATGTTTGCTTCCATGGCCTGTCTTTGTCTTAGAAAGTGACTTGGGTGGAGTCTTAGGTGGCGATTTGTGCGGGCGTTTTACAGTGTGGTCGCTGTTGCTCTTCTTTTTCACAGGCTTTGGAGACTTACGTGACGCTTCCGAATTGAGAGACTCTACACCTGAGAGAGAGAGAGAAAATAAAAGTAAACAAATAGATATTATCACAATTTTTTCTATCGATTAGATATTTTAATAAAAAATGGACTTCGTTAGATACCGGAAAAACATGGAACTATAAGTAAATGTATGCACATTTTGTCCTTGAGTATACCTACTACAAAGAGATTTTTCCGTTTAAATATCTTTAACACATCAAAATTAACATAAACTTCTAAAAAGTCTAAATGATTGATATTATTATGAAGAAAGAATGTAACCAAAAATAAATTATACTAAGTAGGTATTTTTAATAATTTCTTCAGGCTTAGCAAAGAGCGTTTTAGTGAGTCTATTTTTGTAGACGACGATTTCATTGCTTTCTGTTTCTCTTCGTAATCTTTCAACAGCTCATCAAGTTTAGTTTTACTTAATTTTTTTGGGTCAAAATCTGCTTTATTTGATATTTTTGACAAAGAAAATTTGTCGTCCTTGTAACTCTCCATCATTTGACTATAAAGTTTCCTTTTGGAACTGCTCCAAGAAAACTTTCTTTTCAACTCTGCAACATCCATGTCATTAATTTTATCGATGATTCTTAATGATAAACTATTTCTCCTTTTCCGCTTTGCTTCTTCATAGTTTTGTATAATTTTGTCCAGCTTTTCCTTATTAAGTTTCTTATTCTTATATTTTGATGTGGTAGATCCCGAAAGGGATAAGTTTCCTTTTCTATAATCAACTACCATTTTATCTAAAGTTTTGGCTTTCGACGGTGACAAAGAGTACTTCTTTAATAAACCAGATACATTTTTCCCTTCTAGTAAGTCTAAATCTTTGATAGACAGTCTACTCAGCCTTTTTTTCTTGTTTCTGTAAATTGTGAGTATACTGGGTATAGGCTTTGAGCCTTTTTTTAATTTATTTAAAAATCCTTTGAAATGCATCTCCTAATTTATACTTATTGAGTGATTATTGGCAAAAGCTTGCTAATTTGGGGCTTCATTCCAAATTTAACGCAATCATAGCGGTTTGAATCAGTATTTCTCTTGAGTATTCCATGGGTGTCCTGAATGAGAGGAAGACTAATGGATACGCTTTATATTTACCCTGTGATGAATGATTATTTTTCTTCTAACCCTAGTAATTGCCTAAAATTAAATTAAAAAACGTGTCTTACTTTTATTCTTTCCAAAACACATCGTAATGATATTACTCTCGGCATATTGCCGTTATAATATTATCCTTCATGTAGACTCTTCCACTGAATATAATATCCCCTATAGAAAACAGAACATTTTTATAACTATCCCATGTTTTTTTCTCATTTTTCATTTTACACCCAAAATTTATCCAGAAATAGTAAACAGACACGTCAATGTCAAAATAAGATTTTTTTTTCCTCCTCAAAAAGAAGGTTCTGTAAACGTTATTAAATACTTTTTAAAATACTCACAGAAGCAAAATAAACTAAAATAGTATTCTTAAGTATAAACATAAAACTTACTCGTTCAAGGTCCCATGAATTATAAAATAAAACATTAAATTGCAATATTTTTTATGTAACAACTGTTCGTTTTTTAACCTAGCCATTCAAATCAAGTTCCACAGTATAATATAGGCACAAGACAAACCGGGGGATCGTGCACCAATCTACGCGCCCGTTAACACCCACCACCTGAGTTTTAGTCGGTAGACCCCCGCATGACGCATGAGTCCGACATACCCGTACGCCCCCCGGCGTTATGCGTAAAGCGACGGGTATGCGTAAAGCATTTCTCCAGGAACAACAAAAAAAGAAAGGCACAAGACTAAATTTATATTTGGTGGTTATGCTGTGGTCAAAGAGAATATATTCACTACGCTGTATGGGACGCGGTATGGGACTATAAGATAGATTTATTTTTTGTAACAAATCGGGAAGTTTCCGTGAAAAAAAGAAAGAAGGTTTTTTTTATTCAAGTTAGTAATGAATGTCAAAACATAATATAATCTACCACTGGTTCGAAACTTCGATTTCTACTGAGAAGACACGGTAAATAATTCATGATAAACGCAGGGACAAAAGCAGAGATGGGACTGGCATCGGACTTGCAACTCCAATGGTGTTGCAATTTTGATCAGGTTATCCGTCCTAGCTATCAACCTATCACATAAATATAATTCCTGGACAGATCAGTGCTGATGTTAGTGACGTCTTAACAGTTTACAAATTGTTTCCATACATTATAATAAAAGAAAGATATTCATATTATATGATGTATGTATACTATTCGTATTCTATCGATTGTTAATCGTATAAAATAAGTAAACTACAGAAAAAAAGACAAAATAATATCTTTATGAAACTGGCATTGTTCACATGATAAGATAATGGAAATACATAATAAATTAGAGTACTACTTAAAAACCTTCTTTTTTAAACTGGAAATAGAAAATCTGGTATTTTTAATATTGTCGACCACAGGCTCTAAACTTGGTAACTTGCCATGAAAAGAAAATGGTAAACTCAATTTTTTCTTGTGAGTTTCGTAATCTTCCAGCATTTGGTTCACTTGTCCTTTACTTATCTTGGATGGGTGAGATGTCTTATTTAGTTTAGAAAATGATAGTTTCTTGTTTTTATATTCCTCTGCCATTCGTGTGTAGGCTCTGTATTTTAAACTTGACAAGGAAAACCTCTTTCTTATCTCCATTGGGTCCATTTCTTTCAGTTTTTCAATCATTTTTGATGATCTACTCTTCCTCCTTCTCTTTATTTCCTCATAATCATTTATCATTTTATTCAACTTTTCTTTATTTAACTTCCTCTTTTTCTTATTTTTTGTTTTGTCTGTTAATGAAGATACTGACAGATGTCCTTTTTTATAATCTTCAAGTAGTTTATCTAATACTTTAGCTTTAGAAGGGGATACAGAAAACTTTTTTATAAGCTCATCAGCTTTCATTCCTTGTATTAAGTCCAAATCCTTCACAAATAACCTTGACATATTTGTATCTTGATTATTGGCTTTTTTATCTTCTAAATGTGATCCAGTTTTACTGGAAAACAAAAATCTCTTAATGCTGCCTAGATTTTTCCCTGCTATTTCATATTCGTCTAGTTTAGGATCGGCCACTCCAAATATTTTCTTCTTTATACATCTATCAATTCTTCTGCAGATGCATTTGCCTATCCATCTAAAGCAAGCTGGGGGGCCATATTTTTGACAACAGGTTTTCTCTCTTTTTTGTATGATAGGTTTGTTTCCTGGCTCAACTGAATTAAATGGATATATATGATATTACTGATTTGATTACTATCTCTACTTAAACTTTGTAGAACTGCATCTAGACAGTAAATGCAGAATACATATCGACAAATGAGATGAGATATGAAAATTTAATTACATCCTATTTATTATCTCTGCATTTTTTTACATTTAAAGTTGTTGTAATAATGGTGTTTATTCAATAGTGAACTTACTTCTTCTCTTAATGCGGCACATAGCAATAGTGTGTATTTAATCATTTTGCTAGTATTTTGGCTTATATTCCTTAAGGTCGATATTATTTCTTTACCTACATTTTGAAAGGATTTCTTGCACTGGTTATAGATGTTAGTTTAGCATGTAAGTCCATTTTCTGTATCAAATTATGATTGTTTATACTTTTACTACATTTTTACAGAATATTTCATTCGATTTCCTTGCACCTTGTAATGTCAATGTCAGTCATATTTATGTCAGCTATGAGAAAATACCTGTGACCTCCTGTGACATTATTTGTTTTCTTTTTGTAAATCATTAAGTTAAACAAGGAGTTTAAAGGTACTTTAACTGGTGATGACTATGATCATAGAGCCAAGGTAATGAAGACTATGAAGCTGAATGTAGATAATGAGGTGATATTATCAACTTCGGTTATTTAATAGAAGGATATCAAGGACTGTTCATATTAATTTTATTTATGCCTGTCAGTACCTCTTAGATGATAATATCAAAAATTAAATTCAAAGTTACTTGTGCAATTAAACCTGTGTACAATTAAATATATTGGTGTCTAGAAAAGTTTATTTTTTAATTTCCTTATTAGCAGCCAAAAACAGGTGTACAAAGCTTTAATTGAAACAAAGTTATTTGCTTTTGCGTTCACTACACTCAGAATCATCAATTATTCACTTGAATACTCGTCGTAATAAGTATTCTCAATCAACTCTACGACTTAATGGAATTAAAATGTTAATATCAGTACCGGTAAGACAAAGCAAGTGTTTTTTTTATAGTTGCATCTTTGTTCTAAGACAAAAAGGGATGCCCTACCAACTTCTGGTCAAATTAATGTAACATTACAAATAATTATTTTACATTTTGGTAAAAAACACACACCCTAGCATTTTAAATTTCTTACTATAACTATTCATTTAGTCTTTATATCCGTACTAAAGTATACAAGTAAGTTCTATTCAGTGCATTGTTTCAGGCGTGTTTAATATTTGCTGAAATGTTAATAATATCTCGATGTGCACCTAAACTTGGTCCCATACTATACGATCCCTTAAATTATGAAATCGATAATAATAACCACCCGGCAAATGAAAATGGACAGCTACTTACACCTCTTGCTGGAAGAATATCTAGTCAGGATAACGGACCAGTAGCAGATACAATTACGGTTGGGAAAAATGGACCAGTTGCTACCAAATTACTGGGACGACGGAATGATGATAGAACTTCGGAGAAAGATATGACTGGTGAACCGCAAAGACGGCCATGTGATGGATATATTTTTGATGAAAATAAGTGCAAAATTATTAACAACAGAATACTCTGTGGTTACGATTTAAATAAAGGTGAAATAAATAATAAAGAGGAAATTACTAATCTAGGAAATGGTTGTCGGATACGTGGTGACAGATTGGAATGTGGCTACTTAACCACAGACAAGAACCAAACACATACACCACCACACACAACTACTCATACACCACAAACAACAAATAAACCAAAAGCTCTAAGAAGGGGAGAACTGCCAGAAAAACCTTTACCTGTAAAGCATAATATAAAGTTGAAAGCGACTGCCATCAATTCTACCAATTCAACAGATGCAGAAATTACAGATGACTCAGATGAACTAGAAGCGGAGAATATACAAGCAACGGGTTTACAACAAACTCTAGAAGTATCTGAAACAATAAATCCTGATATTGATACCACTTTTGCAACTACCTCAACACACAGTACGCCTAGTCAAATAAACAACGAATCCAATTCTGAGATAGACAAAACGTCCACTGTTTTATTTACAATCACTAAACCCACGGTGACACTCGAAAACCAACCTAACCCGTTGATAACAAATACTTCGGATATAAAAATAGAATCAACAGTCAAAGTGATTGAAATAACCAAATCGAATATCATGCAAACGAGCAATATTAAAGAGATAACAGAAATAAATATTCCGGCCTTTGAAAGTAGTGGGACCACTAACCTTGAACCAACCGAACCAGAACGAACTAAAACCATAGAACAAAATCCAATTAGGCGTGATCCCACCGAATCAGAACAGGCTACAATACAAGCAGAGAATATAACTAAAGTTGCATCAAGTGCAAAAATAATTAATGATACAAATTCAGCTTCTTTGCAACCAATGAAACTTGGGAAAACTGCAGATGAAACTACTGTAAAGGTGCAAACCACCCAAAAACCACCTGTAACTGCTTGTGTCGAAAAGCAAGATCGGATAGTGTGTTACATAGTACCTTATTTTAAAAGGAAATCATTGCGAAAAAGTAAAGCAGTGAAATACAATGAATAAAGTACTTTATTACCTACTTATGGCATGCGCTCACGTAATAAATTCAAGTTGTCCTGCCCGATGCCTCGCAATCGTGTTACACTGATGCCCTATCGAATTTGAGAGTAACCCCAATAGAGGGTGCACTTGTGTCTGCGTACACACTTGTACACTGTATCATGTCCTTTGTTGATAGCTGACCATAGATTAGACGCCATAAAAGGACATGTTAGTAGTACCTCAAACATTTTTGTAAAATTGAGTAAATATAATGACAAAAATAACTCCATAGAATATGTAACTTTTTTTAACCCTCGCCCGATGCAAAATCGACGTGCTGTTATTATAAGTTTGATGTGACTGTCTGTCTATAATTATGTGTGTGTGTGTCGTATGACATCGTAACACCATGTGTTAGCATGATGAGTAATGGAAGGTTCCCACATGAAACGATTTCTGAGTAAAATACAGCCTGTAGGTTAATCCAGAATTGAGTAGCATTCGATAATCAAAGTCATTTAGTCCTACGTACATACTTACAGTAGTAAGCAAATATACAGTAGTAGTAAGTACAGTGACGGTCATGGAAACGTTGTTTATTTTGCTCATTGCTCATCCATGATCGTCTTCATCATTACTAGATACGTCAGTGTTTGTAAATACTTCGTAACGATTTACTCATACTTGGGCACAGGGGAAGACCTGGGGCTGATGAGAAAAGATTCCATTGATCATCATTTCCAACTATTGCACCCAAGTGACACGATGACTCTATCATTAACACCTGTGCGATGACTCGTAAGATCATTTGTATACTGAGTATAACTTGACATACCTAATTAACAATAGGTCAGTGATTTTAACTGTACATCTTAGATCAATATTATCTCTAGGTACGTCATTAACCTAAGTCGTACCACCATGAAGTTAACTAACGCCTGAAAAAGTTTTAAAAGTTTAGAGAAATTCAGAGCCAAAACGCTTTTTTCAGACCCAACCCAATTGCCACTTACGTCTATTTTACTCCAAAATATTGCATAACATAAACAAAACAAAACCTACAAAAACATTTTTTACAATAAACAAAATAACACACCTTCTTTGAAAATCTGTTTAGTGAAACCGCAAGCTAATTAAATATGTATAACATTCGCACAATAATTATATAACCGCCCAGCTAATCGAAAAACTTGATCGAAAACGACTACGTAGTAAGTCACTTTTTTACATCCATATGTATAAAAAAAACCAAACTTAAGTATCCTTGACTTTTCGCTGGACAGACATTTGCATAAATAAGTAAACGATTGTTTATGCTATCTTCATTGTTCCTGGTTTCCATAGTACAAGGGAAATCCTTAGTTTGGGACCAGGACAATTATTTTTAGGACTAATAGATTAAACAAGAAATAAACAAGAAAATTAAATGATAAATCAAACCTACCAGTTACAAAAAATGTGTCAGTTACATACTGTGATAAAACAAAAAACTTTGATATTAAAATTTTATACTCATCTCATCTGTAGATATCTTTTATTAAGTTAATTATTATAGTAACATTTCGACCTTGACTTTCCGATTTAATAATAGGCATGTCTTAATTTTGGAATACAGATCAATAATAAAGATTCAAACAGATATTATGGTGTAGTATTGGTTTTTTTATGATATCGATATTCAGTATTTTTTTGGCATCGAACGTCAGATGCTTAGGTACCTATATTACACTTAACTCTAATTTGTTTCTTCGAGATCGAATTATCATGACACTCCTCAAATCCATTAGGTATATGCTTTAAATACTGATGTCAATTTCGAAGGAACACAAAAATTAGAACTCACTCGAAAGCAATTTGCAAAAACTATAACCATGAGAACATCTATGAAATATATTTTCAAAATAACTATCAGGGGGTCATTAGTGATCGATATCGATAAATGTGCCGCTGAGTTTAGCAGTACGTTTGCTATACCAGCCGCGGAACTGACAACCACTAAGGTACAAATTATGAAGTGGAGACCACCTCTCGGTAAACGTATATAGGACGACCTCAAGCCACAAGGAGTGGTGATCCACGCATGATGGCTGGCAAGAGCTGGATGCGAGTAGCGAAAAATCGATTGGTGTGGCGAACATTAGGAGAGGCCTATGTCCTCAGTTGGAGCTGAAGACTGACAGGCTAACGATGATGATAGGTAATCATGATAATATTATGATCAATCGATCAAAGAATAGCAAATTCGCAAGTTACAAAATAATAGTTATAATTATATTATAAAGTACCCAAGTATTTTAAGAGGAACTTTACGCGTTAGTTGTAATGACTTCATGGTAGCCTAGACAAACATGCAGACCTTCAACTTGAGTACACTAGGTACAATACTTCAGTGCCAATCATTTTAGAATATTAGCGAATTTTAAATAAATAGGTAATCTAAATAGTAGGTACAACTAATCTTAATATTAGGTATACCTGACGTTTTTGACCCCATGCTTACAATGTCATTTTATTTAGACGTAGGTACTTTTTCTAAATAGGTACTTATTGGCGATGATTGTCATAACCTGGGTTTAAGACAATGGCAGGTACCATATAAATACCAGATTATGCCAGAAAAATATAACACTTCTGAAATCCTCATCATGAAAACTGTAAGTCTAATTTTAATTTAATTTTACATTTATGTTATAATATCCTATAACCGATTCGGCTACAGCGGCCCATCTTATCGATCAGCCACGTACGCAGGATATAGTATAGTGCTCAAGTGTGTGCGCACACACAGGTGCACTCTCTATTCCTTTACCCTACTTATATTTCAATGGGACACACCAGTGTGACTGAAAAATTCGAGTCACAGGAATACTGTCAACTTCCTCAAATTTAACGGTGGGAGAGCCACGCTTCGTCATGGACGGGCCTGCTCGACCGAAGTAATACCACGTCCTGCGCTGTGTTTTGCTGCGTGAGGGTACTGGAGGCCTTATTCAGGGGAATGGGGGTAAAAAGGTAAGCAGCGCACTTGTGACACCACTGCGCTAGTGTTGCAGGTGTCCATGGCCGGCGGTAATCGCTTACCGTCAGGTGTATCTCATAAAAAAAAACTTCCAGCCTGTAGGTATTCACGCTGATTGACGCAGGTTTCCTTATCTTATTCTGTACATTTTTTTTTTTCAGATTTCCTGCATATGTTTCTTCCTCTTCGTGGCTCTGGCTTTTGCCTCAGCCAAGCCAGCCCCGGAGGGCTCGGAGGTTACCCCAGCTGAGCTAGCTGCACTATTCGCCGCTAATCCAAACTATGAAGCGCTCTTCGCCGCTGATCCAAACAGTGAAGCAATGGATGGCGCGGAAACCGGGTTTTTTGCGAAAAAAGCACTAAAAGCATTCCGTCCATTTCCGTTCTTCTTCCCCTTCAAATGGTTCGGTTAAGGACATAACAACATCATGCATATAATGTATTAATCACTGTTTTGTGACCAATTGTATTAATAAAGCATTAGAAATACATGGGTCTGCATAATTTTTTTTTTATTTAATTCCTGAATAAGTCGATATCCTAATCCTATGATTGGCTCAGTGAAGGAGAGGCCAAAACAGTAACAATAAATGCCATAATTAATAGTTAATATATAATAGGCTAGTATTTAACTATTTACAAACTTACCTCACCTCGGGTTACCTCACTTGTAACTTTCGTTTAATCCATTATTTCTGTAAAATTTTGGTGAAAGTTCCCCGTTTCCTCAAATTCAATATTCATCCAAAATTAGAATAGATTTCGAACCAAACCCTAGCCTACCAAAATTATTAAGTGTTCACTGAATGCAACCTCTTGTATACCAATGGCATTTTTGAGTGCACAAATAAATGTTTTTTTACTAATATTATCACCAAAAAATATAAAAGCAATTAGTAAGTCAAAAGCAGTCGTTCAGATGCGTCCTTTAATTTAAATCCTAGTAAACTTTTTGATATCTCTCTCGTCTTACTGTACAATTCCCGGTGGCGTCCAAATCTGTCGCTTTGGAGCCCAGGGTACGATCATATTCAGGATTTGGGGTGACTGGCAAATACCACAAAGCGACTGCCATGACCCTCGAAACCTATAAACATAGGAACCAGACCAACTAAATTATGGTTACTCGTTTCTGGTGCAGGTTTTCTAACAATGTTTCCCTCACTATCGACCTAATGGTAGAATATGCACATTAGATTTGAAAAATGCTGAGATGCATGGGAGTTAATGTTACAAATTCACTATGTGGTACCTAATTACTTTGTATGTGGACCCCAATAGAAGGGACGTCTTTGGACGCAACCGAGAATAACATAAAAAAAATGTACATCAAAATGACACAATCATACATGAAATTCTCATTTTAATGACGTTTTAATCAGTGTGAATTTTCTAAGATACATTTCATTCAATTATACAAATTGCGTACTAAGTATACAGGTTGTATCTGTGAAAATTTACGTCCCTTTAACCTCGTTCTACCATTTGGTCTATGACTTTTGGATATTTACATTGTACACAGTCGGTCACGTGACTTGTTAATTTTGTATATAGAGTCGAAAAAATTATGAAAAACTTTCAAGTTGTACAACAAATGCTCACAAAATGGTTGATAGACGACGTGGTTAAGGGGATGTAAAACATGGTTAAAGAGGTAGCTTAAGTAACAGATGTCATACAACAGAGGAAACACAAATACATTACACCAGATCACTATTCTATTATTATAACCGAATCCGAATTATTTTAATAGGTACATTTAATGCAATATGCACTTTATTTCCAAGCGACTGTATAGAGGACTAAAAAAGAAGTATCAATGTGTATGCAGAGTCAGTTAGAACCAATTCTAATAATTATTCTTAAAATCAAGTAAATAAATATGGAAAGAACGTAATAAATGTATAATTATCTTTAACCGCCTGAGGTATTATTAACTGCGGTAAGTAATGTTTCTCTTAATAGTTTACAAAGCCAGCTGGATTCTGCGAAGTCCAGAGTATCACTGTTTGAATCCGCGGCGTCCAGCTCCACCAACTGAGCTGGTTCAGTCTTCAGAGTCTCCAGAGCTGGTGTGGCTGAGGCATAAGCCAAAACCACGAACAGAAGGCACACGCAGAAAATCTGGAGTAAGAAGGATGAAGCCAAAATGAATAATTTTTTAGAACGTTTATAAACGTCAAATATGTAATCTACCGCTGAATGAGAATACCTATCAATTTCTACCAAGAAGAACCAGCAAGAAACGCTGTAGTTGAAAATGAAAATGAAAAATGCTTTATTGCTTTTCGAGTTACTTAGACTAGCAAAGAATTAGGTACATACATATTATGAAATTAATATCTAATTATTGGTTGAAGTAAGCAGTGGATCCTTTAATTAATTAATCTTTTCAAATTTGTTAATTAAAATGTATTTAAAATGTAAATATTACATACCGTATGTTGGTTTAAACTTACATGGTCACTAGCCTTGGCAAAGATAACGAGATTGCTACCAAATACATTATTTTTGAGATTCCTCTATTTTTGTGATAGGTGGAATACATCCAGACGGATGGAAAACCTGATGGTAAGCGAAGACGCCGCCCATGGACAATTCAACTCTAGTAGATTTAAAATAAGTGCGCTCCCTCCCCCCAAATTAGGCTTCCGGTACACAGCGCAGGCGCTGCTGCTTCGCACCGGTTTTCTGTAAGGTCGTGGTATCACTCCGGTCGAGCCGGCCCATCCATGCTGAAGCGTAGCTCTCCCAAGGTTAAGTTTCCCAAGTGCCATGGACTATTCACCTATTCCATTAAAAAAAAGTGAAATGTATTTAACAATAGATACACTTACAATCTTCATGATGAGGATTTTAAATGGGTAATAATAATTTTCCTAAATACACGCACGTATTTATATGATTGCTTAAGGACAGTTTATAACTAAGTACATATGTATACTGACATTGTAAGTATGGGTTCAACAATGTCAGGGATTTAAATGTTATAAGATTTTAGATCGCTAAATATAATAATTCACTTGCATCCTAATCCTAACTAATATTATAAATGCGAAAGTAACTCTGTCTGTCTGTCTGTTACTCTTTCACGCCAAAACTACTGAACAGTTTTAAATGAAATTTGGTATACAGATGATCTAGACCCTGAGAAAGAACATAGGCTACTTTTTATTGCGAAAAGGGGGTTGTAAGGGGGATAAAAAGTTACTTTTCCACGCGAACGAAGTCGCGGGCGGCCTCTATTTCTTAAATAAATAGCACAAGAGCACTGTAAATAATTTATTCAGTAAAAATTCTTTGGTAGGTGTATGTATGGGTCTTGGTAGGGCTGTGCCTTAAAATAATAACTCTTTTTTTTTATGTGATAGGTGGCAGAAGAACCCTCAATAACTAATTGGACAAATATTGGCGTATTGATCATCCCTTGATTATCGATCACGGCTATCCTTTAAACATGTTATTTATAATTATATTATTTCTAGACTATTTTTATGTTTCATACTTAAACAGAACACGTTTTATTAGGTGGGTTTCAGTTTCTTCACTTAGGTACTATTTTATCCTTTGTTAAAGTTGTTCAAAAAGAGTTGTTTTTAAAGCAGGTACTTACTTATCTTATTACCAGATCAAACGATTGATCCTCAACGTCGTTCGACGGTTTCACAATACCTATCAATCGATCGACGCCATTTATCGGCGATCGATCTATTAATTTATAACATAATGTTAAGGTCTGATAACACCCTAACAACAAATCTAGATTGAAATAAAAAAAATATGAAAGCATTAGAAATTTATTATTTACTAAATATACATAAAAACATAACCAAGTTTTGCAGAAAAAAGTCGATAGTCTTCAACATATCTCCCGTTATCGTATACCTAGTTTAACCGCCCCACCTGATAGACCCGCCCCATGGTCTGATTCTGAATCTCGGCAAACGTCTAACCATCCTGACCAAGTTCATTTCGGCACCTTCCATGTCTCCATCAGCCATGGGCACAGGAACTGGCACCAGCTCGAGTGGAGCATCCTCCGCCTCGGCAGCATTAGCTACCGCCAACGCCAGGGTGATGAACAGCATACAAATGCAGAAGAACTGAAAAGATAATTAAGATTTAATAACTAACTAACTAGGACGTGCCATGGTGGGGGACGCCACATTAGTTTGTACTCTGGCATCCTACCATCTTCCCAGAACTACGAGGAATGCCGAAGACTGAAAGCCGCAAAGTATAGGCGTCTATTTGGTACCTACCACTTCGTAGCTTTCGGTGTCGAAACACTGAGCCCATGGAGTCCCGATGCTCTCTTTTTCTTACGAGACTTAGTTAAGCGCTTATTTGAAGCCACGGGAGAAGCAAGGGAAAGGCTGGCAGCTACTCTGCCAGCGAATTTACATCGCTATCCAACGAGGTAATGCTGCCAGCTGCCAGCATTTTGGGGATATTGCCACAGAGGCCAACTCTTGTTAGTTTTTTAGCTTCAGTAAAAACCTATTATTATTTTAAAAAATTGTGAAAAAATATAAAACAAAATAAACACCAAAATATATAAAGGGTAACTATAATTCCTCATAAAGTAGTTAAATAATCTAGTAACTCGTAAAATTAAATATAATAAATCAACACCCTCCCCTCACACACATGTGGAAAATGCCCTATAGCCGCAGGCGCAGTTTTCAATTAAAATTTGAAAATAACTAGGTATATTAGTAGGTATGTACTTACAGTCTTCATTGTGAGGATTACAGAAGCGTAATGTTTCAGTTCTGAAGTATTTGACTATTTATACCAGTTGATCCTAAATAAGGCATGACGAAATTTATAAAAACTGATGTTAGGTCCCCTAGAAAAACTATTTTTAAATTATAAGATTTTGAGTGAACAATGCTCACTATTGTTTAATTAAGTATTCAAAATGTATAAATTCAACCTTTTAAAATATCTATGTTTATATCTTGTGAGACAATGTATTTGTTTGCTTTAGCCTGATGGTAGGAAAGGAAAGGGCGGGCCAATGACAACGGACGTGATGGCTGATATCCTTTGACTTTGATTATAGATACAGCGTGAATGCGTTAAAAGAGTCGCTGCTAATGAAAGCTCCATTCGAAAAAGAGGGCTATTAGGCATTTCTGAACTAAATAAAAAAAATTAAATTTGGATAAAGATCGAGAATAAAATACTAAAATGTCATAAATAATAAAAAAATAAATAAGTTAATACTGACAATTATTGTAAGGGAAACAGCATTCGTTTCTCCTTTTTGCCAAGTTTGCCTGGCATATTTGATATTTTCTTTATGTTGTCAAGATTCAAATAACCGTAGGGCGACTATACACTTATCTCTGTGTATCACTGGTATCACAAGGCTGACGTTATTTTTGACAGATTTTCTCTAGAGCTGTGCAACGCCCCCTGTCTGTTAATGTCAGTTTCATTGACTCAGCCTTGTCTTGTTTACAATACTAATAATCGAGTGCAATGGTAAGTAGGTATTTATTTAAACTCTGTAAAGGAACGGGTCTGAAATAAACAGTTGTTTTTTCTTTCTTAAATTTGTAAATGATTGACATAAATATATTATGCCAAATATAAATAAAAACATGATAGTTTTTCAATGTTTATACTTGTATATAATATACTCCATATACCTAATAGACGTAACTAAGTTAGAACACATTTTTCCGCTCGATTCACCATTCGTGAGATATCGGGTATTTCTTTATAGGTAATTTAAAAATAATGTCCTACGAATACCTACAACAAAACACAATTATACTTGTAGTCGTAGAACCCATTTTATTATCTATTTTTGCAATAAAACCTTTTTTTTTACCGTTTACAAACATCTTCATTTCGTAGGTCTGACCTTGGATCGAATTAAATAAAAAAATCTTTATTCAGTTTAAGTCCAGAACGTTTATGAATGTCAAACATGGAAGTAATTTACCGCATTTTCGATCTACTTCTGTGCTGTGTTTCACTGCGTGATTGTACTTGTACACCACTGATGTTGCGGGTGTCCATGGGCGGCGGTAATCGTTTACCATCAGGTGATTCGTCGGCTCGTCTGCCACCTATATAATATTTTTTTTTTTTGCAAATGTAGGATCTACAGAGCCTTTTGGCTTTTCTTTTTTTTTGAGTAACTTTAAACGTCTCTACCAATCAGCTCTATTATGCGACTCATTTCAGGTCAAATTTTAAATAAAAACGTATACCTTAGTAACTGTTTTCATCATGTTGAAACTTAATACTTAGTATCTCATTCATATATTATGGGCTTTTCTGATTCATCATCATCTCTTATTTATCACGCCACTCCCTCACCTGTCAGCCCATCCATTGTTTCAGCGCTACCCTTACAATATCATCAGACCAAAGGACGGTGGTCTACCCACAGGACGTCGTCGTCAGACGTTTTCTTGTGATCTATAATTAAAATTGCTCAAAGTAGTGCAGATCAAGTACTGTATTTACCCGTACTGCAAAGGTTAACTTGGATCCCCACTACAGACAAACATTCGTGTGATGAACTCTAAATAATCTGTTCTTAGTCCTGTGTTTGGATGTTAGCTTAAATATATTAAGCCAACATCACATACGTGCATTGTCTTGGTTCCAAAGTAAGGTTTTCCCTTGTACTAGGGAATACAATATTAGGCTTGACTAAATCCCACTTTTTTGAAATCGGATAAAGAGCGATTTTGTTATCTTCTTCTATACTAAGGTCCACTTGCACGCGCCCGGATCAAGCACTTAATTTCGAACTGGTTGAATATTTGGAGATTAAGTGCTTGATCCGAGCACGCGCAAGTGGATCTTAGGCTTATAGTTAAACGCAATCGATACCCAGCACCATCTATCGCTACAGTTCGGAACTAATGTCTCGAAGCAAAGTGCGGGTAAACCACTAGTGATAAGTAAGTACATATTATGTAATGTTTTAGTAAGAGACATTTTTTTTTAAATTAATTTATTATAGACTAGTGGCCCGCCCTCGCTTCGCTTCGGTATATTAATTTTTTGAACGAAGTAGAATTCACAGCAATCAAAGTAATTAGCAAAAAGAAATTTTACTGATACTTATAGGATTGATAATTTTGGTGATCGTAAACCTTAATGAAGGAATCTCAAAAAGATTTGAGTAAAAAAAATGCTGGAAACTCTATAACTTTACTTTGTCAAATTTAATCATTTCCACCGTTCACCCCTATAGGGGTTAAATATAAAGAAACTGAAAGCACCCCTTTAAAGATTGAAGAAAAAACAATACCAAAATCACTTTTATAAAATGTCTATGCAAAGCCTAAATACCAATTTTCAAGATTCTAGCTTCAAAAAATGTCAATACTTCGTTTCAACCCCCTTTTCCCCCCTTTTTAGGTTGAAGAAAAAAATAACGAATTCACTTTCATTACATTTGTATGCAAAACCCAAATACCAAGTTTCAAGACTCTAGCTTTAAAATTGACAATACGGCGTTTTATCCCCCCTTTCTCCCCTTTTTAGATTGAAGAAAAAAATGCCGAATTCAGTTTCATTACATTTGCATGCAAAGCCCAAATACCAATTTTCAAAGCGCTAGCTTTAAAAATGACGAATCTTCCATACGACGTTTTAACCCCCTTTCACCCCTTTGTAAGCTGAAGAAAAAAAATGCTGAAATCACTTTCATTAAATTTGTATGGAAAACCCAAATACCAATTTTCAAGACTCTAGCTTTTAAAATAATAAATCTCCCATACATTGTTTTAACCCCCATTTCACCCCTTTATGGCTTGAATTTAAAAAAAAACTAAAACAGGTCAATTTTTATTTTTGATAAACAACCATAATCCAAATTTTCAAATCTCTAACATCAAAATTGAAAGACTTTCATACCTATGTTTCAAATTTCATGATTTTAGGTCCAGTAGTTTTGGCTGTGCGTTGATAGATCAGTCAGTCAGTCAGTCACAGGCCGAGGCGTTACCTCTTTATTAATAGTATAGAAGATAGAAGAAGATAGATACCTATGTGACATTAAATCCCCTAAATCCTGAATCATAGTTATATACATATGTATCTACGTTAATCCTGAAGTGACTACTTTGGACGCAACTCGAAATAACACGCTAAAATAAGAGAACCAAAATCTGTGACATTAAACAATAAAAGAAAATATCAAAAACTAAGACATTTATTAGTTAAAATACATATCAACGCAACCAAGTTCCGTAAAAATAGGTCTTCAAAACATCATCCAATACTATTTCGTTTAACCCCATCTGATTGCTCCGCCCTTTGGTGTGATTCGCACCAATTTTGGTAATAATCTACGCAATATGTTCAAGTTTTGTTCTGCTCCTTCCAGCATGTCTCCATCAGGTATGGGGTCAGCGACCGGCACCAGGTGAGCTGGACTATCCGCCGTCCCTGAGGCAGCTGCCGCCAAAGCCACGGCGATGAACAGTACACAAAAGCAGAGAAACTGGAAAGATACACTTACATTTAAGTACCGTTATGAACATGAGTAAAAGTATCAGTAGGTATACTGTCCCACTGCAGGACAAAGGCCTCGATCATAGAAATCAAGTCACCCTTTCTATTAAGAGATTAGGCTTAATAACCAAGTGTGCTTAATAACCACACTTGCCTAATGCGGATTGGTAATCACAAACCCGAGCTACGTCACAGAATACTTAATAGTACAAGCTATGTTCGAAAAACTCGAAACATATTTTTGCTCTACCCGGGAATAGAACCCGGGATTATGATTAACCCCAAGATTATGGTCCGGTACTTAAATCACTAGACCAACGGGGCGATATGAACTTCTTTTTTATGTGATCGGTAAGCGATTACCGCCGCCCATTGACACCTGCAACACCAGTAGAGTCACAAGTGCACTGCCAACCTTTAATCCCCTTTCCTCCCAATTGGGCCTGTAGGATCTCAAATATCAGAGAGATATTCTTATCGATTCTACCATCGATCGACGCCCTCGATCGCAAATAGAACGTTCGAAGATCGCCGGGGGCTTAGTGTAGTTCTTAGTCAATAAAACATTATGTAAATTATGAGATTTTGAGCAAACAATATTCACTATTGTTTAATTAAGTATTCAAAATGTACAAATTTAACCTTTCAAAATATGTTTATTTCTTGTGAGACAATGTAATTAATTCGCCTTAGCATAATAGTAAGCAAAGGGAAGGGCAATGACAACGTCCTTCCTTTTTTTTAAATAATATTTCACTACATCACATACATTGGTCTGACTCTAAGATAGTTAGCTCAAGCACCTATCTGTGTTACAGATATCAGAACCAACAGTGGAATTACAAATATATACCTACATATAATACTTTTCTTTTGTAAATACATTACATAGTGGAATGTCATTGATATAATACATAGAAAACACCCAGACCAATACAAACAAACATGTTCATGCACACAAATGTTTGTACTGTGCGGGGATCGAACCCGCAACCCTTGACCCAGACGCAGCATTCACTACCACTGAACCAAACGGGTCGTCTATTCACGCTGAATCTATGTCTATTCAGGTCTATTCATATCTTCTATATCTATACTCTATACTATTTATAAAGAGATAACCTCTATAAACAACGTCAAGGCTTATAGGTAAACCGAAAACACGAAACGCTTGCGCGATGTAATTGAGCACAGCGCCATCTATTAGTTCATTTCTGAATTACCTACGGCCCCGAAGCGATGTGAGGGCGGGCCACTAGTCATAGATACAGCGTGAACGCGTCAAAAGAGTCGTCGCCAATGAAAGCTCCATTCGAAAAAGAGGGCTATTAGGCATTTTCTGAATTTAATAATAAAACTAGCGGCCGCCCGCGACTTCGTCCGCGTGGAAAAGTAACTTTTTACCCCCCTTTTAACCCCTTACAACCCCCTTAATATTATTATGTTGATACAACTTAAACAAATTATTTCGACTAAATTTGGTACCATAAAAACGGTCATTGTGACTAAACCTTAAAAGATAGACATATGCCGTCGCGGACTTTTTTTTAGATCATGTATAGAGGAATAATTCTTTCATACATATTTTTTGTGTATCTTGAACCGTTTTCGCAGCGCACGCAAAGAAAGCCTTCAAAAATGAATAATTTTCCCCGTTTTTTACACATTTACCGCTCTGTCTTTGCTCCTATTGGTCATAGCGTAATGTTATTTAGCCTATAGCCTTCCTCGATAAATGGACTATCCAACAAAAAAAGAATTATTCAAATCGCACCAGTAGTTTCGGAGATTAGCGCGTTCAAACAAACAAACAAACAAACTCTTCAGTTTTATTATATTAGTATAGATAGATTAGTATAGATTTGGATAAGGATCAATAATAAAATAGGTTCTATCTAGGTAGATATAGGTATATTCAATTGTTTTTTTACCTCGATAGCATAAAATTCGAAATTCAAAATATCTATTGGTAAGATGTACCTACTAACAACAGCGCTAATGAGATCACTTTTCAAACGAGTTTCGTATGGGATTCTGTTTCTAGAGAAAAATCTCTATTTCAATGCTGGCATCCCATCCGTCGGCTAAGCCTTATTGGTGATATTGGCCTGTGAGATATCTATTCAAGATAACATTAGATCATATCATTAGACATATTGATATTCTAACAATTTTTTTTTTCTTGAAAATAATAGTCAATTTGAAGAAAAAATCGGCTTTCTTGCAATTATTAGACCAGCAAGTCCTTTTGTCGTGTGTAAATTATATTGAGAATTCATCCATGTTTTATGGGCAAAATGTTTTCTTGTATGCCCGATGTAAAAGTATGTAAAACGTACCTTATAGCCTATTCTAATCTAACTACGATGAATCTGTCAAATAAGTGGCGAGGTGTTTGGCTACAGAAAAATCGCAATAGGTACAACGTGGTACGTACAGTCAGCCACACATCAGGCTACCACAATCTGTCAAATTTCCTCAATTGATATTTAACCTAATGGGTAAGGCAGTAAAATGAGATTCGATTGAAAAAGTTTGACACTTTAGTATACTTTGATGTGTGGCTGTACGTACGTACAACCAAACATAATCCTGGGACCTAGGTATAGTCATTTTACCTTACCGACAAGCGTTTTCTGCTTTGATCTGCTTTGATCGGGTTGGACGTTTTACGAAGTGTATAATTATATAAACTGTATTTTTCAATTAACTTTATAGAATGGACGGAATTCAAACCTGATAGAATTTGTAAAGGTAACATATCCACTGAAACAAAAGTTCTACGATTAGAATGGGGGGACATATACAGGGAGGCGAATATTTTTTCTATGGGGAAATGTCAAAAATACTGATTATTGTAAGGGAAACACCATTCGTTTCTACTTTTTCCAAGAGTCCAATAACCGTAGGGTGACCCTGTACACTTGTCTTATCACTGTGTATCACAAGGCTGAACATATTTTTGACACAATTTCTGTAGAGCTGTGCAACGCCCCCTATCTGTCAATGTCAATTTCATTGAAGCAGCCTTGTCTATTTACTGTTTACAATAGTAATCGAGTGCAATGGTAGGTAATTATTAAACTATGTTAACGAGTCTCAAATAAAAAGTTGTTTTTTTTCTTTCCTGAATTTGTAAATGATTGACATAAATATACGCCAAATACAAATTTGACTGGAAAACATGCTAGTTTTTCAATATTTATACATGTATACAGGGAGTAACAATAAGGGGATATCATCCCAAAGTGAACCGATTCTGACGCACTTTGCAAATCTCATACCTATTAGAGTTTTTAACCTGCTAAGTTAATATTATAATTATTTATATTTTATTGAAATTCGATTCTTCGTGAAATCCATTGCAATTCGCACATCACTAAAGAGCAATCAGCTGATAGGGATATTACCTTTGACCGCTCCTTTTTGAATAGATACTCTTGCATTCCTGACAATTGATTGCATACAAAATTTTATTTAATTAATTACGGCAAGATAGTTTATTTTTTCCTAAAATATTTTTTTATTAATTTGAAACTTTGCATCTAGAATCCACATAAGGTCAATCATATCCCTTTATGGTTGATACCCCCTTTTTGTTATACCCTGTATAATATATATAAGGGAACCTGTTGTACCTCGGTCACTTTTTCATTCAACGATTTTTAAAAAAAAAACAGTTGTCACTATAGCAATTAAAACAACTTTAGCTGTTAGAAGAACTAATGTGGATCATAATATAAATTATATACAAGCATAGATCATCGTTTTGATAGGTTTTACATAATCTGAAAAAAAATTGGAATGTGGATCAAGGTACAACGGGGGTGATGTACCTAGATCATAGCTAGAACTCATCAAATAAAATCCATATTTCTCGACAAATAGCAAATATTTTTATTATTTTCAGATTCAACATGTCTTTAAAAAACTGTGAAGTACATAATGCCTCTTTAAAGTACATCTTGACAAGTCAAAATGTTTGGCAGCCCCTCTTAATGATAACATTTTTTTCTTTAACTAATTTAATAGGTAGCACTAGAAAGTGCTGTTTTTGGAACAGGGGTTCGTTTGTTGTTTTTGCTACGAGACATTTTACCTGTACAAAAAACAACAAAATTATAAATATGTGCGTTCCTAAACAGAATTAACATAGTACATTTGTACCTTGACCATATGATCAAGGTACAACTGTTTTCCTATGATCAAGGTACAACACCCCTACCCTTTCATGTTTATTCGCACATAAAAATTTGGCGGTTATGACGAACTCAAATAAGCATACTACATTATAAACTTAGATAAAGTACTTGTTTCAATCAAATGGTTTTGAAAAATATGTTGGAAATAACAGAAGTAATGAAAGAAATAAAAAATATTTAATATTTTACCTTTTATGCCGCGAAAACGTTAAAGTGATCTCCATGCAAACTCGATACAATGGCCGCCTGCAACTAATTTCATGTTGATTAGTCTTGTGAAAGTTCACTATATCATAGACAAAGAGACATAAAAAAGAGCGCAAACATTTCAAAAACGTAGGGGCTCTAGGTACAAAGGGTGTCAAGGTACAACAGGTTCCCCTACTCATTATAATAGACGTAGCTAAGTTAGAACATATATTTTCGCTCAATTCACTATTCCTAAGATATCGGGTAGGTATTTACAATTTTAAAATAATTTCCTACCAATACCACAAAACACAATTGTACTTGTAGAGTAGTAGGAAAACACATTTTGATTACCTACCTATTTTTGCGAAAAAACTTTTCTTTTCCGTTTTCGAAAATCTTTTTTTCGTGGGTTTGACCTTTGAAACTGGTTCAAAATTTAAAAATATTTTAGTTTTTCCTTGATTCATTCACCAAACACTACTTATATTCCAAATTTGAAGGTTTTAGGTCTGCTAGAAGTATAAAATTTTGATGATCGGTGAGTCAGTGAGTCAGTGAGTGACAAAATTAAGAAACTTTGGCCCGTTATAATTCTTAAACTACGGGTTCAAATTGATTGAAATTTGAAATATACCGTGTCTTTAAAATGCCTGCATGGTTACTGAAAATTCAGTCTTCTAGTTTTATCCACAACGAAGTTACAGGGGGTCGAAAATGGCCTGAATTGCTTCGAGAAAAGGATGATACGGCCGTGCCGCTTTTTTGCTCGACATGGTGGTGGCACTACCGTGCCCCCAGATACATACGTAGGTATTTAACTTACATTCAGTCAGGTTTCATAGTTCTCTACAAAAAATCGGTCCTGTGCCGCCCTCATCCAAGTATACAATATTAGGTTTAACTAAATCCCACTTTTTTGAAGTCGGATAAAACAATAATTTTGCTGTCTTCTTCTATACTAAGGCTTCACCCAGCGCCATCTATTATTTCAATGCGGAACTAATGTCTCGAAGCAAAGTGTACTTAATATGTAATGTTTTAAGAGATAAGTAACTTATTTTTTAAATTTATTTATTTTAGCTATGTGACATTGAATCCCCTAAATCCTAAATCATGATATTATTATAAACTTATTATATACCAACGTTAATCCTAGCTCCGAAGTGGCCACTTTGGACGCAACAAGGAATTACACGTTTAAACGAGAGAGACATATATGTTACACTAAACATTAAAAGAAAATATCGACAAATTAGACATTATTTTATTAGTTAAAATACATAAATATCAAAAACCAAGCCCCGCAAAAAATAGGTCTTCAAAACATCATCTGAGACTATCGTTTAACCCCATTTGATTGTTCCACCCCTAGGTGTGATTCTCATTAGTTTTGGTAATAATTTACGGAATATGTTCAAGTTTTGTTCTGCTCCTTCCAGCATGTCTCCATCAGGTATGGGGTCAGCGACCGGCACCAGGTGAGCTGGACTATCCGCCGTCCCTGAGGCAGCTGCCGCCAAAGCCACGGCGATGAACAGAACACAAAGGCAAAGAAACTGGAAAGATACACTTACATTTAATTACCCTTATGAATATGAGTAAAGTATCAGACTATAATATTCCACCTGCAGTGGAATAGGCAAAGGCCTCCATTATAGAAATCAAGTCATTGCTATGATGAGATTACATAGGCTTAGTCACCACGCTTGCCTAATGCGAATTGGTGATCACAAACCCGAGCTATGTTCGAAAAGTTCGAAACATACTTTTGCTCTACGCGGGAAACGAACCCGAGATTACGATTAAAACCCCAAGATTATGGCCCGATATTGAAACCACTAGACCAACGGGGTGTTACGAATATTCTTTTTCATTTTTTTTCATGTGATCGGCAAGCGATTACCCCCGCCCATAGACACCTGCAACACCAGTAGAGTCACAAGTGCACTGCCAACCTTTAATCCCCTTTCCTCCCAATTGGGCTGTAGGATCATAGCTCAAATATCTAAGAGATATTAATAAGAGATACGCGATCGACGCCCTCGATCGCGAATAGAACGTTCGAAAATCGCCGGGGGCTTAGTGTAGTTCTTAGTCAATAAAACATTATGAAAATAAGTACTTACAGTCTTCATGTTGAGGATTTCAGTAGGGTAATGTCGCAGTACTGAAATAAATGAGTATTTATACCAGTTGGTGAATATATAACAACTACAACATATAAAACTGACAATCACTGCAAGTGCATTGTTTGTGTAAAATATCTGTTTAAAAATATTTTGACATCGGGTCACCTTAGAACCTACCTAATATGGTACCTACTACACAAAAGGAGAGCAATACGTACAACAGACGCGATGGCATGACAGTCCATCCCTTAGAACAAGTAGTTTTTCTTTACTTTTCACTTTTCCTGCAGGTTGACCAATATTTACCACCTTATTTTAGGTATAATTTTCATTATATCATAATGAAACCTCCTAATTTAACACTCCGTGGATCTTTCAAAGAGTAAAAACCAATGTTTAAGTTGTCGTTCTATGTCCTAACTAATATTTACCATACGCTACAACATACAGCGCCACCAAATGGCCAAGTAAATATTAACTTGTTAACCTGTTTGTAAGCCTTTTACTAGAAAGCCAGTCTACCCTGAAAATATACCTACATGCTCTTACGTAAAGTGGAAGCTATGCCCTGACGCCCGTGCCCATAAAAGGTGGGTGTATGGCCTAGAGATGCGCAGAATAACTCTTTTAAAAGACTAAGGAGTTTAACTCTTTTGAAGAAAAGAGTTCGGGTGTCAAGCATAACATACTAAAAGCCTAGGAACACGACTTGTATGAGAGCTAATAGGGGCTTTTCCTTATCCGACCTCAAAGGCAAGAATTTTAGTACCTATGCATTCTATATATTTCATACTAGTGGCCCACTCTCATTTCGTTTCGGGACAGTATAGTTCCACTGTCTACCATTAGATGGTGCTGTGTGTGGATTTCATCTACTGGCTCAGCCAACTGTCAGCAGCTAAGATCTCTATGTTTGGCCAGTCGGGCACTTCTACGAGTAACTCTAATAGGACTTTGGCGAATTCGTCTTTCCAGCAATATTTTTCCGCTGACCAAGTTTTAAATCAGCGTAGATAGAATCACCACTTAAGTAATTTTAATCAACAACAAAAGGCCCGCCCTCACTTCGCTTGGGGACAGTAGTTTCAAACAGAACCAGTAGATAGGTAAGTAGCCTATTCACTCTAGCTTTAAAAAAAATTGTTAGTACTCATTGGGGAAAACAGACGCGGGAAGGGTGTTCCACTCCTTGGCAGTGCGCATGACAAAAAGGACAAAAGTGTTTTGTACGCAATTTTATGTACAGGTTGGTTTTTAGTGACGTCAATAAAATTGACGAAATAGCCAATAAAAAAAAGTTATACATTTTTAAGCCTTTGGCAGAATACTTAAAAAAACCTTTAAAAAATTATAACTCGAAAACTACAAAAAATCTCTGAACATACATGGGGTATTTTTGGACACCCCCAGGAGTGAGGAATCTAAAAAAAAATATTGACGTCACTAGTTAGACCACCCTGTATCGTTATAAATACCTAGTAGAGGATAGAGTGGTATAAAATACAGGTGCATTTGTATAAGTAGGTACTACTTAAAGGAATAAAATCAAGGTTAAAATTTAAACTAACACAATTTTATTAGACTTAAAATATTAACAAAGTTTTGCAGCAGAAATGTCGTTAAAAATCTTCCAAATTCATCCAATCAGCCCCACGAGATAATCCACCCTTGTCCGTTAACCAGTAGTGTGGGAATAGTAGATTACGAATTTTAGCCCAGTTAATCCAGCTTAGCTCTGCGCCCTCCAAGTCCAAAACATTTTCCTTCGCTGCCACAGCAGCGATTGCAGCTGGCTTTTCTAATGCAGTATCCTTTAGATCTTCAGCTGGCATTGCCGATATATATGCCAGTGCCACGCACAGTAAGAACCACGTGTAGGTAATCTAACGAAAACAGAATAAAATATTGTGATTAATTAAATAATTGAGTGATCTTTTTCGTAAAAGTTTTAACTGTGGGAGAGCCACGCTTCGGCATGAATGGGCCGGCTCGACCGGAGTGATACCACTGCCTCACAGAAAACCGGCGTGGAGCAGCCCCTTTGCTGTGTTTCGCCGAGTGAGTGAGGGTACCGGAGGCCCACCCGGGGGGGAAGGGAAAAAAAGGTGGCAGCGCACTTGTAACTCTACTGGTTTTGCAAGTGTCCATGAGCGGCGGCAATTGCTTACCATCAGGTGATTCACCTGCTCGTCTGCTACCTATACCATAAAAAAAAACAAAAACACGTATTAGTTAATGTGAAACACGCTTAGTTCAACATTATTAAAAATTACAGATCGTTAACCCAACAAGTGGTTGTCTATAATAATAAAACAAATCAATATGATAGTCACAATACTTACAACTTTCATGGTGGATTCCTATGGTGTATTGAATGAATTCCTGAAAATATTATGGTTTTTATAATGATTTACCGCGTAGGCTGGTCTTTGCAGTGTTTCCAAACTATCGATAGTTCTTATCGATAGTTCTAATTCTGAGAGAGCCGTGCTTCGGCATGAATGGGCCGGCTCGACCGGAGTGATACCACTGCCTCACAGAAAACCTCCTGTGCTGTGTTTCGCCGAGTGAGTGAGGGTACCGGAGGCCCATCAGGGGGGAAGGGGATAAAAGGTTAGCAGCGCACTGGTGACTCCACTGGTGTTACATGTGTCCATGGGCGGCGGCAATTGCTTACCATCATTTTTTTTTATTTGATAGGTAGCAGACGAGCAGGCGGATCACCGGATTATATTTGTTCTGTTGTCTTATTCTATAACACAAGCGCTTAGCTTAGCTTAAGCTACTTAGTACGGAGTCAGGACATTAAATCTGGGGTTGTGTTAATTTATTAATTAATTATGAAATTATAGTAAATATTACTCATATTTTTTCTTAAGGAATAGTAGGGCAAAGGCCTTTATCATAGAAATCAAGTCATAGCTACTATGATGGATTATGCATAATCACCACACTTTATGCGGTTTGGTGATCAAACCCGGATATTCGCTCTTGTGATTAGAGTAATTTTAGTGATAAATAGATAATGAAGTGTAACATTTAGAAATAAAATGTCCCATAAATAAAATTGCTTTTAAATTTAGGAATTGTTTATTTTTTAGTTCCCAGTATGAAAATTTTGCTGACCCGTATGTTTATCCTCATAGATAGTGACTTTCGATGACATCGCACACGTCATGTCATCAAAAATATTGCCTCGTTTTAGGTGTCAGGGCATATCTATGATTTAAATCTTTGTTTCTGATTAGGTAGGTACGAATAAACCTTGCCGTTCATTTCTTTATAAATAGTTGAATATATTTAGATAAAGAACGCATTATCGATGTTATCAATAGTTCGCAACACGTAAATAAATATGAATTCAAATTAATGCCTTCGGTACCCCTGATGGTTAGCGATTGCTATGAATGACACCAGTAAGAGTCACAAGTGCGCCCATCCTTTAAACACCCCTTCCCTCTTGATTGGATTAAGTTTTCAGTCCTCTCTCAGCTCAAAGAACACAGCGCAGTTGCTGCTTCATCAAGGCTCCGGTGATGCTGTTTCAGGTGATCACAAAGGTGAGGTCGTGGTATCACTTCCGGTCGAACCAGCCCATTCTTGCCGAAGTGTGAATCTCCCACGGTCAAAACAGAAAAGTTTAGAGTTATCGATATTTACATCTATTGATTGTAGCCTATCGATAACAACACTAGTACCTTGTGGCAAACATTCAGGAAGCTGAAAAACAGAGTGAAAAAATAATTATCATAAAGATGTAAAGGTTTATCTAAAATATTCTGTTTCAATTTAAAAATGATTGACATTATTTTTTATTAAAAAGGGCGGGATACAAGCAGGCAGGTTATTACCGCCCTTCGATCATTATTGATCGATGTAGCCGCCCATTAACTATGGTTTTGAGACCAAAGATTGAAATCTTTGTTTGAGACTATGTAATGGAAAAAAAAGATTTAATGAACATCGATTTTTATTTAATACTCGGTCCAGTGGTCCCGGTCGGTGGACTGTATCACTGTATCAGGTGAACAATCACTGTGTTCTCTTGGAGATATTTTTGTTAAACGTCATCATTAAAAATATTCTTTGGAAATTAAACTAGTATCAATTCCTTATGTGGGCAATCAGTCTCGATCACCCTACCTTAAGTAGGGAGTTAAGGAATAGTAAATTTATCAGGTGGGCAATCACTGTATTTTTGGAGATATTTTTGTTAAACGTTATCATTTAAAATATTCTTTAGATATTTGAATTATTGCTTACTTATCTCAAAGCTAAATTGCTAACGTTAGCAAAAAATCACACTCTGCTAACTAATTATTAAAATAAAGGATTATATTGAAATAAAACTAGTGTCAATTCCTTATGTGGGCAATCACTGTCTCGATCACCCTACCTTTTAAGATTCTGATATCAATTTCGAAGGAATGGTAAATAATAGGTTGGCAACGCACTTGTGACTATATACTGGTGTTGCAGGTAGCTTACGATCCGTCTACTGTTCCTTTGCTATCTATCACAGCGTTTCCCAATAGCCGGGTCGCGACCCGGTGCCGGGTCACCAAAACGAATAACCGGGTCGCGACAGTGTCGTCATATTTTAAAAACATGAATACGGAACCAGCTTGAGTTTGAAAGTAGGTACTTAGTGGGTCACGAAGGGTCAATGTGAAAATTACCGGGTCATGGCATAACAAAGTTTGGGAAACACTGATCTATCACATTAAAAATACCTAATACCTATCATAATATATAAACAGCACAACTTAGGACGCCACCGAGATGATTGACACAAATTATTAGCTTCACTTTTTGTCTTCGCTACTAATCTGTCCCTAATTTAATCTTATGATACGAATAGAAACTTCCAATAATTAAAATTGAAATGTCGCAACCTTCTCAGCAAGTTTCAAAGACTTTTAGCTACATGCAACAAACTAAAAGATTTTTTTTATATACTAGAGGAGGCAAACGAGCAAGCGGGTCACCTGCTGGTAAGTAATCACCGCTGCCCATCTGCGAGATCAGAGAGGTCGTTGGTGCGTTGTCGGCCTTTTAAGAAGGAGTACGCGAGTAGGATTTTTGTAAAACTTCATCAAACATAATTATGCACGTTTTTTTTGTATAAATCTTGATGCTTGTCGTGTTACAGATATTAGACAATAGAGGAATAAAAAATAAATAATATGGGCAATCCTCATTGGATATTAATACGCCTTCCATATGGAGGTGGTACTCCTCTGGATTTTTCATATCTATGTGCGTATTTCTACCATTTACCATTTCTAGACGGCCGTCGCTTCATTGTATTTACCAGACTTCGTAAATCCTAATTCATGGTCTAAGTGTACCCAGGAGGCCAATTCTTGTTTTTCGCCTTCTATGTCGAGTCGACTTCATGGAACGCACAACCAATAGGAGAACACAGAATACAGTCGACATTCCTTATCTTGTTCTCCTATTGGTCTATGCGTTCCATGAAGTCGACTCGACATAGAAGGCGAAAAACGAGAATTAGCCTGGGCTCCAAAGCGAGATTTACATTCTTTTTTTTTATCAACCACACGCACTGTACCTACGTTAAGTTTGGGCGATTTTGACTAATGATAAGTATCACTTGGATTTGATTTATCGTTAACCCAACGCCTAGCCTGACATGAGAACCTCTTCCTAACAAAAAAGCATCTGCGGTTTTTTACATATAGCTAGACTCACTGGCCTTTTTATTAAAACAAAGATAAAAATAACATCTAGTCAGATCGCAACCTGGTCTATTAGTATAAATAGGTGTCCACCAAGATCCTTCATCAACATTTCTCGGACAAAATCCATACAATGAACACTGTAAGTAGATACTTCTCTATTAATATTATATTTTGAGGTCAAATAAATATGTAATTCAAATTTTAGAGCTAGGTAACCGGTAATTATGTTAATACTTAGCTAAAAATAAACAATGATGTTCCTAAAAAAAGTTAAATATTTTAAAATACTTATGACTATATTTAGGGTCCATACTCATTATGATTTTGATTAATTGTTTTGTTCAAATATTTTGCTTCAAATCCAAGTTTTTTTAAATTTCGTTGTAATTTTTCATAGGAATGCAAATTTTAGATAAGGTACAGTGGGTGAATAACGCCCGCTGTTCAATAACGCCCAACTTCCAGAAAACATACATAAAATAATGTCAGTGTGGATTTTAACTTACGGAGGCAAAGAATCTACCAATATAGGAAGGTCTAAGGTGAGGGCAAGACTCTGAAATCGCCATCTTACCAGTGGTGCGACTTGGCTGTCGGAAATCAGTCGCGGCGAGTGCTACTATAAAATCATACTTTTTACCATTGCACACGCATTTATCCAGTGTTAATAGATCTAAAGAAAAAACAATTGTTCATTTTAATTCTTCTCTCTTCTATATCATCAACATTATTTTATTCTTTTTTTTTTTTTTTATGTGATAGGTAGCAGGCGAGCAGGCGGATCACCTGATGATAAGCAATTGCCGCCGCCCATGGACACTTGCAACACCAGTGGAGTTACAAGTGCGCTGCCAACCTTTTATCCCCTTCCCCCCCCAAGTGGGCCTCCGGTACCCTCACTCACTCGGCGAAACACAGCACAGGTGCTGCTTCACGCCGGTTTTCTGTGAGGCAGTGGTATCACTCCGGTCGAGCCGGCCCATTCATGCCGAAGCGTGGCTCTCCCACAGTTAAAAACCTTAACACCTCCACTCTGCTCGGTGATAAGTTTTCCTGACCCATAAGATTATCTGACCATTTGGGTGGTGGTCTGCCTACACTTCTCCTGCCCAAACGTGCCCTCCTAGCTAAAACGCACTTGCTCCATCTTTTGTCGTAAGTGACCGGCCCAAGCCCACTTCAATTTAGCGACGCTATAGTCAACATCATTAACTTCATTTGCATATCAAGCTCTTATTGTTATATTTTGTTAAACAAGAATGTAATGCCCTCCCTCATTCTGTCTAGTGCCACAGAATACCAGCGTCACTAGCAGTGACATCATGCTGAGTGGCAACCATTTTGGTAGCTTAAGTTTAATTTTAAGTTTCTGTTGTTATTTGCTCCAAATAAATATTTTCTATTCTATTCTATTTTTCAGATTACGACCTTTTGCGTTTTACTCTGCATCGGCATGGCCTTGAGCTTGCCTGCTGGACCTGACGCTGAAGAAGGCTCTAGTTTACCCTCACCAGGTAGAATAGTGAGAAGTCCTCAGTTCGGTTTCGGTGGAGCCAGGGGTGGCTTCGGCGGATTCCGAGCAGGTGGATTCGGCGGGAGCGTCGGAGGATTCCGAGCGGGCGGGTTCGGTGGTGGGATCCGCGGCGGCGGATTCCGTGCCGGCGGATTCGGCGCGCGTGGATTCGGAGGCGGATTCGGAGGGTTCGGAAAGTAGTGATTAGTGATAAGTTTAGTAAGATATTGATAGAACTGTGATTATTTTTCAGTAAAAACGTTGTTATAATATACATGATTGTTTTTCTTTAAGCTCAGTTGAGTCATTTAAGTTCAGCCGTTCTGAAAAGTGTCATTTGCAACATGCATCAATTAGACAATTCAAGGATGAGATGGAGTGCAGTTTATCCAATCGTCATCATATAAAAAATGCTAGAGAGAAATCCCTTTGAGCTATGTTTCAGCTACGGCAGCCAATCTCAATTGTCATGACTTAGCAGTCTGCACGCTAGCGATGCCATATTTATTACTTTTGGCAAAAAAATATCTATACTTACTACCTTTTACCTACTTATAACGAGGTTAATCGCATAATATACGTCAAGACATAGGTACCTAGTACGGAGTCAGGTCAATGTATGTGAAAAAAAAATCTGAATACGTCCGCCGAGTCACCTCTAGTCTAGAAAAACTAGTTTTTTTAAAGATCAAGTATCGCACCAATCGATAAATATCTCATCCAACAAGATATTTAGGTCCTTTTGTAAATACCTAAGTGTAATAGTGGTACGCGTTAGCCGTATATCGTATCGTGTCTCTCCCCCACACTTTCCCTATAGTTTGTCTCTATCACTTCCACCATACTGAGAACACTAAGCGCCCATGTATGAGTGCGTAGCCTGTTTAGCTCGAGATGTAGGCTGCCGCCGTTCTGTGGCTTAAAACGCCATCTAGTTGCAACAGTGGGAATTTCATTAGCTTCTTTTCACTATAATATTTTGTACGTTTGTATTTTGGCAAAGATTTAAATCTTTGTATAATTAGGTAAGTATGCAAATAAAATTATTGTTTGTTTGATGTTTTACTGCTTGGGCTTCTAAGCCATGAAATCTGAGCTTCAACAATCTTATAGTATAGTAGCACTACTGTGACGAGGTATAATACTCGTAAAACATCATCATAATTTCAACTAAGTAATAGAGGTCCACTGCTGGATATAGGCATCCCCCAAAGTTCTCTACACAGATTGGTCCTGTGCTGCCCACATCCGCTAGGTAGCGTACTGATAGACTAAGGTCTAACTTCATTGTGACATTTTGACATCTCACATCAAAAATAACCAATCACCGCGTAGATGGACCTCAGTTCTACGATAAGCCATCTAACAGATTTTTTACATGCGATAGTCCCCATTTCCACGACCTGTCCACCTTGTGAGGACGCTACAAACGGGCCGGTTAAGAAGGTCCAAATTCACTTAGAGGGCAATGGAGAGGCCCTTCAGAATTTCCCTGCATGATCGGCTGTTACTATGGTGATACATTACTACATTCCTTACTAGTTATGTTGACTACTGTCAACATTTCTAAGATTTCAGTAAACCAGGAAAACCCAAACGTGATTAACGACAATACGATTGAGGCTCATCATCATTTCTAATCATAAATGCATTAGTATGCGAATATTTGCACCCGGGGCCTTCACATCCTCCACACATCCTCCTCTACACATCTACTGCACTGCAGATGTGGACAGATTGCATCAGTAAATAAATATGACACATGCAAATGTCGTTCCCGACATGCATAATTTTTCACATCTCGAAAGGTGCAAAAATGTAAGGAAATGACATGTCTATCAGTTTAATTCGCAATCAGATTATCCACAACGAACTGAACACTCGTCTTTAGGCGAGTGGACAAACGCCTCATTGAAAACACTTTAAAGCGTGCCAAAAAATCGATTACCGACTTTAGCTGTAGGCGTTTTCTCCACTTCGGCTTGTCATGAATTCTTATTGTGTCCTAAGCTTTACTTCGGAGTCCAGAGTAAGCTTAGACTTTAATGATTATAATGAAGCAACTGTCGTTTGACTTTTGCAACCCCTACACAGAGGAGCCAGACTCCTCTCTAAATCGTTATCGGGGAACTATCCGAAAAGTGGTGAGGTTTGCGGTAAGTTAAACAGCTACTTACCTACTGAGCTGTAAAAGAATCCGTCATATCTGTAAATCAACTTACGTAGCA
Source organism: Cnaphalocrocis medinalis (assembly GCA_014851415.1). Taxonomy (NCBI): domain Eukaryota; kingdom Metazoa; phylum Arthropoda; class Insecta; order Lepidoptera; family Crambidae; genus Cnaphalocrocis; species Cnaphalocrocis medinalis. The sequence goes on along the minus strand of CM026290.1, from coordinate 4,811,752 downwards.
GATGATATTTGTCTATGTATAGAGGAGGCTTAAAACGTCGTACATAAGCTATGGACCTTTGCAACCTTTGTATCTATTTACCAATTATGGATATTAATTGGTAAATATTGTTTTTAGTAACGATCAGAAAAAAATAAATATAGAAGAAAGGTCACGGCACGATACCAATCACTGAGGAATACGACGGAAGGAGGAGGGAGGATTTTTAAAAACTCTTTTCAAAGATTCTTTACTAGGTTAGTCGAAGTTCTAATATGGCCTAATTAGGTAAAGCAAACAAATGACATCACAATTGAACACCTCTGAGCAACGTAGATTTATCCATTAATGACGCATTGGTGCTTAATTAATCAAGTCAAATAAATGTCGTCATAATAAAATACTAAAGCAGATTTGTCCATTGACAAGCCGGATGACGCATTAGAAAATTGGTCTTGAGTCGATTTGGTTGGTCGCGAAAAGCGAACATTTATATTCCTTTAACCACGTGTTCTATCAACTATTCCGAACAACATTTATTGTTCAACAACTTTTCGAAATTCATCGAAAAAATTTTCAACTCCCCATACGAAATGAACAAGTCACGTGACCGTTGAATGGAATGGAAGAGTGTATGGAAAGATGAATTTTATTTATGTGAATTTCCAAAGGTAACAGAACAAATGTCGTCCAGAATGGTGGGTGGAAGACGTGGTTAAAGAGATGTAAATGTTCATAGATAGGTACACCCTGTAGATTCTATATTTGTGTGCATTTTCATGTTTTACTTAAACAAGATAGTCCAATGAACGAAGATGTGTGCTTTAGGTATTCCATTCTCTTGTACGTATAGCTAAGCATCAAAGTATACAAAACTGTCAAATTTCTTCAAGCAAATCTTATTTTACTGTCACATTAGGTTGAATATCAATTAAGAAATTTGACAGGTTTTGGTAACCTGATGGGTGGCTGTCTGTACTCACATCCGTCGGACCTTAAAAGGATTCGTATATTACATCATTCCATAAATTAAAATGTAATTACGTTCAATGATTAAAAAAAACTTTGATTTTAACAGAACAAGACAGCAACGGAAGGGTAATGAACTTAGGTACATTTGTAAGCAAGTAGCACCTGGTCTCCTCATAAAACTGTACCACTAAGTCACGTCAAGTTACCTTTTTGAAAATTGGAACCGTCTTTATATCTGAGACGTAAGTGCTATTTTTGCACTACGACTGGGTAGCTCGACATGACGCCGTCTGTAAATACCTACGCAAATTAGTTTTTATTTGTAGGCTACGAAAACATTAGGGTTTGATTTGTGTTTTTTTTTTACTTAATTGTCCTTTTACGAATATTGCTTATTAATTCATTATTCAACCGTCCTAAGCTTTAGAAATGAATTATTTTTTATAATATTATCCAGTTGGAGAGCCACGCTTCAGTATAAATGGGCCAGCTCGACAGGAGTGATACCACGACATCGCCGAAGACCGACGTGAAGCAGTGCCTGCTTTGGATTTCAGCCGAGCGAGTGAGGGTACGGGAGGCCCAATCGTTAAAAGGTTGGCAGCGCACTTTTGACTCCATTGGTGTTGCTCCACGTCAATCGCTTACCATCAGGTGATACGTCTGCTCGTCTGTTACCTGACACATTAAAAACTAAACTTTATCCATAGCTAGCGAGTTTTCTTGTTTATTATGCAAAAATAACGAATTTGATTCTCATTAAACCTATTCAACCTAATGTTTACTAAGATTTGGAAGCTATTATCTTATTTATTGCTTTATTTTTTAATATTACGTATTCATGTTATTTTGCCGTTGTGACGTCAGGGCACAAACAAACGGACAAACGTATAAAACATTTGATGACGCATTCCAAATTCCCGACGCGTCTGAGTAATGTTTGTTCTATATTCAAAATAAATTTTAAATATTATTCCAAAATGGATGCTTATATCTTGTTGTATCCAAACTGAAATTGAATATCACGCATACTAAATTTCTTATTGGATACACTGTCTAGGTTCTGATTTATTTAATAGTACAAAAGGGAACCAGGAGGAACCAATGAAAATAGTGCTAAGAGACATTCCCACCATATCAATTCCTTTCTAAAAGAGGTGGAACGTCCCATCCCATCCCGGTATCCCATCAAATTGAGAGGGTAAGGGAATAGAGAGTGCACCAGTGTTTGCGCAAACACTTGAATACTCTAAATCAGTGTTTCCCAAACTTTGTTATACCATGGCCCGGTAATCTTCACACTGACCCTTTGTGACCCACTAAGATGTACATACTTACAAACTCAAGCTGGTTCCATTATGGTTAAATAATACACATTTATTAATAGCAGAAATGTTTATTAGTACTAGGTAGGTACTTAACATATTGTTACTATTTAATTAGTGCGAAGTATGTAGCTGTTTTTTATTTTTTACTAAAGAATCCAAGTTAGGTATTAGGTACTCATGTTTTTAAAATAAGGCGACAATTTCGCGACCCGGTTATTTCATTTTGATGGCCCAGCACCGGGTCGCGACCCGGCATTTGGGAAACGCTGCTCTAAATGTTCTGGGTACGTGGCTGATAGATAAGATTGGCCGATGTAACCGAATATCGGTTGGAGGAGCGTGAGACTTTGTTAAAACCTTACCTGTTAGGGGACAGGACGAACAGACGGATCACCTGATGGTAAGCAATTGCCGGTTTCACCCCAGATTTTCACTTAAAGCCCGTTTCCTGTGAGGTGGTATCACTCTACATAAAAACTAAATCAAGGATCTTTCTGCAGAGGCAATTAAAATCTTTCACTTTAAGCAGGAATCGAACCCGGAATCTTCACACGAAACCTTCCAACAAAAAAATCTAACATCCGCCCTTAGAAATGCAATTCATCACGCATATAACCGTTATTGCCAAAACGTATTGCCTCCGCGCATTGTACGACAGTGTTGCCATGCTTCAACTATTGCCGTGTTGTAAGGTAATTGGACGACTTTTACAGTACATGTGTTAAAAGTCTATTATTAATTTAAATTTAATGGCAAAAAGAAATATTTAATAAGTTACTTTTTTTTTATGTGATAGGTAGCAGACGAGCAGGCGGATCACCTGATGGTAAACAATTGCCGCCGCCCATGGACACATGCAACACCAGTGGAGTCACAAATGCGCTGCTAACCTTTTATCCCCTTCCCCCCCGATTACACGGTATTACGGTTTTACAATTAAATGTGTGATCATTATGCACGTCTGCCACCTATCCTACTGAGTACATATTATATGTTTTTATCCTACAACAGACAAGCATTTGACATCGATGAAAAGACTTAGGTTATCTATTAGGGATGATAATTTTTATAATATACCCATTAATGCACAAAAAAAAAGTTTCATGCCGGACTTTATTCCATTCGTCATTCTCTACCAAAATCTAAAAAAATGATAGTCGGTTACCGCCTCTCCTATACATCCAAAAAGCTTTAGGTAATGTAAGACCGCTTTTGGTTGGAATACAACCCACTTCCCTACTAAACACGGCAGTGGAAATTTATAACTGGCAACATCGAAACCATTGTAGAGGTGTGGTGTTAGCTCTCGTCTCGCGGTATGTCAGAAACTGACCAAAAAAACCAATGTCCGATCGGTTATTTACCTACGCGAAGTCGGAAAGCTTGTCTTGTATAAATTGGCCGGCAGGGACCATCGAATACATTACCTATTCGAACTTCGCACAATGAACACTGTGAGTCCTTTGAATTTAAAATATTTATCTTATCTTTTTGCAAAAAATATTTATCACGAATACAGGTTTTATATTAGAAAAAAAAAGATAGTTATAGCAAATTTGTTTTTAATTATTCAGTGTAGATTGGTCTGATTGTATATTGCATTGACTTTCAACTTGTTTTTATCTTAATTAATTTTAATAGTAGGTATATGACCCATTACTATTTTACGATGTGGTATAGGTTCTTTTATTTGAAGCTAACAACACAATATTATTATTTCATAATGGTTTAGTCATAACAGGCTGTTGATAAACAATTATTATGAAGGTTAGATTATAATATCATTGTTTCTGAATTAGTCGCCATTTGTAAGTTAACACTTTTTTTACGAAACCTACACTTTAACTTTTTTATCCTAAAGCAAACGTTCTAGTCGCTGTTATTCTTTATGTAAATACTAAATCCGTGAATTTTTAATAATGATTTTTATTACTGTTTTCAGTTAAGCAGTATATTTGTACTCATCTGCGCCAGCCTGGCGCTGGCTGCTAGCCTGCCAGTCGAGCCTGAAGCGGTGGACCCAGCCACCCTCCCAGTCGCTGAGAACGCTCCAGAAACCGCCCAGAACTCAGAAACCCTCGAACCAGCGGAGTCCCATTGGGGCCGTCGCGGGTTCGGAGGGTTCGGCGGGTACGGCGGCTACGGTGGGTACGGCGGCTACGGAGGGTACGGCGGCTTCGGCCACGGAGGCTACGGCGGCTACGGCCACGGATTCGGAGGCTACGGAGGTCACGGTTTCGGCCACCACGGGTACGGACGAGGATTCGGAGGGTACGGCGGTGGTATCGGCGTTGGCTTCATAGGAGGTGGTTTCGGTGGCTACGGATTTGGCCGTTAGTGTAGTGTAGTGTTAAGTGACAATCGGTATTAAATCTGTGATTAGTACGAACTTTATATATAAATAAATAAAAAACTAAATACTCTCATTTTGTTGTGATTTACTTATTCACTCATGACAATCCTTGGTGGTCTAGATAAACCAAAATGGTTATACTATATAGTTATACATAGGTATTGAGATTTTCATGGTAAAATAAGGTGCCATTATAGCTTTTTGATTGGGGCTCCCTCGGACTCCATCAGATTGTAGAGAACGAGGGAGCTAAATTTAAAAAGAACAGTACAAACTTACTTACTTTCTCAAAACCACCTCAAAAGAATTTGATAATACAATTAAATTAATTTCCCTGAGCCTAGAGAGAGACGAATGTCACTGCTGAACAAAGGTAAGAGGCGTCTTCAGCAACTGCACAGAAACACATGATAATAACATAACATGAAACATCTACCGCATTTCTAATTCTAGAAGATGGGTGCAACTTAGGACCTTAAAGTTAAAACATATATGTACATACATGTAGGGTACATACTTCACCCTAGATATCGCTGGAGAGACGAAGTCGCCAAGGACCTCAAGATACTAAACGTGACACAACCGAATACCATTGTATTCGGTTGTGTCCAGAGAGGGCTAGATGGTAGTGCATCATTATGCACTACCATCTAGCCCTCTCTGGACTGCTGAACTATCATAGTAGTACGTACAAGACACCCACACATCAAAGTATACAAAACTGTAAAATTTTGGTGGCTCGGTGGCAGACGAGTAGATGGATCACCTGATGGTAATCGATGGCCACCGCCCATAGATACCCGCGACACAAGTAGAGTGACAAGTGCGCTGCCAGCCTTTAACCGCCTTTCCCCCCAATTGGGCCTCTGGTGCCGTCACTCCACAAAACACAGCGCGGGCGCTGCTTCATGCCGATCTTCTGAATGAAAAGTCGCAGGTCTTCTCTTCTTCTTTGAGCATATCCCTTCAATTGCCAGGAGTTTGGAACGCATGCGCTAGAGTGCCAAGCCTGTAAATTAGTTTTGCGATTTTTTGCGCGCGCGCGTTTAACGATAAAAAAGACCTTTTGTTGATTAGTAGCATACACAAAACTATATATATGTCTATTTAGAAACTCCTCTATTTAGGACTCTTACACGTTCCGAATAACAAGTTTCCCAGGCTGCGGATACGCACTATTATTGACATAATGATTTTGAACGCGTAACCATGATTCAGTTAATCCGGTTCCTGTCGACAGCAGTTTCCCTGTATGGTACTCTAGTACCATACAATGTAGTACCTCTAGTACAGTCAACAGCAAAAGTAGATGATCTAAATCAACAACTCTATACTCACTATTTAGCAGAGCTCGCGTCAGAACTGTATGAATCACTTTAAGGCTGTACGGAGTTTGCGTCAGAACTGTATGAATTTGACACCATATCTACAGTTCTGACGCGAAGTCCGCTTAGTAGTGAGTATATAGTATTTGATTTTGATCATCTTCTTTTGCTGTTGACTGTAACATACTCTAGTTTAGTATGTCTACTTACTAAAACCTAAATCACGCTACAAGTGTACCGGGAATAATAATATGCTGAGATGAGAAGAGATTTATATATACCTATTCTACGTTAAGTAAAGAGCTGCTTAAAGAAGTAGTTACAAAATTTGAATTTGGGCGTTAGGTAGGTACTTACATGGACGCCCTTTCATAAAATGCCGTAATACATCGTGAAGAGTCTAATTTATATAGGAAAAAGATGTGAAAAAACCTGACAACAGATATTTCGCTAGTATGTCGATGTAGATATCTTCGCTCTCATTGAAATGACCGCTTCTTTTTATCACTTCGAGCAAAGGGCAAACCCTAAAAAAACGTAGGTAAGTTTTGTTTTTATAAAATTGTGCTCCTATAAATTAAGCACTTAGAATTCAATAATCAATAAGATAAGACAAGACAAGACAGATTCCATAAATTCAGCTCAAACTTTTAACGATACGTATAAATCCCAAAATTTGCCTAAATGGTAGGTCAAATCACACAATTAAATTAGCATATAAAAACAAAACATATACAAAAAATATCGGATTTTGGGTTGCCCAGACTAGTTTCATTTGCCCACATAATTTAGGAGGATTTAATCCCAACGCTAATGTGGCATTTGAAGGGTATTCACAAGATAAAACAAAGCTTTGCCTTCGTAAACAATAGCTACATATATACTTAAGCTAAACTCTGTACCTATTTTTCCAATTAATATTAAACTAAATGCGTTAATATAATACTTTAATATATATACTTATTATATACTGAACAAACACAAGTGTTTATCACACGAATGTTTGTCCAGGGTGGGGAACGACCCCACAATCTTTGGCGTATGAGGTAGCGTCACTACGAAATGCGCCATCAGTAGCGCTACCATATTATGAGTTGACATCTAAAACTGACATAACGTAAACTATTGCTCTGTCTCTTTCAAATGCATCACAATGAAAGAGACAAAGCGATAGTTTTCGATATTTCAAACTCATGGTAGTGCTACTGGTCAGTATTTCCACGCGGTATTATTTTGCAAACCGCCGCGAACATCTCCATCTTAGATCAAAAACTAGTTTAATTAAAATTTGAACAGCTACAATCAGCGCGCGATAGCATCAAATAACTCAGTGGGCGCGGATAAAACGATCTTACGAAGGAATCGGAATAATTTATATACCTATAACAAAAAACATTCCCTAAAAACTCACTAATAAGTAGGTAATCCATTATTATAGCTCTGGTAGTGACCTTCAGAAATCTCGTCTGAGGAATGCTGTGATTATAATGTGATCTATAAAACATAGTTGTTATGCTCCTTATAGGTGTAGGGTGATGAAACAGATACTTTTATTGGGTCTGGGTGTTTTTTTTTACATTAATGTAAACAAACGAGCAGAATGCTCACCTGATGGTAAGTGATCACCGCCGCCCATGGACATCTGCAACACCTGAGGCATCACAAATGCGTTGTTGTATGTTTGTGGTTCCTTCGTTGTTTCTGGTTTCCGTAGCACAAGGAAAAACTTTAGTTTGGACAATGTATGGTGATTGATGGTGTTGTCCCAATTTATTTATTTAGGTATACTCTAATATCAGGTCAAGGCTACAAAAACACAAAAAAAAAGAAAGATTAGGTTTAAATTTACCTACTTGAATCCGGCAATTTCATATGGAAAGGGTACAAGTGAATAATTAAACTAGGTATCTATCAACAAATATCTGTGTTGGTGCCGGAATTGAGTCCGCGCTCAAACCACTGCACTAAACGGGTCATCTCTGTTAATTGTATCCCTTCTCTATAAAAATAATCACAAAATAGTTGGTTCGGGGATGTACCGTAGAAAGTTGTCCTGAACTAGTTTTATACGGAGAACTGAGGTGCTTACAAATACCGAGAGGCTTCGTTTTATGCATACAAAGTGCCGAGAAGGAACCACATGTGAAGAGAAGTGCACATTTTTCTGTGAAAATGTAGTAATAATAATCCGGTATGCACCCAGCACATACTATAATTATTGGCTTAAAATATCCTCTTACCTTTCTTATATATTTTTTTTATGTGATAGGTAGCAGACGAGCAGGCGGATCACCTGATGGTAAGCAATTGCCGCCGCTCATGGACACCCGCAACACCAGTGGAGCCACAAGTGCGCTGCCAACCTTTTATCCCTTTCCCTCCCCGGGTGGGCCTCCGGTACCCTCACTCACTCGGCGAAACACAGCACAGGGGCTGCTTCACGCCGGTTTTCTGTGAGGCAGTGGTATCACTCCGGTCGAGCCGGCCCATTCATGCCGAAGCGTGGCTCTCCCACAGTTAAAATGTGAGTGTGTGTGTGTTATGTTGAAATTGATTGACATGAACCAACAAAAAGTTATAAAACCGTCTAAGCACTCACGATCATCAGGCACTGTCTTATTCGATAATGATAAGCATAATATTTCGCCGCAAAGAAAATTTGCTTTGATGACCTTTTCAATAAAAACACACGGTAATTAACAGTAAGTCGAATAAAGCACCACTAGAGTTGGGTACATTACTTGTAAGGGATGTCCCGCCGATTTCCCGTGATACGCGCAGTACAACTACAACGAAGCCGTCCCGTAGCGAACGAGAATACCTCATGCATCTAAACATAAGAGACGCACGGTGTATTGAAATATTTCGTTGTAGATTCTATGAAAACATAGTAATCTAAGGGTAAATAACCCCATAGCAAAATTCCGGTTTGCGCTGCAGAATCAAGACCGTTCACGGTCCCACCTCTTCATCCCTTTACTCCCTTGCCTTGCCTAGAAGCCCCTGTGTATGTAGCGATTCTCAACCAATAGGCAATCTATAGATACCCATTTGAAAAAAAAAATTTGGTAATAGTTTTTTCACACAAATATTGAAAAATAAAAGATTAAAGTCACAGATGTATCGGTTTCGTTCAAGTGTAATTTTTTTTTATTGGACAAATAAAGAGAAATGTAAGATAGTAAAAACCTTTTCTATTATTAACTATTGTGGTTGTCCCGATATAAAACTAAAAGTACCGATATTTTTAACGCACCAACGCGTAACGGCGCCAGCAGGGACAACACTAAGCACAACGTTACGCGTACTCGTAGCTCGCAGGGTCATTGAACCCACTTGCTCTTGACATTTTCAAGGTTATTGCGCTATCCCGTAGTTATTAATCAGATTTTATTATTTCAAGTTATTGATTAACAAATGCTACTTAGTCCGTTGATATATCATTTTTTTTTGTTTACGTTACAATCACAACAATAGAAAACTTTTTTTTTCATACAGTCTTATTTTATTTACGAACACAAGCAGTTGTTATAGAATAAATTACCATTATTATAAAACTGGTCCAGAACCATTTACTTACTTTGAACTATATTTCCATTTTGGCTAGAATATCCTAAAAAAGTATATTTTTATATGCCTATGGCCAAAGTCAAAAACCTATGATTTTATGTCAATTACCCAAACACTATGACACCCAGCGCCATCTATTTGCTTCTGTTTGGGACTACTGTCCCGAATCGAAGTAAGGGCGGGCCACTAGTTTAAAAATATAAATGTGCCTATAGTTAACCAATAGTAGACGGACTGGAAAGATTGTTTACGTCTTGTCTAGCAAAAAGTGTAACTTCCCAAATCACAACAAACTTGCAAAATTTTGCATGACTAACATTTTCGCGCATAAGTGCTAAATAATCTAATTCAACATGTAAAAACGCCAAATCAAAATGTAATTTCTATTCATGATTTACGCAGAGATACCTCATCGGTGCGGAAAACCCAAGAACCAGTCAACGCCCTCATTTTAGAACTCGATAAACGCGTCATAGAAAAAGTAGCTCAAGTTTGGGTGGTTGTAAAAAAGTGAATATGTTTTTACGTCCTTTTTTTTTACTAGAGGCGTCAAACGAGCAAGCGGGACACCTGTAGCCTTACCATGAGTTTGAAATACTATCCTCGCTATCGAAAACTATCGCTTTGTCTCTTTCATTGTGATGCATTTGAAAGAGACAGAGCAATAGTTTACGTTATGTCAGTTTTAGATGTCAACTCATGGTAGCGCTACTGCTGGTAAGTAATCATCACTGGCCATGAACAACTGCGATATCAGAGAGGTCGGTGAATTCGGTGAAGCGATTGCCGGCCTTTTAAGAAGGAGTACCTCGCTCTTTTCTTGTAGGTCCCTAAGTTGATGTTGATGGTGGGTTGGTGTTGATTTTGGGAAGACGAGCAGAACCTGCAACAAATTATAAGAGACATATTATTATCCTGTCCTTCGGTTCGTCACAACTCTACTAGATGAACAATTCAGATGACGAGGACGAAGATGATTAACGATGATACGGCTGGAGTAGTCGTTACGTTGGAGAACGCAGTGTTAAGACTTTAAAAATCAACAGTGGAACAAATGGCTGATTGATATATTGTACCTTGCATACTTACCTGGACGCAATTTTTTTACGCAGTCTTTGTATGTAGGTAGGTATCGTATCATCAGCCTATATAATATCCCACTGCAGGGCAAAGACCTCAATCATAGAAATCACCACGCTTGCCTAATGCAAATTGGTGATCACAAACTCGAGCTATGTTCAAAAAATTCGAAACGGCCTGGTACTTAAGCCACTAGACCTACAGGGCGTTGGTCTAGCATTTAAAAAGCAAAAATAAAGTATTACCTAATATGTGTTCATCTTTTGTGCCTAAACTAGTTATACACCGCTTATTTTAATGAATGTGGTATTAATCGGTTTGTGATGCTACAGTATCTGATCCACACGAGTCTGTGGACTAACCTGATTACACTACTCTTAAGGTTTACACTTACAAATTGTAAATATTGTAATATGTACTTTATATTGCAATTAATTCAGAAATGAACTAATAGATGGACCTGTGCTCAATTACTATCGCGCAAGCGTTTCGTGTTTTCGGTTTACCTATAAGCCTTGTCAGTTGTCTAGAGAAGTTATCTCTTTATAAATAGTATAAGTAGATAGAAGATCTCTAAGTAAAGCCTTCGCGTTATATAGAGTTGGTACTTTATGCGTGCCTACATAGAGTTAACACGTGCAAAGAATATGGATGACGTTAGCAGTTATGTCCTACACAGTAATAAATTGATCCTCAGACCACCAAACGTACCTACAAAAACATGCAATTAAAATAAAATGAACACCCATAAATACTGCGATAGTCGCTACCCATGGACGTGACTTTGTAAATGTTTATTTCGTTTTTAGGTATTTTGGGTAAATGTATAAAGGTATAATATTATATTCTATTTAGGGTATTTAGGAACCTTCGACTCAGAATAGTGTTCAAATTATTTTTGTTTATTCGCAATTTTTTTCGCTTTTTTTATTTTATTTTTCTTACTGTAGTTGTAGTAATATAGTAAAATTTTTTGGTATTCAATTATCATAATATTCTACTACTTGTAGTTAATATGTGGTTTTTACCAAAGATCTCGGAGATAGAAGTACCTAATACAAGTTACAGCAGTATACAAATACTTCATATAAACGGGACTAAACACGACGAAGTTTAATAAGTATAAGTTTATATGAAGTATTTGTATAATGCAACGAGATAGTTTAAAAACATAAGTTACAGCAGTTTTGTAGTTGGAGTTTAAGCTTTGCGAGTCCGGTTTGCCTACCAAATGCAACAAATCCAAATCAATTTTATGTTATTAAAAATTTACTGGTCAGAGAGAACAACACTGAGACTAAATTTTCAACTCTTTTCCTGTTTTCAAAAACTTTGAATTCGATTCAAAGACAACCGATCTGATCTTTTGATAATATTTATGCTTGTATGGAACCAGTATCTATTTTACCTGCTCGCTCTTCTCAGACGTTTTTGGAAAAAAAAATTATCACCTTTAATCTATATATAAATACCTGGCAACTTTGAGCCTAACATATTATCGCAGAAATAGCAGCCATGAATACAGTATGTAAGCCCTTTTTATTATTAAAACTTTCGTTTGTAATATTTTTACACAAAAAAAAACCTTTAAAAAAAAAGTGACATAATTAAAACAACATTACTTTTTCGCGGTAAAGTGTGAACTCGTCTAGACATCTTTATGACTTTATTGCAATACATTAGTTTTTTCCTTAAGAATCGACTGCGGCTTCTCAAACCAAGAGGTGAACAAACTTCTAAATCGCTATAACACTAGGCGGGCTATCAAAAGTCAAAGGATTTCAAGGTCTCCATGTAATTTCTTTCCAATATCGACACCTGAAAAAGTCCCATCATCATCCGCAGTCCTCAGCTGGACATTGGCATCTCAAAATGTCATTTTTACGCATATCATATCACCATAATATTATGTCGGGCCATAATCTCTGTTTACAAGACATGGTATCATATCCCACGACTGACTAACTGTGACCAATTTTTTTCTGTAATATTTGGCTACACGAGCAAACAGATCATCTGACACCTGACCTCCCAAGTGCGCTGCCAACCTTTAAACCCCCTTTCCGTCGATTGGGCACCCCCACTTACTCGGCGAAAAACAGTGAGACCGTGGTATCACTTCGGTCATGCCATTCATGCCAAAGCTTGGCTCTATTTTTATTCAATTCTATTCTTATTCTATTCAACCCACTGCCACTTCAGCTTGATAAACTATGAAAAAAAACAAAAAAGAGGAGCAGCACTAGCACAGCACTAGCCTCACCAATAATCTCACGCATTACTGCTAGGTATATGTAAAGCATCAAGAAAGTCATCAAATTCAAATAATGGTGCCACTGCCTTCTTACACCATACAGTATGGTAGCCCCATTAGATTATAATACTTACTATTAATCTCCGTAATAGTTCCTCAAGAATAAATTCACGCATTTATTGACAGAGTATACTTTTCCATACAATTATGTAATTTTATAGATTCTTCTTGTCGGAGTTCTGGCGTGCATCACTCTTGCATCGAGCCTACCCCGTCCAGACCCTATGGCAAAAGAGAACAAAGCCTTGGAGATACTGGATGAAGGTCAAGGTCAGTATTCACTAGAAGACCCGAGGTTTGTTTTTCCAGACCACTATAATCTGGACATCATAAAGGTAAGAGTGATCAGTAGCGCTACCATGAGTTGACGTCTAAAACTGACATAACGTAAACTATTGCTCTGTCTCTTTCAAATGCATCACAATGAAAGAGACAAAGCGATAGTTTTCGATAGCGAGGATAGTATTTCAAACTCATGGTAAGGCTACAGGCTTCTTCTGGGCAAACGCGTGTCATCCCAGACCTCATCGTCACTTTTTATCAGGTGCGATTGTGGTTTAACATTGGCCTATAGTAAAAAATAAATAAATTGGTGAACTATTTTATAAGTGCGCAAACATCTCCACTACTTATACCGAGCGCTAATCTTATTATTAAACTTTCACGTGGGAGAGCCACGCTTCGGCATGAATGGGCCAGCTCGACCGGAGTGATACTACGGCCTCACAGAAGACCGGCATGAAGCAGCGCCTGCGCTGTGTTTCGCCGAGTGAGTGAGGGTACCGGAGGCCGAATTGGGGGAAAGGGGGTTAAAAGTTGGCAGCGCACTTGTGACTTGTGTTGCAGGTGTCTATGGGTGGCGGTAATCGCGTACCATCAGGTGTTCCGTCTGCTCGTCTGCCATTATCACATAAAAAATATGAGCCCTAAACTGACTACCTTTTCATATTCTTTTACTTTACTTAAAAAATTCAATAGAATCGACAAAGGGTTGCACTCATGACAGCATTTCCGATGCGCATTAAGATCCACTCGAGGGCAGGTCTAAGAGCACTTAAGGTATTAATGACTCATTAAATTAACATTTGCATGAAAATAGAGGCAACTGTAGGTATACGATTTATGGAAAACCTTTTTCCGGGGAAGAACCGTAATTGCAGGTCTATGTAATGAAGATGTGTGTCATCTCCCTAAATTTTACAAATTACTTGTTTGCTACAACTTTTGCAAATACGCACATTTTGTTTTTTACAATTAAGTTAAAGTTGTTCATTCATTCATTGAGCCAGTGAAACTAATCAACCATTTAAACTTTTTTTGACATCATAATCCAAAAAGTGTTTTTCATTAATGATTAGTTAGTTACTTAGGAAGGCAAACGAGCAAGCGGGTTACCAGATGGTAAGGGACATCGCCTATGGACACTTAGCGAAACTTAGCAAAAATTTCGCTAACGCGTGCCTTTCGCGTCCCAGGAATACCGCCTGTGGCTACCGTGTACCTTGCGCGCTGTGTCTGGATACACATTCAATGTTTATCTAAAAGTCATACTTACTTACATTTTCCATTGGCCATTCAACCAACCGTGAGACAGATACGCTTCGGCATGATAGGGCTGGCTCGACCGGAGTGATACCACGGCCTCACTGAAGACCAGCGTGAAGCAGCGCCTGAGCTGCGTTTTGCCGAGTCAGTGTTGGTACCGGAGGCCCAATTGGGGAAAAGGGGGTTAAAAGTAGGCAACGCAGGTGCAGGTGTCTATGGGCGGCGGTAATCACTTACCATCAGGTGATCAGTCTGCTCGTCTGTCACCACATAAAAAAAGGCTTTGGGGAGTTTGGTAATTACAATATTTAATACATAAACTTGTCTTCCAGATGCAAGGAACACAAATAAAGGAACCTTAGAATATCTAATACCAGCTGAGTCCCGTCGGCGTGGCAGCTACCCCCGGCGAGGCAGCTCCGAGAGCCAGAGTCAGAGTCAGAGCCACGAGAGCAACGAACGCTACAGCCATGGAGGATACAGCCAGGGGAACTACGGTTACCAGGGAGGATACAGCGGGTACCCTAACTCCGGGGGATACATCCAGTATGGAAAACGTTGAAACGCGTAGTGGATTTTAATGGGAATTATATTTGCTTAGAATTTATTGGGATTTTTCTAAACGCCTATAAACCACTCCTTCGTACCTCTTCTATGTTACACTTAGTTCTATTAAATACATTAAAATGTGGATTACATATGTAACTTAATAAATACCGGCCAAGAGCGTGTCGGACACGCACATGAAAGGGTTCCGTAGCCAGAAAACCTTATTTTCATAGTTTGTAGGTAGTTATTTCAATAGGTACATTACCATTTAGTTAGGGCAACTGCATGTCATAAGTTGGTCGAGTTGTATTAAAAAAACTATGTATGATACAGATTCCGCTATAGTGTTAGTTGAAAGTACTTACTTGGAGGTATACAAATACCTTAGAATATCTAATACCAGCTGAGTCCCGTCGGCGTGGCAGCTACCCCCGGCGAGGCAGCTCCGAGAGCCAGAGCCAGAGCCAGAGCCACGAGAGCAACGAGCGCTACGGCCATGGAGGATACAGCCAGGGGAACTACGGTTACCAGGGAGGATACAGCGGGTACCCTAACTCCGGGGGATACTGGATGTATCCCCCGGAGTTAGGGTACCCGCTGTATCCTAACGTATGGAAAACGTTGAAACGCGTAGTGGAATTTAAAATTATATTTGCTTAGAATTTATTGGGATTTTTCTGAACGCTATAAACCACTCCTTCGAACCTCTCCTATGTTACACTAAGTTCTTTTTTTTTATATGATAGGTAGGAAACGAACAGGTGGATCACCTGGTGGTAAGCAATTACCGCCGCCCATGGACACTTGCAACACCAATGGAGTTACACGTGCGCTGCCAACCTTTATTCCCCTTCCCCACTCCGGGTGGGCCTCCGGTACCCTCACTCACTTGGCGAAACACAGCGCAGGGGCTGCTTCACGCCGGTTTTCTGTGAGGCAGTGGTATCACTCCGGTCGAGCCGGCCCATTCATGTCAAAGCGTGGCTCTCCCACAGACAAAGTTCTATTAAATACATTAAAATGTGGATTACACATGTAACTTAATAAATAAATGAATTGAATGAACGTACTCGTAAATTGGCCTGGTTCCAAACTAAGGATTTCCCTTATGCTAATCTGCCGCAGCAAATGCTGAAGCTGCGCCTAGTTGGACACAAACCATAATGTCATGTCCTTTATATTTTGTGTTTTTTGTCCTTCAAACTAGTTTACTGTTGTATGTTCTATATTTTATGGCCAATAAACGTTTATCTATAAATCTAATGGAAACCAGAAACAACGAAGGAACCACAAACACCTAGACCCAACACAAATATCTCTTTCATCAACAAACATTTGCGTTGGAGCAGGATTCAAACCCGCTACCCTTGCGTCTCCACCGGCGCTCAATCCAATGCGCTAAACGGGTCGTCAAACATACACATATCAAAACATATTTTACGGAATGAGTGAAAGGATTCAATCACGGTTATTATGTAAATAGGTAGATAATTTAAATGGTCAAATTGACCAATTTATTAACCTAATTTAATTCCGTATTGAATAACAAATATCAGAAAACAAAGGGTTTACCAATAAGCATAATAAATACCTTATTACATAACCACAAAACAACGAAAGAATCACAAACACCCTAACCCAACTTAAATACATAATAATACGTTATACCTAGTAACTGAATATGCACTAGTGTTTAACTCACAATTGTTTATGTAGGGAATCGAACCCACAAAGGTGTTTAAGCCAGGCTCACTACCAAATACTCTCTTTAGCGCAGATACAGATCATCCAGAAAGGATAATATCGGTGAGCGTTGACGTGGACATAGGTAGTAGTCGCCGTGTAGGTCTCGCCAATAGCCATATGAATTGTCGCAGAGAAGTGAAGACAGACTGGCACGGAGATTTAACGGGGTATGCCTCTGGGTACCCCTCCCAGACGGAGAGCCCCAGATACTCTTGTGGGTCCCCCAGCCCGCGGAGATGCCTAAAGTTGGTCTTGTAATGCACACCCCGCAAGGCCATATTACATATACATATCACATAAGGCTTGTGAGCAAACTGACATGATGATGATAATGAGCAAAAATAAGGTTCACTACCAAATAAGCCATTAGTTTACACCGGATGTAGTAAATGAAAGAAGCACAGCCAAGAAAAATGTCTCTATCTACTTTGAGAATAAAATTTCAATTCCGGTTAAGACTCAAATCTGGTTTTTTTTTCTAACTTTTGCAATTTTGACTTTTTAACATCCTCCTCGGTGAGGTCATTGACTCGCATATCACCTGTTACGATCCAGTTAGAGTTTTATGATCCATCATCGTCACAAAACTGTATAAGTGGCAGAAAGCTGGTTGATGGTTGAAATAACGTTCTATGCTTGAAAGACACTTTCAGATGTTTAAAAGAAAATATAATTTAGGTAGCTTAAGCTTGCATACGTATCTGTGGATATCTACATCCCTTTAATCACGTGTTCTATTAATGACTTTTCTAAATTCATCGAACTTTTTTTTTGACTCATCTTACTAAATGAGAACGTCACCTGACGTTGTATGCAAAGTTGAATTTCTTTTATGCGAATTTCCAAAAGTTGTAGAACAACGTTGTTCAGAATGGTCGGTAAAATACGTGATTAAATTAATGTAAATGTTCACAGATACAGCCTGTATGTAACTAGATGAATAAGTAACTGTTTTAAAAACCTATGCAGTTGAGATATATTAATTAATAGTATGTGTACCTACACATAAGCAAGCGGATAACATTAAGTCCGCAAATGATCTTAATTTTATGCAGCTCAATCACTATAAATTAGGTTGATTATTTCATCTGACTCTAATATGGAACATTATGTTAATTTTTAAGTGATTAGTACAATTTGCATTTTTAATTGTGAAGGTCATATTGTAACGTTGAAAAACGAAGATCTAAGTAAGTTCTGAAAACAAACTAATTCCAGTCCCTTTTAACATAGCGTGTTGGAACGGGATGGCATGAGCTTTAGAACGGTAATAACTTAAAATAGCGTTTTGTAATAAGGTGGTTTAAGTTTGTGCTCAACCAGTAAATCATTATACCTATTGTGGGACGAGATTTACAAGTTGTAGGTGTAGCTGTTAATATACTGCATAAACTCGCAATATTTTTTATCTGTCGAATTGCAGAAGACACCCATAGACTATACATACACAGACATAAGACACACAATAGATTACTAATTATAACAAACTCTGGTGTTGCGGGTGTCCATGGGCGGCGGTAATCGCTTACCATCAGGTGAAAACTTGATTGCGGATGTCGGCGAAAAATCCACTGTGTTCAAATGGGACTGGGCCGGCTACGGATGCACCCAGTCTAGAAATGAACCAAGGTGGTCGCACATTCGCAGCAAGACGTCAATCGAGAGGTGGGCTCAGAAAGAGATGGCGTGATGACTTTGACCACTTGTAACACGCTGCATCGCTTCAAATAGAGCCCAATGGTGGCTTTCAGAGAAGGCCTTTGCACAGCAGTGGATTTAGTCTATGTGGACTAAAAAAAACCTTAATGTCAAACTCATTTAATTCAATTTATTGATTTATTAGTAAAGTAACCCATGTCACATTAAAGCAAGCGTACAGACAACTCTTACATAAACAGCGGATTACTTTGATACTTACTTATTTTTAAAAAATATTTAAAAATATAGTGAAGGCAAGAAAATTACTACTCTCTAAGGATTTAAATGGGTTTCAGCGTACAATCGATACAATATTTTAAAAAACTCATATGCTTCGTAATTTCTTACTTCCGATATGAAACATACATTACGTCTTACACGACCATACCTATTGACGATACGAGGTTTTTCCAAACTAAGTGCGACGACACATTGCACTAAAGTTTATTAACTTAAGTGCCATTCAAACATGCTGACTATATCATAAAGCCGACTTAGAAAGAGAAAGCACGATATTTGAGCAGCTCCAAAAGTTTAATCGGGATTTGACTAAAATTGTAGGTGAACTTTAGTTCAAAAACAAAGAGGTCAACAAACCCGGAACCTTTATCAATTAAAATCAGATAAGATTGCTCAGTGGCTATAATTTTGCGCCTCATTTGTTGTAACCTTCAAAAGTCCAGGGGCATAAGAAACCCTCCACTTACGACCTTCTGGTCTCCAGGCGGGGTGATTAAGCTGCGTCACTGCTCGTCAGCGCGCGTGCGCGTAGTATAAATACTATTCTGTACTTTGGGACCTCATCATTGCACAACAGAAACCCTCACCATGAAGACAGTAAGTGCAGTTTTTAATATTATGAAAAATACTTAGGTTTTTTTCTTAATGTTGGTACCTAACCTGTCATTGTAGTCTTTGATTAACGAGATAGGATAGGGCAAATAAACTTTTAGATAATTAATATTTTAAGTCATAATAATAGGTACTTGATATAAAAAAACTAAAAATATAAAATCTAAAATATTGAATAATTTCAAATTATTTATTGACAAACTTTACCTACCTAACAATGGTAATTTTAGATTTAATAATACAGTAAATTACATTATACTTACTTATTTACTGTTTGACCCAAAGGTTGACTGGTAGAGAATGCCTCTAGACATTATGTTCACCTATTGCACGAAGTTTTGTGCAATTAAGTTTAATTAATAATACGAATACGTCATTTAAAATAAAACATTGCCACTTAGATCACTATTTTTCTGTCCGATTAAAATCTGAAAATTACCTATATTAACTCTAGCAAAGAATTATTCGAGTAAATTTCTAAAATATAGCAGGTTTTTAGGGTACCAAAATTTTAACACATAAATTAATTATCAAAAAACATTTAATATTTTCTGAAACTCCTGCATTATGTAACCAAATTTTCTAAAACTTAAAATTCCTAATTCACTACATAGGTATTCCTAGTCACCATAAGTGCACAATAAGATTTCCGTTTTATGTTTTGTTGCTCGATGTCTAATAATAACTCCATCAAATTGAATTGTCTAGACTTGAGAATCTAATACATATTTGTTACTTGACCGCGTAAAAACCCATTCACACGCATTATAACTACCTACTTAAACACTAGTTTTTTAAGATACCATTTACCGCCATTTAATTTAAAATACAAATTAAATTAAACCAAATCGATTTGATTAATTTGAAAATTTTTAAATACACCATTTATTATTTAGAAACACCGGGAAGACCGGGAAGCAAGCTTTCGTGACTATTATTTAATTTTCTTTTTAAAATGCAGCGGTAGGTTCTTATTTTAAAAAATCAGTTTGTTTCAATTACATACAATATTTTATGATTTTTTAATTATTTTGATTTTTATGATTTTGACAAATGAAATGCGAAATACTAAACTTATTCTTGAAAACAATGTATGCGTTCCAAAGAGGATTCACTTCAACACAATTTTTATTATCCTCGTTTAACGTTTTAATAATGTTCTACTTATACGAAATCACTACCATGATAAATAAAGATTGGTACTGTAACTGTGTGATGGTAGTTACAGTACTAACTCTTTTGTTTCATTAATTTCTGTGCAATAAAGAATATGTATTAATTTATATTTTTTATTGTTTCAGTTCTTTTGCATCTCATTGCTAATATGCGTGACGCTGGCGTACGCGTCAGCCTTGCCGGCTGAGGAGACTGAAGCATCTGGCCCTGGTCAGCCAGCCGCCGCCGCCGCCCCCGCCGAGGAGGAAGATGTCCTCGAGGGCGCTGAGCAGCGCTGGGGCCGGGGCGGATGGGGCGGCGGCTACGGCCGCGGGTGGGGCGGCGGCTACGGCCGCGGCTGGGGCGGCGGCGGCTACGGAGGCGGCTGGGGCGGACGCGGCTGGGGCGGTGGCCGAGGCTGGGGCGGCCGCGGCTGGGGCGGATATGGAGGATGGGGCCGTTAAACGCAAACATTAACCTTGCCAAACTGTGAATTCATAAAATGAAAATTGAAACGCCATAGATTACTCAACGATATCGTGCTGTGAAATTCTGCTCTTCTAATGTATTACTAATAAAATTGGTTTTACATAAACATTGTTTTTTATTACAAAGTACCTACGTACATTATAATAAAATAATGATAGAATATAAATAATTATATTAGCTAGTAAGAAAACTGTAGTGACAACTCGTTGATGTCTTTTGTACTAAGAAAGTACTACTTAATTAGTTAGTACTCGTAGTAAAGAATATTTTATGTTTTGGTTAATCAATGCTTTGGAATTTATGCACATATAAAAGGCAGATTATTTTTGCATAGTCCTTATGGATGATAAATTTATAGGTAGAACAATTTGAAAGTCAAAATTATTTTAACGAGTGCAGGAAAAAATGCTCAATTTGATTCATTATAACGCTCAGGGGCGTCTACGCACGGTACAAGTATAGTCTCTATTCCCTTGCTGTCGTATTTCATCGGACATTGAAGTTACACGACCGAAGGAGGCCAATTCTCGGTTTTCGCCTTCTATGTCGAGTCGACTTCATGGAACGCATAGACCAATAGGAGAACAAGATAAGGAATATCGACTGTAATCTGTGTTCTCCTATTGGTTGTGCGTTCCATGAAGTCAACTTGACATCGCCTCCAGGCGTATGATCAACGGCTTTGTGTAATTTTCGAGGCACGGGGGTACCTACAAGATCGCCAATTTCCAGTCTTTGGCAGACACTGAAAATTTCTCCACAGAAAATCTCAGGTGCAAATTTTGGTCCGACCCGAGGAACAAACGCGAGATTCCACGCAAAGTCACTTTATGTGCGAATAACTACACACTAACTAAGCGACCGAGGCCGTAAAAAAAACTAAAAGAATTTATTTAATATCCTTCTAATCTCGATTAACAATTTTTTCTGTAAAAAAAAAAAGTTTTTTTATCAAGAACGCGTCCATACGCGAAATTACCTCTTAGATAAGCTATTTCCTCAGAGTGATAAGATCGACTGTATAGTACTCAGTAGTTCATTGACCCTTCATAAAACAAACACGTGTGCGTACATGACTTAATATACGTAATACTCGTAGGCTGCTTGTACCTGTTTTTTTATAATATTACTACGATTCTTACTACTCGCTTTATAAACAGGTATTAGTATTTACATTTGTGTTTGACAGAAAGTACGAATATGATAATGGGGGCGTGTGAAAAATCCCCTAGATGGCGTATTTACAAGGTCCATATAATATACCTACTTATATTTTTTATAAACGATAAAGCATAGTTTATCATACTGTAACTTAATCTAATAATGTTTTTTAGCAGAATGAAAATTGTAATGATTATAATTTGAAAAGAGTAACTACTGAGTTTCTTGCTGATTCTTCTCGGTAGAAATCAACTTTCCGAATCAGCGGTAGCTTACATAATATTTGACATTCATTAATGTTCTATAAGGACTTAAATTGAATAATCAATATTTCTTTTTCTATTTCTCTTTCTATTATGTGATAGGTGGCAAAAGCATGTTTCGAATTTTTCGAAAATAGCTCAGGTTTGTGACAACCAATCCGCATTAAGCAAGCGTGCTGATTAAACCTAGTCCCATCGTAGTAGTGATAACTTGATTTCTATGATGGAGGCCTTTGCCCTGCAGTGGGACAGTATAGGCTAATACTTTACTTTTTTAGGTGGCAGACGAGCAGATGGATCATCTGATGTTAAGTGATTGATCTGATGGTATGGTATGATGATTTTAATTGTGTCAAAATGAAGCTAAACAACCAATAACGTTGAAGTTGGAATTCAGTCTAACAGTTCGCCATCTACCGGATTTTTCCCACGGATCAAAGACGATGGTATAGGTCCTGACCAACCATTTCAATCAACAATCCACCATTTCAAACTAAAGGTCTCAGAGAAAAATCATCATAAATCAGATTTAAGTACCTACCATACTTACTATGGTAATGAAGTTGGCTGTTGTAATTATTACAATATAATCTGTGTGATTTCCGTATTTACCTAATGTAACCCTTTTTTGCGTTCCTTAATTAGTCATTAGTGCATGTAGCATGCAGAATGAATCACCTTTAAACATAAAGTCAATTAAAATTATACCTAACTTAGATCATTGACGTGCTAGCTATGAATCAGTGTCAGAGTTTCAAACCATTTTAACGTCGTAAGACCGAAAAGGCTTTTAAAAGGCATAAAACAATTGATTTTCCATTGTGTCTGCTGTCTGGGCCTTACGACGTTAAAAGAAGTTTCATGGTATATCCGTGAGATATATTACGAAAAAAAATATTTAACGTGATACAACAGACTGATGACACTTGAGTCACGACTGAGCTGCCAACCTTTAAACTCCCCTTCCTGTCGGTTGATACTTGGATACCCTCACTCTCTCATGAAACACAACTCAGCGCTGTCTTACGCCGGTTTCCTTATGAATATCTCTTGGTCATCCGTTAATCTTCATACCGGATAATTTATTGGCAATACATTACTTCAGGTGATCCATCTGCTCATCTGCCACCTACTACATACAAACACAATATTTATTTCATCAAATTGCCCGAAATGATAATGATGATGGTTCCATTACGTTTCATAATAACTATGTGGACCAAACACATAAGACGTCAACGCTAATAACAAATACTTATGGTGGAGTTCACCGACTTTTAAAATAGCTGTATAACATTTAAATACTGATTTAACAATATAATTATGTATTATCTTAAGGCAACAGGTAGGGTGCAGTAATGAAGCCAATATATTGATTAAATTTTTTTGCTACTACGCCGAATCTGTAACGTTAAACTTTATAATATTTATGGGAAAAGCCTTCTTTATAATCGATATGCTTTAAAATTCTGATGTAAATTTCAGAGAAATATTGGATTTAAGGACTGCCCCGAAAGTTAGATCTGAAAGAAATCTCAAAGAATCACCCAACTATTACTTACAACCTTATGAAGGTACCTACGTACAGCCATACATCAAAGTACTAGGCTGTCAAATTTCTTCACTCAACTCTCATCTTGCTGTCACATGCTTGTGTGACATTAGGTTGAAATGTTGTAGTAACCTGATTTGTTTCTGACTGTACATCTTACCTTCTCGATTTTTTTTGGGTAAAACACAATGGCGACGATGTTTAAACACATCCTTGACCAAATTTATTTAAACGTGCAAATTGTTAATTAGGATCTTTAAATAGAGATTTCGTGTTTGTCTTCGAAACTAAGGCTATACATGAGTCAGAGAAATGACAAGTGAACTTCGGGAAATGGACATTAGCGGATTGTTAAAGTGACCACAAGGACTAACCAGTTTTCCAGCGTTTACGATCTCTAATGACGATGACTAACGCTATGTTTACTTGAAATATCAATACACCCACATGTGGAAATACCCTCATATGTTTATCGAAATATTAAAAACAAAGATTAGATTCATAGTTAACCTTCATTTATGTTTATTCGAAACCACATGGCATAATATATTCGTAGGACAACTCACATAGGAAGCCAATAAAAGCAGCGTGTTTATTACGTATACATAATGTATAACGACGTGTACAAATAGAAACGATATACCTACATAGGGATATAGTGGTATATGGCATAGGCCATGATAGCTCAGTGGATAAGACCGCGCCTTCCATGGGGGGTCGTGGATTTTTCAAATCTATATTCGTAATTCTACCATTAGCGACGACGGTGAGGTAAAACTTCGTGAGTTTGGTATTTTTTTGTGCAGTAAAGTGATATATAAGAATCGTTGAATTGTATCGTTTTTAACTCTGCTATAATCGTGTCGGGTGAGTTTTCACGTAAACAACTTAATAACTCATTCGACGCAGTTTGACCTAACAGTATTAAAACCTGTCGTTTTCGTAAAAAGTTGCCCCGACAAAATCCGCAAGTCGATAAAAGGTTTATTGAGTGACTGTGACGGTGTCTGACTTCAACAGTTGTGTATCCATTTTTCACAAAAATTACTTGACATTGGCAAAGTTATCTTCAAAGAGAAGAGTAAAGCCATACATATTTAAAAATAATCATACTTAATTAGCACTTATAAGCAAATATTTTTGTAGACATTAATACTTAAAAACGTTCAGAATATCAACCACATATTACTTTGCGGTCACCAGACTGTATATTTAAAAGGATTCAAGTCTGTAACATTTATTGATTTATGTAGATTAATTTTTAGTCTGGCTCCTGACGTTGTTTGATATTTATACTGATGGCAAGCGGCCGTGTGATCCAAATATGAGGTTGACAGGCACAAAAGAACAGACTGAGTACCAATTGAGTCTGTCATCCTCACCCTGAAGGCCTGCTGAGATGCCGTTTCACGCCCCGCCTAAAAACCCAGGATTGTAAGAAGGAGGAAACACATGAACTGGAAGGGCATTTCATGACTTGATAGCTCGAGGCAGGAATGAGGAGCTAAACCTCTTGATGCGCGCCGGCATTGTCTGGATCGACGAAATAAAAATCAGATCGCATGTCTCCATTTTGACTTCATCTTCGAAACATGATTAAGGCACCCACGTCTTCTAAAATGAACCTCAACTTTTTGCCATTGTTTTTGTGGCCATAATTTCTATAATCTGGCTTCCCAAGCTCTACAAAAACAAAAATTGCTTCCAGAGCCGACACCTGGCCATTGACTCGAGTTGGTTCCGTGTTTCGGGGAACCACAGCGGCCACCGCCGATGCGAAAAACTGGTTTTGTGGATATATAAAGTAACATAGAATAAGAGCTTACAGAGTGACTGGACGAGGGTCGACTTCATAGAACGCACAACCAATAGGAGAACACAGATTACAGTCGACAGTTCCTTATCTTGTTCTCCTATTGGTCTATGCATTTCCACGAAGTCGACTCGACATAGAAGGCGAAAACCGAGAATTGGCCTCCTGATATACCTATAAAGCAACATACCTACTTAGAATAAGAGCTGACAGAGTGTATTATTTTTCTGATTCCTATGTTGTCTGATAACTGTAACACAAATGCTCAAGCTACTAATTACGGAATGAGGTCAATGTAGGTATGTATGAGATGTATGAGTTCCACATAATTAACCTCCTATACAAAATAGTAGGTATCAAGCTTTCCACTTTGCGTAAATACACATTCATTTACCTAATAGGTTAGTAAGTACCAACTGTGTAAAAAACTTTGACTTTGATCCCATTTTCTGATGCTGAAGGTAGGTACTTATTTAAAACCATAGGAAAATAAAAATGTTACAAAGGTACCTACAATAAGTTTCCTTAAAATATTTTATTTAATAGGTAGGTAAACTAAGGCTAGTTTGCCTTCTGTCGATAAATACTCTATACAATATGTAGTATAACTGTACAGTTAGTCAACAATAACCATTTTGCATAGCAATCTGATGTTTCAAAGTCAAGGTAAAGACAATGTCTTTCCCACAGTCCTATCCGAAAACATTATTTTCTATCATAATATTGAGCCGGGTATAAACATTTTTAAAACTTTTATAATTTCGCCTGAATTAATTTATTAAAGATATATTTTTAAAGAGCTAAACAACGATAAGGGTTATATAAGTGCCTACCCACTTATCACGAAACGACGAAACACTTGTGCGCACAATCGACATCTAGCCCCATCTATTGGTACTAGTAGTAACATGAAATCCCGAAGCATAACGAGGGCGGACCATTTCTAAGTAAAGAAAATAAAGAAAGTTAGTACACCACCTACCTAACATTAAGAACTATACGACACATTTTTATCATTTTTGATTTTTAGATTCGTCCCTGCTGCATAGCAAAACAACTATCAAAATCGACGAAACACAAATTGGACGTATGAAGGTTGTTGCTGACCACTAGATTTAAAATACCTAATCTAAATGTTCAAGTGATCACAGTACAGACACACCTACAGATACAAAAAGAAATGTAAACAAACATTTAAATGGTAGCTTGAGCCGGTTGTTCACTTTCACATCGATGACTAAACTGGCGACCTTGTCCGCTATGGCGTAAACCTGTTACCTACGTAGATGAATGGAAAGAGCAGTGACAAATCACTGTGTTATTTCACAGTAGGAAAAAAATCAAAACAACAATAAAAATATTCACAAACTTTCAATATGCAAATTGATAGAAGACCATCAGCGATTTAATTACTAACCTAAGATGCGTTCAATTCATAAATTTTCGAAGAAAAATCCTCGGTAATTTAATTGAAATATAGTAAAATTAGATTCAACCAATCATCCTAATTTTTCCACTTTACGTTTAGAGATTACTCCTGTCTATACATATACCAAAAGAGTGAACGGCGTGTGTAGAAGATCGTGCGACAAAAAGAGCTTACTTGGAACGGCCAAATGGTCGAAGACCAGTTGGCTTTCTAACGTACCGCTGGAGGGATAAAGTTGTGATCAACATCATCCCTTCAGGGGTATGGATTTGAGTGAATTCTAGGCTGATTACTGGCAGGTGGTGGCGCAGGACCGTTCTAGATGGAGGCTCTTATTATCGGAGGATTATTGGATCGCTGCGCCAGGCTAGTTAGTTAGGTATGTGTGGAGATTAGTCCTCTCTATACATATCGCAAAAGAGTGTCAATACATTTCGGAACGGCAGTGTAGAAAGCTATGAAACATCATGGACTGACGAGTTGAAAAATTTATGTAGATCTACAAGTTGGATGCAGAAATCACAGGACCGGGTTAAGCATTTTTAACGTGAGCCCTACATTTAAGAGTGGACGATTTGCTGGTTGTTTAATTATTTTTGTATACGATTAACTACAACCTAGTAGAAAAATGTGAGGAATCAAGTGATAAAGAAACGCGCACATCACTAAACGCTATCGACATATCTCCAAAAGAGTGGGAGAAAGTCTTTCCCTAAATTCTTACGTAACAGGTATTCTTACGTCAGTCTGTAGTTCGGTAAAGTGGGCCGAAGATGGTCCCTATCTTTGCTTATAATCGTTGAGCATAGATAAAGAGATGGCAGCTTTCGCCGCGTTCCTGGTGAGTTTAAAAAATAATTTATTTTATTTTTAGGATAAAAGGAATACTTTTATTGCAATTGAGGTGGGTGTTAGGTACTATGCAAAGCGTTCCGTCCAAATAATCAGCTAAAAGATCGGCAACGTGTAGGCAGATCCTTAAGAGTAGGCAGACATCCATAGGTTGCGATAATCGCTTACCAACAGGCGAGCCACATGGTGATATGCCTCCGACATTGTATTTAAAAAATTAATACCTAATTAGAATGCCAATTAAAAACGAAACAATAGAACGATATCGTAGTTTAAAATACTACTGTTCCCCATTTATTATATTTAGTATTCCAGGAATGCACTACCAGCCATTTTTTTAAATTATTTACACACTCACGAATGACCTGTATATGTCGCAGGGATATGATAAAACCAGGGATTTGATCAAATCACGGAGGATATTAAAATCACAACACGATTTATCATTTCCCTAAACAAATCTAGTGAATTGATCAAATCCCTAGATTGGCTCAGCGAAATGACATCCCTGGTTTTGTCATATCCCTGCGACATATACAGGTAATTCGTGAGTGTGTAAATATTAAAAAAGGTATATTGTTTTTATATGATATAGGGGGCAGACGAACAGACGGATCACCTGATGGTAAGCGATTACCGCCACCCATGGTCACTCGCAACACCAGAGGAGTCACTGTCATTGCAATAATTAAATCTTACTACGCAACTTCAATTACAATTCCACTTTACGAGACTTATAAACCATAAGGTAGCCGACTGATGTCAGAATTAATCGATTTCTATTATTAAATGTGTTTAATAACTGAGCAGATGATTTCCTTGTCAGATTCCCATTAACAAAGCATTCATAAGTTTATAACAAATACTAAAAATACCTACGCAATAAATTATTATGACTTGTGTATAGAAATTAGTAGTTCCTAGGTATGAGTAGTACCTATTTTAAATTATTTGCACCTTATTTTTCTAGTCGATGCGCTGTGTTTTGTCGCGTGAGTGTGGGTAACGGAGGCACAATTGGGGGGAAGGTTAGCAGTGCACTTGGGACTCTATCTACTAGTGTTGCAGGCCAGGCATAACCGGCTGCAATCGCTTATCATCGGGTGATCCGTCTGCTCATCTGCCACCTATTACATAAAAAATCAAAAATCTGAGACCTGTTCTATCAGAAATACCATAATTTTTTTATTTGCTTTTCAGGCACCGTTCTTCTGGTGGTCTCTTCTCACCACTACATCCTCGGAAGGCACTGTATTGGATCCATCCATGTACCTGTTGCCGAGTCCTCCGTTGACCACCCACGACGATCCAGGGTTGGTGTGGTCACAGCCATCAAGAGTGACCAGAGATGCTGGCACACACACTTATGCGAATGAAAAAGGTAAGAAATTGTCATTAAATAAATTGAGACCACATCACATAGGTCAGGACCATGTGTCCTGATTCCAAACCAGGGTTTTTCCCTTGTGCTATGGAAACCAGAAACAACGAAAAATTACAAATACCCAGACTCTGAGATAGGTAGCTTAATCACCTGTGTTACAGATATCAGAACCAACAGTGGAATTACAGTTAGGTATATACGTATAATACTTTTCTTTTGTAAATACATACTTATAATACATAGAAAACACCCAGACCCAGCCAGACATGACCAGACATGTTCATGCACAAAAATGTTTGTACTGTGCGGGTTATACTAACTTAAGTACTATGGAAACCAGAAACAACGAAGGAGCCAAACACCCAGAGTCCAGTGCCAACACAAATCCGAAATCGGGGCTCCAGTACCTTCACTCATTTAACAAAACACAGCGCAGGCGCTACTTCACGCTGGTCTTTTGTGAGATCGTGGTCGAGCCGGCCCATTCATGCCGAAGCGTAGCTCTCTCTTACTCTTACTCACGGCTGAATCAATAAGATGGAGAGATATATTTACATACAATAAATGATCACTATTGAACTACATTTCATCATATTTTTCTACAGCATCAACCAGCACGGAGAGTTCAGAATCCATGGAAGGAGCTGAAACATTCTGGCCGAGTCTACGTACCTCATACGGCCTCGGCGGTATCCACATCCCTATGACGTTTAGCGTCTCCGGTACCTACGGCAACGGATACCATGGTTACGGCACTGGCGTGGTTGGCAGCAGCTACGGCAGCTTGTTTGGCAACCCTGGTACCGGTCTCCGCTACTGGCGTAGGCTGGCACTTATGGCAGTATCTCGGCTGATGATTCCAACACCTTTGGCAACTATGGCAAGTCTTCTCTAGCTGGAAGCAGTTATGGGAGCTATGGATCGTACCCGGGAGTCAGGGTGTTTGGCAACCCTGGGAAAACGGGATGGAGTGGGTGGGGTAACGGCAAGTGGGGACATTATGGAAAAGGATAATTATTGTATGGATTCCTCCATAACTGAATTTTATGTAATCGAAATTATTAACAGCATGGTTGCAGCCAATCCTGTCCTCAAACTAGGTTCTGTACATTTAGTAAGTTAGGTGATAAATGTGGTAAATTACAATGTGTTCCTTAGTATTATTATTTTAAACATTAGGAAAACTTAAATAAATACCTATTTAAAATCATAATTCCTACTCATTTTATTTGCCTTCAACAGAAATAGAAATATTCTTTATTCAATTTAAGTCCTTATAGAACATTTATGAGTGTCAAATCAGAGTGAATCCACGCCTACGCGATGTCGCTGAATGAATAACCGTGGGAGACCCACGCTTTGGCATGAATGGGTAAAAATGTGGTAAAAATGTGGGTAAAAATGTTGGCAGCACACTTGTACCGTGATTACACTGCTGTTGCGGATGTTCATGGGCAGTGCAATCAATAACCGTCAGGTGAAGCGTCTGTTCATCTGCCACATCACATAATAAGCAACATCCCTATCTTAATTGTATCAATTTAATGGGTAGTTACTAATTGGATCCTGTTCATTTGAATAATTTTCTAGTAACTTTTGCATCAATAGCTTACGCGTGTTATAGTTCTCGTAACTATTAGTAATTTGTAGTCTACTAAATAACAATTTACAATTAGCTACTGTTCTTGATTGCTAGCTATTCAATTCCCATGGATAAATTATGTGCAAATCGGTGCATATCTAAGTAGAGGTAATCATCACACATTTGGTTTGTATTGTTGCAACTTATAATTTCTATTAAAATTGTTTAATGTTACCTACAAGATTACGATACGACAAGTTTTAGCAAAAGCTAATAAAATTTAAGGTAATTTGCTATTATATAGGGTTGTTAGGCACCGAAATAAGTAGGTAAGTGATGTACGGACGGACACATTATGTACAGAATCGAAAGATGATCAATTTCCTAGAAAGTTGATCAACGAAAGATTCAAACTATTTTGCGACGACATTACTTACAAATCTATCAACACGTACATTTGTATGTATGGTTCAATGAAATTACATAGACATACCTTACCTACCTACCTATTGTGGGGTCCTAATCTGTGTTTGACTTTTTTGTATGAGATACTAGTAGACCGCCTTCACTTCGTTTCTAGACTTAATCTTGCTATGAATGTCGATAGATGGCGCTGGGTATCGATTACATCGCGCTAGGTTTTCTATAGAAGTATCTGTATAAATAGTAGCTATAGATTATAACTGGCAGTATTAGGCCTTTAGACACCCACAAAACCAAACAGTCGAGCTGTCAACCTTTTTGTAACTAGCTGCCATCGCTAGTGTTTCCAAACAGATACCTACGATCTTCAAGAAAAGAGCTAAAGTCAGCAACTGATTTGTGATGCGCTGGATGTGTCGGCGGTGGTCATCACTTACCATTGGGTCTTTCGTCTGCTACCTACTTTGTCCGTTAAGTATAATAAAAAAAACACTTTTGATTCGCATAAACTGACATGACGTTTCGTTCGAGTTACTTACTTACCTACACTGAAACATACATCCTGGTAGGCAAACCATCTTACAACCTTAACATGTCATCATGTGATATCATTAAGTGGTTTATCGTATCATAAACCAAGACACATTAATTGCTATTAGTACGTGCAGGTGTATATTTTTCTAGTTAATGGGAATCCCACAGATCCTCAACTAATGCTTATACTTAACTTGAATGTTTACCTATATTAAGTCCATCCATACCTCAAAAAAAGAAAAAAAAACATTTCGCCGTAATTACCATAACACAATGAATTTTGAATATTGTAGGTAGACAAATCATCAGTCTTAGTCATCTTAATAATCAAATATTAAAAACAAGCAGTTTATCTTCGGCGGATACGTAATAAATCACTTATCTCAGGTACGAGTAGTTATTAGACCAATTTTATTCGAAAAAATACAATAAGGTAAGTATGCCCTTGTACCTACGGTAGCTACATAAACATAAGGTGAGTTTTGAGTAAGTATGTGATTATTTGTAAATTCGAATCTGTGTTACCGGACGAACAAAAGAAAAATCATGTAAGTAGGTAGGTACTTTGGGCACAGACTGCCCAAAGGTTATCTGGTAGAAATCGCTTTAAGCGATAAGACCGCTAAATTATACATTCAATGTTGTAATGTCTATTCATTAGTGGCGTATTATTTTGTGCAATAAAATCTACCTAACTAGTTATCAGGCTTTATAGATCTAAGTGCTGAGAGACCTAAGGGTAATTCAGTTTGATACGTAGGCACCTAGCCAAAGCCAGATACAAAAATAGCATTCACAATACTCTAGTCTAGTGCATTTGTTCACAATACCATCAACCTTGGCGTTGTCCGTCAACTGTCACAAATAATGACCTGATTTCCTCTGCAAATGTAATTTATACGGTCCCCTGTTGGGTTCCCCCTCATTCTCCGCGATGTGGGCCGTGGTTCTGCTGGCCCTGCTGCCGGCCCTGGTGAAATGTTCCGGGGAGGGGAACATTCGGCTATTGGAGGAAGAGGTGGCGAATGCCATGAACGCGTGTGTTCAGCCGGCTGATAAAAAGGACGGTAAGTTTTATGGTGACCCTGCTTTCGGCTCTGGTGAAATGTTGCGAAGGGAACAAATGTTCCGGGGTGGGGAGTATTCTGCTGTTGATTGATTAGGTAGCGACTATAGTAAAAGCGTGTGTTCAGCTGGCTGATAAAAAGGACAGTAAGTTTTCTGGTGACCCTGCTTCCGGCCCTGGTGAAATGTTGGGAGGAGAATATTAGGTGTTGGTAGATGAGGCAGCGACTTTAGTGAAAGCGTGTGTTCAGCCGGCTGATAAAAGACGTAAGTTTTCTGATGACCCTGCTTCCAGCCCTGGTGAAATGTTGGGAGGGGAACATTCGGCTGTTGGTGGAAGAGGTAGCGACTATAGTGAAAGCGTGGGTTCAGCCGGCTGATAAAAAGGACGGTAAGTTTTCTGGTGACCCTGCTGCCAGCCCTGTTGAATGTTAGGAAGAGAACATTGGCTAATATTAGGAAGAGGACATTGGCTGTTGATAGCGAACCTAATGAAAGCGTGTGTTCAGCTGGCTGATAAAAAGGACGGTAAGTTTTCTGTTGACCCTTCTTCCGGCCCTGGTGAAATGTTGGGAGAAGAACATTCGGCTGTTGGTGGAGAAGGTAGGTAGGTAGACTATAGTGAAAGGGTGTGTTTAGCCG
The DNA here is from genome assembly GCA_014851415.1 of Cnaphalocrocis medinalis. Taxonomy (NCBI): domain Eukaryota; kingdom Metazoa; phylum Arthropoda; class Insecta; order Lepidoptera; family Crambidae; genus Cnaphalocrocis; species Cnaphalocrocis medinalis. Next base: position 4,778,097 of record CM026290.1, on the reverse strand, counting down.
GCTGATAAGATGACCCTGCTGTCGCTGCTGGCGAAATGTTCAGCGGCGAGAACCATTCCATGGTTGGAGGATGAAGTGCTTATGCCAAGAAGGTGTAGCAACCGGGTGTTTTTTTTAAGCATTTTCTTTAAATTTTTTCGTCTTCCAGGGAAGTTTTTCTATAGGGAAGGGCAGGCCCTTCCAAAGAAAATTGACAGGTTACGTGACTGACTTTACAGACGTAGGTAACAGCCATAGAAAAGATGTAGGTAAATACCTACTTCAGAACAAAAATTTGAATCTTTGGTTCAGAATGTAAATGAAAGAAGACATGGTTATATGGATGTTTACAGATACACTTATACCTCAGAATCAACTCAAACCTTATTGTGTTTGTTTGGTAGTAAAAATGTTAACTTGACATAGACCGGTTTTATCGGCTACCAAGCAAACCTTAGCTTAGGTCAGTACCTCTCGGTATTTGGGTAGGTACCTACCTATTTGTCACTGATTGATCCTTCTCATCAACGTTGTTCGCCGATTATTATCTGATCCAAACCTAATCAACATCTCAAGGTTATGGCAATGGCCTCTTCCGATGAGGATCATAAAATTATACACACATAAAAATTTAATTCTCTTTTTCGTACGTTCGTACGTTCGTTTCATTTTTAAGTACAGACGACGAATATTCTACCGTACCTACCGATGGTACATACCAGCGCTAGGCGATAATCGATTACATTAGGTACACCGGAAAATTCGTCAACTATACCTACCTATTATTAGGTATACCTACCTGGTACATACTTATAGTTGTTATTTTATAAGTAGGTATGTTTTCATGAAAAGTATGATAAGGATTCTTCGATCATAGCTCGATTTTGTGATCACTAATCCGCTTTAGGCAAGCGTGGTTCCAAAATAAATTCCAGAACAGTCGTTTTATAATTTGACCGAACCGGGCATAGATCCTGGGTCATCGTAGCAATGTCATCGAGATCGCAAATGTTGTGCAATAATGAAATTGCAAAAAACTTAATACGTAAGTAGATAATTTTGCCCAAGTACCTACTTACTAGGTAGATAATATTGTATCAATAATAAAATAAATATGGAATTACCCAGACGGCAAGTTTAGAAAATTAGTGACGTAAACATGAGTTGTATATTTGCAAGGTGATTGACTTCAGAAAATAGATAAATTAGTGCCCACATGACTCAAATGCATTAGGTACAGACGGCCATACGTTACGTTACTACTGTATCTATATATGCACACGATTTGCACCTTAACAGAGTGTAACATTAAGATCAAAATCGCGTGAAGAAAATAATTGATTATGGCGATCTACAACCGCATGACTGTCCGTATGTAAAATGGCCAATTGATAACAAATAATGAGATGTTTTTATGAAATGACGATCAAACACTATGGAAATAGAATTTATTAGATGACAAAACAGTGGTTAAACCGCACAAAGCTCGACGTGCGTCATTAGTAGGTTCTACTTATCTAATCATTGGGCAATCATTATTACAAATGACCACCTGCGTGATAATTTGATTGATTCTAATCCAATGGCCCTTTGGCTTGACTGAACTTTTAGGTCCTTCATTCCGTTTCAATAAATGAGGTACCTATGTCAAGCGTTGTACACTTGAAGTAAACAATCACTAATCTTCGCTTGAAATCGCAGGCCTTGCTAGGGGACAAACACTGAGCTAAGTAGGTAGGTACGGTTTTCATATGCCCGTGGCATTCGGTATAGGAATACCGAGATAGACCGATAGCGGTAGATAGGAATCTACAAATAGCTCCGAACAAAAATAAACTTAAGATACTATAAGTAACTTACCTTAGTAACTTACTTAATGCAAAACTATTGGAGTGGCCCCTTAGTACCCCAATGGCACATCGACCCTGGTGAGTTTTGGCCTCAAAACTTAAAATAGTGGACTGCAACAAGCTGATGATAACTATGCTTATCTTTTCAGCTGCACCACCCCAGCGTCAACGCAGATCAGAAGACTACCCAAGAATAGACAACAATGACAGCTCAAGCCAGAACATGTACAGTCACGAGCGGCGCAACACCAGCGACCTCCAGGACACTTACGTCCTCAACGGCTCGGATTACGACTGGGGGTACGGGGATAATCGCCAGGCTTCCAGGGATAGGAACAGCAGTGAGGTCTACGGGAATAGGACTAAGAGGAACGAACCGTTGTTGAACAAGCCGGACTCTGATCAGGTGAGAATGGGTGTACCGAAGGGATAGGGAGTAGGCCCAGATAGCAAGCGAGCTTGTTGCAAACTTGATTTTTAGATTGTCACGTCAAACATTAAAAATCAAGTTTATGACAAAATTTGCTGTAAGCTTGTTGATTAAGGTATGATGTTTCAAGGCTTTGGTAATTTTGAAGCAAATTTCGACCGCAAATATAAAATTGTAATGCTATGTATTTGTACTAGATTACCAAGTTATTTGTGCGGTTCAGGGAACGAAACGAACTCGGTGCATTTTGTTTAGCAAAGCAAACCGCAAATCATCATCAGCAACCCACGTTCGTCCACTGCTGGACATAGGTCTCCCCTAATGCACGCCACCGCTCCCGATTTTCGGCCACTCTCATCCAGCTCACTCCAGCCAGCATTCGAATGTCGTCATCCCATCTTGTAGCAGGGCGTCCAACACTACGTTTGCCGAGTCGCGGTCTCCACTCAAGGACCTTATGGCTCCAACGGTTGTCAGTTCTGCGGCTAATGTGACCAGCCCACTGCCACTTCAGTTTGCTAATTCGGTGGGCTATGTCGGTGACTCTGGTTCTTTGTCGGATTACATCATTTCTGATGTGGTCCTTCAAAGATACTCGTGTTGTTCTTCAAGAAAGGCGACAACCGCAAATATAAAATTGTAATGCTATGTATTTGTACTAGATTACCAAGTTATTTGTGCGGTTCACGGAACGAAACGAACTCGGTGCATTTTGTTTAGCAAAGCAAACCGCAAATCATCATTTTCATCATTCTCAGCCAATAGATGTCCACTGCTGGACATAGGCCTCCCCCAAAGTTCTCCACACAGATCGGTCCTGTGCCACCCGCATCCAATGGACTCCCGAGACCTTCACCAGATCGTCGGTCCACCTGGTGGGAGGCCTGCCAACCACCATCCTGCATGGGGTGCAAGTGGTCCCTCTCAACATCTTACGGGACCAAAGTCAACCTCATCTGCACGTGGCGCACCCTGCTGCACAACGGAAGAGGCTCTGGCGTACCCCACCAACCCGCACTGGGCCAGCGTGGTGGGTGTAGGCCCAAATCCCCCCCTATGATTAGTAGGACCAACACAAACCGCAAATATAAAATTGTAATGCTATGTATTTGTACTGGATTACCAAGTTATTTGTGCGGTCGGTCGTGTTTATTTTCTACATCGCGATGACGAGATTTTTTTCCAAACAATGACTACCAGAAGTCCAATTTGTGAATGATGTTTGAGTCACGGATTCTTTAATGAAATCGTGACTATTGTGGAGCGTCCCTCGGGAACGTCTGCCACTGCGCCCTGCTTGGGAAAGTGTGTGGAACTGAGACTTTTTTTTTTTATGTGATACGAGCAGGCGGATCACCTGGTGGTAAGCAATTGCCGCCGTCCATGATGAACACATGCAACGAGTGCGCTGCTAACCTTTTATCCCCTTCCCCCCCGATTGGCCTCCAAACTTTGATATGTCAAACTTGCATACACTTTATAGAATAATTTTCTAGCAAGTTTGTTGCTTCGGAACTAGAAAGTTTGATTTAACCTTGCCTTAAGTTTATACACTTGCCACGGCAAATTTGAGACAAAGCTTTATGTTTGATACATCAAACCTATCGCAAGTCAGTTTCAAGTTTAAATTGTTATCTGGGAGGGTAGGGGGTAGTAACGGTCCCAATCAAGTCCAAAATGTTCTGAACGTTTTCATACAAAAATGCATTTAAGGCCCGGTTATTATTCCAAAAAATAAGAAAACCATTTATTTCCTTCTTATTTTTGTTTGTTTCAGTGTCTCAGCCAGTGCATATTCGCCAATTTACATAAATCATAAATCATAAAATTTTATTCGCTATAAATAGGGTTACATTAGGATGTTACAGAGTTTATTGTACTTAAACCTATTTAGTTTTATCTTAAAACATGCGAAATATTTGTATTTATTAATCTTAACATTAATAAATGACGAAGATCATACATAGGTACATGTATATACACAATTTTAAGTAGGTATATTAAATATATATATATATATTTTATTAAGTTTATATACCTAAGCAAGTAAGTCTTACGAACTATATTAGTATGCATCGATTAGAATAAGTACGTACATATATACGACTATGATTTATTCCTATACGTATTATCGGATAGGAATTCATCAATAGAATAATAAGTCTTTTCCAGTAACCAAGTGCGTAAATGAAATTTAAATCTATTTGTTGGAAGAGTTTTAAAGTTATTTGGTATTTTATTAAATATTTTTATACACATGCTGTAACTATTTTTTAAAAAACGAGTCGTGTTTGGAGCAATATTCACAGCTAAGTTGTTTGTGTATCTAATGCTTCTTTGAGTTTTGTTCTTAGCTAGTAGAAATAATTGTTTGTTCTGCATGACAAAAGTACATACTTCAAGTATAAAGAGGCATGGTAGGGGGAGTATGTTTAATGATTTGAAATATGGCCTACAGGAGATATCTGGTTTGATATTGCATAAAGAGCGTATACATCTTTTTTGTGCGACGAAAACTGAATGTATATCGCTACCATTTCCCCAAATGAGTAGTCCATATCTTAAGACAGATTCTACATATGCAAAATATGCTGTTTTTGCAGTATTAATGTTGGCTACTTTAGTTAGCTTGTATAAGGCGAAAGAAAATCTATTTATCTTAGTGCATATTTTTCCTGTATGTTCTTTCCAGTTTAATTTTGGGTTAATGATTATGCCTAGGAAAGTAATGCTATTGGCGCTTTTGATAATTTGACCGTCTAAATTTACTTGTATTTGGTGGTTTTGTAGATTATTAAAATTAATTATTTGTGTTTTATTGAGATTTAGTTTAAGATTATTTTTATTTAGCCAGTTTATAATGTTAGTTAGTGTGTGTATAATATCTATTTCATGCTGTTGTGGTGTGGATGTTTTGTTAGTGGTAACTATTACAGAAACGTCGTCGGCAAAAAGAATTGTCTTATGAATTACGGTTTCAGGTAAGTCGTTTATGTACAGGAGGAATAATAAAGGCCCTAGTATGCTACCTTGTGGTACTCCGTAACAATTTTTTCGCAGATCGGATCTGTAAGTTATAAGGGTCGGCTTAGAGTCTATTTTGCTTAACTGATTTATCTCTACATATTGTAGTCTATTTTCCAGGTAGGATTTTATCCAGTTTTGGGCAGGTCCTCGGATGCCGTTTTGGTCTAGCTTTGTGAGCATTAGGTTGTGGGGTACGAGGTCGAAAGCTTTCGACATGTCGAGGAATAGAACGGTTGTATAGTTTTTATTATTGTGTTTTGGAGTACATCATGTATTAAATTGAAGGCTGCAAGTGTGGTTGATTTATTTTTACGGAAACCATGTTGATTTGTTTTTATTATTTTGTATTTTCAAGGAAGTTGTTTAATTGGTCATGCATGACTCTTTCAAATATTTTAGAAAATACTGATAATAGTGTGATGGGGCGGTAATTTCCCATGTCAGTTCTATCACCTTTTTTATGCAGTGGTTTTACTACTGATGTTTTGAGTTTTTGGGGAAATTGACCGGATTCTAGGGAATAATTTATCAAGTAAGTAAGTATGGGAGCTAATTTTTCTTTACAGGACCTAATTATTTCCGTAGATATTGCATCAAAACCTTCAGATCGGGTATTATTCAGGCTATTTATTAATTTAACAACGTAACTTTCATTTACTGGATTTAGAAATATGGTATTTGGCAACATTGTATTACATGTATTTTCATTTTTAGTATTTTGACAGTTGTTTGTAAGAGAAATAAAATATTCATTAAACGCTTTAGCTATGTTTGTTGGGTCCTTTAATTTTATATCATTATTTATAATTTCGTTTATATATTTTTTGGCCTGAAAATTAGTCGTTTCATTTTTTATAACCGTCCATGTAGCTCGTCCTATATTTTTGCTTTTAGTAATGTATTTTCTATTAGCTATTTTCTTTGAGCAAAGAGTACTTTTTTTTAATATTTTATTATAATTAAGATATTTATCACGATCGGATACAGTTCTAGTTGAGTAGTATTTATATCTAAGTATCTTTTTAGTTGAACAGCTCTTTCTAAGCCCTTTGGAAATCCATTGTAGTTTACGTGTCGTTTTAATCTTTACTCTATATACAGGAAAACAAAGGTTATATATAAGGCAAAACAGGTCATAAAATTCGTTAAAGGCCGAGTTGAAATCATTTTGTTCGTATATTTGGGAAAAGGATAGAGAATCAAGGTGCTTTTTAAAATTGTTAACATTTTCATTAGAATAGCATCTTTTATAAATGAATATATTTTGAGGAGTTTCATTTTTTAGGTCCATCTTAATTTTAAGAATTTGGGCAGTATCATGGTCAGAAAGCCATAAGTTGTAAGTTTATGTTTTTATATAGGTACGTGTAGGTAACGTCAGTGGTATTTTAAAACGCGTAGATATACTTATGGTTCGTCTGATAGTAAGCGACTAACGCAGCCCATGGACGCCTGCAACTCCAGAGTCGCCATCTCTAATTTTATCTGGTCTTCTAAGGTACAATGAATTTCGATCGGTGTGATCACCCAACAAAAATAATATTTTCATAATTTTATGTCAGTATTTAGATACCTGCCTATACCGAGGACGATCTCCAACCAGATAGACCGATCAGATCAAGTGAAAGGAGCATCTGCAAATCTTCTTCTATCTTCTATACTATTTATAAAGAGATAACTTCTATAGACAACGACAAGGCTTATAGGTAAACCGAAAACACGAAACGCTTGTGCGATGTAATTGGACACAGCGCCATCTGTTGGTTCATTTCTGAATTACGGTCCCGAAGCGAAGTGAGGACGGGCCACTAGTAAGTTAGTTATAAAAGTAAAGTGCTTGGCTTGGTAGTACCCAAGAGACGCGATGAATAGGCAACAGTACAGGCAGATAGCACAAACGAGGTGCATACCACCCACATTCGTTGATGACCACGGTCCTCAGTAATGAGGTAGCGACAGCAGACCGGTAGAGGTACAGACGACCACACATCAGGTTACCACAACCTGTCAAATTTCCTCGATTGATATTCAACCTAATGTTTTTGACAGTAAGATGAGAGTCGATTGAAGAAAATTGATAGTTTTGTATACTTTGATGTGTGGCTGTACGTACCTACCTACGTAGTCAAAATTTCTTTGCAACTCAGTTTCCTCTCCAGGTCGATTCCAGAGGGATACCACGGGAAGCTGAGCTATGGAACAAGGTTCAATCATCGGTGACGTCGCAGCAATCCCGGGCGGCTTTGCGGGATCAGATAAGGGCTTGCTTCCAAGAGTTACAATCTGGTAAATCTTTTCGCAAACCACTCTATCTGTACTTACCCAAGTATTTCTAATTTAACGACTTCAAATAATTATATGAGAATGGCATAGATTTCGTCCTGCTGGCTCCGGACTTTTTTTTTATATTATAGTAAGGCAAACGAGCAAGCGGGTCACCTGATGGTAAATGAACACCGCCGCCCATGGACATCAGCTACACCAGAAGGTGCGCGGATGCGTTGCCGGCCTTTTAGGAAGGTATAGACTCATTTCTTGAAGATTTGAAAATTATTACTATTGGACTAAGTATAGATAGCAAGCGAGCTTGCTGCAAACTTGATTTTTAGATTGTCACGTCAAACATGAAAAATCAAGTTTATGACAAAATTTGCTGTAAGCTTGTTGATTAAGGTATGATGTTTCAAGGCTTTGGTAATTTTGAAGCAAAATTCGACCGCGAATATAAAATTGTAATGCTATGTATTTGTACTAGATTACCAAGTTATTTGTGCGGTTCAGGGAACGAAACGAACTCTGTGCATTTTGTTTAGCAAAGCAAACCGCAAATCATCATCAGCAACCCACGTTCGTCCACTGCTGGACATAGGTCTCCCGTAATGCACGCCACCGCTCCCGATTTTCGGCCACTCTCATCCAGCTCACTCCAGCCAGCCTTCGAATGTCGTCATCCCATCTTGTAGCAGGGCGTCCAACACTACGTTTGCCGAGTCGCGGTCTCCACTCAAGGACCTTATGGCTCCAACGGTTGTCAGTTCTGCGGCTAATGTGACCAGCCCACTGCCACTTCAGTTTGCTAATTCGGTGGGCTATGTCGGTGACTCTGGTTCTTTGTCGGATTACATCATTTCTGATGTGGTCCTTCAAAGATACTCGTGTTGTTCTTCAAGAAAGGCGACAACCGCAAATATAAAATTGTAATGCTATGTATTTGTACTGGATTACCAAGTTATTTGTGCGGTCGTGTTTATTTTCTACATCGCGATGACGAGATTTTTTTTCCAAACAATGACTACCAGAAGTCCAATTGGAGAATAATACTTCAGTGAGTCATGGAGTCTTTATTGAAATCGTGACTCTATTGTGGAGCGTCCCTCGGGAACGTCTGCCACTGCGCCCTGCTTGGGAAAGTGTGTGGAACTGAGACTATGTTTTTTTTTTTATGTGATAGGAGCAGGCGGATCACCTGGTGGTAAGCAATTGCCGCCGCCCATGATGAACACATGTAACAAGTGCGCTGCTAACCTTTTATCCCCTTCCCCCCCGATTGGCCTCCAAACTTTGTTATGTCAAACTTGCATATACTTTATAAAAAAAAAATTCTAGCAAGTTTGTTGCTTCGGAACTAGAAAGTTTGATTTAACCTTGCCACAAGTTTATACATTGCCACGGCAAATTTGAGACAAAGCTTCATGTTTGATACATCAAACCTATCGCAAGTCAGTTTCAAGTTTAAATTGTTATCTGGGTACCTACCTACCTACACCAAAAACATTTGAACCCGGCTGAAGAATCAAACTTAGCTGCTGGGTACTCTCTAGCACAAACTTAGGATCTCAAACGCAGTCGTCGCATTGAGATACCTACGACCTCGTAAGTTAGTTAGTAATCGTTTTTTTTAATGAAATATGAAGGCAAACGAGCAAGCGGGTCACCCTGACGGTAAGTGAATACCGCCCATAGACATCAGCCACACCAGAAGGAGTGCGGATGCATTACAGGCCTTTTAGGAAGGTATAGGCTCGTTTCTTGAAGATTTATTGCGGGGAAGTTGATTCCACAGTGAGGAGGCGCGTGGCAGAACATGTCGAGTAAAGCGCACGGTAGTGGACCAGTCATCCATCCAGATGGTATGGATGGACTCCTAGTTTATGGCGTGATATTTTTTTTTCATTACTCAAGAGGCTGAGGACAACGGCTGTTCCTATTCTAACAAGCTGGAGCGGTGTTTGATGCTGCGTTTTTCGGATCGCAAGAATGATTCTGGAGCGGCGCAAACGCAATCAGGCGGCCAAAAAACTTAAAAGAAAAATCAGCTCTCGACGATACCGAACATTTTGACCAGGCTTTCTACAATGATTCCGATTTACTAGTTATATAATTGACTGTAATGTTTTCTATAGAAACGTAGCCATATTAGTACCTGTTAGTTTTTTGTTGCAAGTCAGAATTAAAGTCTCTGAACGTGATATTGCTTTTGATTTGTACCAGGGTTTAGTATAAAATTAATCAAACATTCTCAATCTCTGGATTAGTCCATGGATTAGAAAATGCCTTGATGCCTTGTTCTTTATTTCTACAGGAACGTAGCTCACTTACTACTAGAAACGTTACGTACCTATATAAAACACAGGTTCAGTAGCGCTACCATGAGTTGACATCGAAAACTGACATAACGTAAACTATTGCTCTGTCTCTTTCAAATGCATCACAATGAAAGAGACAAAGCGATAGTTTTCGATAGCGAGGATAGTATTTCAAACTCATGGTAGTGCTCCTGATCGTAAAAGTACTTCATGGTTTAAGTAATTAAAATTATCTGGGTACATACCTTACTTACTTACTTACTACGCTGGCTCAACGATCCAAAGTGGGTCTTGGCCTCCGACGTCAAAGTTCGCCATTTTTTGCGGTCCTGTGCCAATTCCGCCCAATCGTGCACGTTAAGTGCTTTGAGGTCCTTGGCGACTTCGTCCCTGCAGCGGTATCTCGGACGACCCACAGGACGTCGCCCCGTTGGTCGTCCCAGATAGGCTCTTTTGGCTGCGCGATCCTCTCCCATTCTCTCCACGTGTCCGAGCCAGCGTAGCGTAGGATGCTGTTATTTCCCCGATGATGTTCGGCTCGGCTATCACACACACCTACCTAACGTACCTACCTAACGTAAATTGCTAAGTGCTTAAAAGCGTAATTGAAAGTTAAATAAGGTATCTAAACAATAAATATTTTAACACACTTTTCATACTACACTTACATAATGTATCGTGTTTTATTTCTATAAATAAAGTATTACTGGATAACCAGGGTATGAAAACGGCTGCGGATGGAATATCACCGGCTTGTCCAAACTCACATCTTTTAGTTCATGTGGGAATATTAGACGGGGCGCCGGGTACTTAATTAATTTATTTGCAACCTGAAAAATGTACCTATTCATTAATGATAAATTTATTTTTAATTAAAGTATGCTATCCCACTGCTGGGCAAAGGCCTGCTGGCCAAATCCCTCCACCGATCTCTATCTATTGCCATTTGTTGCCAATCGCGGGCAAAACTGTTGAGGTCATCAGCCCATCGCTTTTGGACCGACGATCTAGTGAAGGTCGCGCGAGTTCCTTGGATGCTGGTGGCACAGGACCGATCTTTCATCAGAACTTTGGGGGAGGCTTATGTCCAGTCCAGCAGTGGACATCCATTGGCTGAAATGATGATGATGATGCTATACCTACAGCCTACACGTAGGTAAGATCCGTTTTTATTTATACCTGTAGGGTTTCGTAAAAGTAGATTAAAAAATACTAACACAATAAGTCCATAGGAAATGCAATATTCCGAGCACAGTTGGTTTATAAAACATTTTACGTTTTATTTTTACTGCAAATGCAATTGTACTATCGCAAATATTATTTCTGGCCAGTAGTTTTATTGTACATACCTATGCATTATTAAACTTGTATACAGGTATATATTATGTAAGCAGCATTAGAGAAATTTTACATTCATATAGGAGCTTGACGCTTGCTTGTTTCTACTAACTAGTTATACCCAATTCTTTAAGTCTTTATACACAGCGCGGTAGTTAGGCAATTTAATTATACCGACAGGTCAACTCAAATTGCAATGGGGAATATCACCTGTGAAAAATCCGCTAGATGGCGTACTGCAAGGCCATCTTCAACGTCTTTGGTTGTTTAGTGACATTTCGACATCTCACATGAAAAATACCCAATCACCGTGTGAGCTTTTGAATCATTAGACAGTTACACTACTCAACATCACACTACGCTAAATCCCTAGTCAAATCCGAGGGTCTCATACTATTTAAACGTAACGTAATATAGCATGTTTAAGTATAGCTGGAGGCACGAAAGTATAGCGATGACCGTTATTTTGCGCACTTGTAAAAAAGAAAACTTTCTATCAAAATTGATTTCTGTGCTCAACTCATAGGTCTCACTCAAGGTCATAACTACACTTTCTTGCCTCGGACTATACAAAAGATACCGAGTAAGTAAGTGCATTTACAAAGAAAAATATACAATTTGAAATTATTTAATAAATAAATTGTTCACTTCACAAATTACATACAGTATAATGTCAATGCACTGCTGGTGCCAGTACGGATAGGGTTAGGGTGTTCATCTGCAGGGGAGCCTTGCTCGCACACACTCGTGGTTGCGCCTGGATGTGCTTCGACCACCGACAGACATGCAGAAGGGATTCACGCTCCGACACAGATAGACGATCCTGAAAATAAAAAAAGTGTTTACAGCTGCTTTTTGTAGTGACCCTGACTCACGGGTCTATATGATGATGATTGATTTTGATTTTAATAGGTTGGGGCGACATCACAATTCTATTTAACAATAATTTATTTGAAATTTTCAATAAATGTCTTATTTACTATTTATTCTAATTATAGAGAGCTTAGGAATGCTAATTCAATTCTTGAAACAATTTAAACAACTTGAATGCTTTCATAAGAGAATCTAATGGTCAACTTACTAGGATTGGATATAGAACATAGTATGTGGCGACATCAGCTATAGTCAGGAACTGTCCAGTTAAGTATGTGTTCTTTTCTAATGCCTTATTGATGTCCTGAAATAAAATACACCAAGTAAAAACATTTGATGGCTAGCTATCTTTTATTGCATAAGCACAAAACATAAAAGCATGGTATACAGAGATTCAGTGAATAATTTATTCAGTGAAGTTATTTAAGTCACATAAGCTGGGACTGATCTCTACCAGATCTTCAAATAATGAAGATCTAGTTAGAAAATGGGAGGTGTGAATTTTTTCCAGTCTACATAAATTAAAGAAATCAAATTACATAACTAATTGAATTCATTTCATTTGTAAATAAATGAGCCAATAACTAAATGAGCCAGACAATTTAGACTAATCACTCATTTTAAAATTTCTTTTTCTTTGGGCTAAATAATAATAGCAGAGGAAATTGCTGTCACAACCAAACCCAAGGCCATTTAAAAAGTTTTTCTTAATTCACCAACCAGGGACAAAACCCCCTCAAATGCACGAAAAAGATGTTCTTTGATCTCAAACCTTTAATGGGCGAGTGGTAATTGCTTAACTACTATTAGGTGGCTTGCTAGGTTAAAAGCTGCCTATGGATTAAAATAATAAAATTAAAGTTACCTGTAAAAATGTTTTCGCAAATATCGGGTTAACAGCAGCCTGATTTGAATAAACAGCGATGTGCTCCAGCCACTGGTAGCAGAGCAATGTTTGTTCTTGGCTCATCTGAGTTCCACTCTTTGATGCCAGTCTTAGCACAATACTAGCGAAACCTTCCACATTCTGCTTGTCCAGAACCGTCGTCAATACCTAGAATAATGAAATGTTAACATAAAAAAGACAGTTTTAACTGTATTAATTAAATACATGAGCTTAAATTACTAACCTTATCAGTATTGTAACAGACTGGACCAGTAGGCGTATTTAAATACTTTCCTACCAATTTTATGACTTCTACGTTACATGCACACATTGTGGTAATGTAAATGAACAAAGCTTAGGACAAAAACGTGTCCAATAATTTTATCAACAAACCACAACAAATTAACAGTTTTTGACATTGACAATTGCTGACAATAATCAGTTCGTATCTGTGAGTTGGCAATATGTAGCTTAACGATTAGTGACGTGACCACGTGACGGTTGAATCACGAGAGTATCGTTATTAAGAATAAAATTACAAAAATTAAGAATAAGAATAATAAGTTATTTAAATTATGTTATATTTGATTAAAACACGAACATTGTTTTTCGCGGTTCGCGATTTGAATGTCACACATGAATCACACACATCCGGCATCCCACACGCATCAATTTGTTGGACTTTTTCAAAATGTCAATGTCATGAAATAAAAAAAAAGATCGTCAGACTAGAGATCTGTCAAATTCTTCATTTACATTGTAATTCTGCGGTCGGGTTTAAAAGCAATAAAAGCGTTTTCACGGTTCATTTCCAGCAATAAACGCGTTTTAATCGCTTATTATGAGAGCCCCTATAATTAACAATCAGTGATAACCAACAAAAGCGTTGTTATGAGACTGTTTCTATGAGCAACCTTTAGCACAATAGACCTCATTTATTCTTCTTCATGTTGACTTTATGCCATAATTATTTTCGCGTTTTCCCTAACAGTAAAAATGGTAAGGATGGCAACCAGCATATCAGCAAGAGAAAGTTTGCCTTCGGTGTACTTATTTTACTTTTGGTGGTTATATTATGGGTGGCATCATCAGAGCTGACAAAGGTAACAGTCGCCGCTTTGTCACTGTTTTTTATCTGTTAACTGTTGTTTACAGTTAGGTAATAGTATTTTGTTTTGATTCCAGTATATCTATGTAGAAAAGAAACTGGACCGACCGTTCTTAGTGACCTATGTGCGAAGTTCGCTGTTGTTTATTTATCTTCTTGTACTTTGCTTTTCACCACCTACAAGAGATCCCTGTCGGCCTACGGACTATACCGTAAGTATATCTAAAAATTATTTAATGATTATTGGATACAAATTACCTGATTTCTACTAATATATATTTTTTTACTGATTTATCAGAGAGAATAGTGAAAAATTATTTGTAATATGAAAACTTACTCCATTTTGAAACTGATAAGATTTTGACATTTATATTATTTTTGCGTTTACATTGATAATACAACTGTAGGAAGTTATAGCTGGCAGCATGAAAGAATAGCAATGACCATTAGTTTTTCGCACTTGTAAAAAAGAAGATGTTCTACTAAAATTTGTTTCCGCGCCCTCTAGGTCATCTCTATTGTTTCATGCCGCAGACTATACTTTAGACATTGAGGTATAAGTAAAACTAGAGGAGACACCACCCATCATTGACAGGTTCCATTGAATTGCGGTGGTTGTACCGCACCACAATCAGTCGCTTGCTAGCTCCGACCGGTTGACCATCCAACAGTTGTTTCAGTGAAAAAGTACTACAAAACGCATCAAAAATGCCGTGGTGTGTATTGATATATTGCACAAATAATTCAAGGAATACGGCGAAGTCCAAAGGGATAATTTTCCACCGATGAGTAATTAAATATTTTGGTTTAAAAATTAAATACGCGCACAATTTGACAGACGCCATTATTGTCGCATTCGACATAGATTAGATGGAAACAGAAGGGAAATTGTAGAAAATTGTTACATGCCTACCTACATACCCCTTTCATTCATTAATTTACTTTTGGGAGCTCGAGTACAAACAAATCAATTAGTGATGTCCTAATGCCTACCTACCATTTGATTTTTGATGTAAGGATTTTGGTGGTTAAATAATTTTTAATCGATAGTTTACTGTCACTCGACATAATATTAATATTTATCTAAACGGCAAAAGTTAACAAAATTGTTTTGTTTAAGGGTAACTAAATAAAATGTATCATTTGTATTTACGACTTTAGGGAGAATAAAATTTCCGTACTTGAAAGGTATCTATTCGTTTCATTTAACAAAACATGTAAACTGGCACAATCAATCTCATTTGAAGGAAGTTTTAATATGTTAGGTAGGTACTCTTTAATCATATCAGACAATACTTACATAAACACAAATTATATAATACGTAAGGATTCTTGTTAGGTATAAAACTCCTAGATACGAATAGTCCCTTCTGTAATCTGTAGCTTAGTCAACAAAATGTCATTTTGTTGACGTACGTTGAACAAAACGCGTAAAGTGCTATGAAAATCACGGCGCTTACGCCTTTCCGTTCGCGAACTAACTTCATCCTAGAAGCGATATAGCGCTGCATGAATTTCGCATGCTTAGACGTTTAATTATTTTTCAGCGCTGCATCGCACTTAAAGTTTGACAATTCCATTGACAATTCAAAATGGAACATGACTTTTGCATACGATAGCTCCTCTAGTTCTACATATACCTCAATGACTTTAGATGTTTACTTTTTTGGTGTTTTTTTATCATAAAGTTATTAAGGTATTCTAATGACTGATGATCTACTTTGTGTAGTTTTATCTTGTTTTGATAACATTGAGTCTTATAATTCCAGCAACTATTAGAGCCATCAGCAGAAACAGATGATGAAAACAATTTTTTTAATGAATCTACCAACAGCCTGGTGAGTACCTATTATGATTATCTTGTCTGACAATATATTCAACATGTAAATTTCTAGACAATCTGTAGGTTTTTTAATTTAGTGTACCTATATTGTGTGCAATGCAAAGTGCAAGTGGTGAACTATTGGAAAACAATTTGCCATAAAATATACTATGTATTGTAAATAACAATAAATAAATGCAATCTGATGAGCAGACCAATTGTTTTTTTTTATATGAAATAGGTGGCAAACAAACCGACAGTTCAAGGTAAGCGATTACCGTCGCCCATGGACGCCATTCAATACCAATAATCCATCAACTCAATCAATTTTGGATTTAATAATTTTTATATAATATTGCCACCTGTGACATAAAAACAAACAGCAAAATATTGCATGATTAACTTTACGCATTTTTAATTAATGCTCAATATTATTATTGCTGTAGATTCACTTGCTAAAAAATTAGACCCATTTTTTAAATTATATTTGTTACTTCATGAATTTTCTGTTCTAGGGTGATTCAACATTTGTGCCTGTCCGGGCAGGGGAAACCACGGACAGCGATGATGCAGCTCCCAGAGCTGTTCGATTTAATAAAGTGGCTGAGGTATAGTTAAATGTTGTGTTTATTTTAAAATAATAAAATATTTATTGTAAAATAATATAAAGGTGTAAATTGCATAGAACAAGATAAACCGGAAAAGGTGAAACACTTGCGCAATGTAATTAAGAGGCTGATTGGTATCACAATATACTGGTACTTGACGGATACAATAATTTTAATATTATTCTTCCGGTGACTGTCCCTGGGGGAAAAATAATAAAATAATATCTATTGTTTGAACAATACTGTACTGTACGCAGAATGTCGACATTCTGCGTACAGTACAGCATTGTTCAACAGTTTAACATAAAAATGGTTTAAGAAAAGCTCTTTAATTCCAGTCCAGTCAGTAGGTACCAGTCGCCAGAAGCCAAATAAGAATCGGTCTCAATAAAGCTAATATCAGTTTACTTCAAAACATCAGACAGCTAAGTGACAATCCATATGTTTCCCAGGTCCGGGTGATGTCAGCGGCGATGGCAGGCGAAGCCCTACTGGCGCGGCTCTCCTGGGCGGCGTCGGTTCGCGCAACTGAGTACGCTCAGCGACGCGCCGCGGCTCAAGCTACAAGGAGACATCTGAAGCTTGCAGTCTTATTCTGTATACCGGTGAGTTTATTTACAGTGTGAGCAAACAGCTGTCCTTTTCCTTGACTAAGTTAAAAAAAACATTATCCATTTAGTTTCAAAGTAACAGTGATGCTTTGGTAAATGGATGGATTGATGTGTGCGGGCTTTATCTACAAATCTCTCATTTTAGAGTGTATGTCTTTCCAGTTGCGTCCAAAGTGGTCGCTCTGGAGCAAATGCATTGGAATGGGGGCTACCGCGTGTGGAACATCCGTTAGATGGCATATGTATAGTCCAACTTCAACGTCATTGGTCGTTTAGTGACATTTTGACATCTCACATCAAAAATAACCAATCATCGTGTAGTTGGACCTCAGTCTACACGTACGCCATCTATCGAATTTTCCTCACGCGGTAGCCCCCATTGCTTTAGCGTGGCTAAAGCGTATAACACGATGCAATTTGTTGATGAATTATACATCAAACTTTGGTTTACTTGTACATGTATTTATCCTATCAGTTAATTTGTGTAAATTACATGCGCCAACATAATGTATATTATGTAGAATTGTAGATAAAAAAGAGTATGTGTAAAATAATTTCAAGGTTTCAGGTTTGTTTACCTTTTTTTAAGAGCAATCAAGGTTTCCAAACAAATATCTGCCTACTGATAAAATGTATAAAACAAGATAATTGCATGCAAAATTTTTATAAAGCAAATAAAATTCTGTTCTCTTTTAATCTTAAAAGTCATGGCACATGGCATGCATCCAGCACCTTATATGGTAATCCTCTTGGCATGGTGGAACTGGAAACTAATATCACAAAATAATTACACACAGAAAGGAAGGAAAGGACTAAGAGCTAAAAACGTGTCATCTACTCACGCATGCGCACTAACGGGGAAATACGCCTTTTCGACCACATTAATCCTAGCCTATGACATAAGAAACTGTCGAGGTCTGTGGTAGAGGCCACGCGCTTATGTACTCATGCCGGGCAACAACCCTAGCATATGTCAACGTACGTGTCAACGAACTCTTCTAAATTCAAAATCAGGCTGAGTCTAACTTCTGTGTGTAATTATTTCGTGCTATTATGCACCAAAAGATGCTTAAAACTACTGTAAATGTTACAGTACAGTCCTGGGTTCAAATCTTGAGCTAAGTCATAATTTGTGGATGGTGATTATAACACACTTTATTTTTTTATTTTCTTTTCAGCCAAAGTATACTTTAAAGCCAGTCTTTTTTTTTATTGTTACAGTGGTTCATATCAAACTATCTATACCGGTTGAGCCTGCTATACGGCTCGACCAGCTCGAGCAGTATATACGTGTCCACGACGGCGTCCCTCGCGGTGTCGCTGGGCGCGGTGTTCGCGCAAACACCTGGAGACAGGCTCTCGCTGTCCAAGTGTATCGCTGTCCTACTCACCGCCGCTGGACTAGTAAGTACCAAGTCAGACTGCTGCTTTAACGCCCTAAGACCCAAAAGCATGTCATTGCATGCCGTGCCAACGGATGTGATGCCGTGCCATCGCGTCCGTTGTAACTGCAACGTGGGCTCTCCTCTTGCTTATCATCCGGCCGAGATGAGCCAATCTATACTATAGTTAACTTCTATAGACAACGACAAGGCTTATAGGTAAACCGAAAACACTAAACGCTTGCGCGATGTAATTGGACACAGCGCCATCTATCGGTTCATTTCTGAATTACGTTCCCGAAGCGAAGTGAGGGCGGGCCACTAGTATAATATAAAAAAAGGCAAAAACAATTGATTTTCTATAATGAGCCCTACAACGTCAAACTTCTCGGTGGCGTGGTGGGTCGCACTTTTAAACATGAACATCTGTGAGATCAGACAGGTCGCTGATGAGTTGCCGCCCTTTTAGAAACGAGTACGCTCTTCTCTGAAGGTCATCCTAAGTCGTAGCCGTCGGGGAATTCTGTTGCAGCCAAACTGGTTCGTGAAAGAAAATTCCGCGAGACACGAATAGAACTGGATAGTCAACCATAAACATGATGAAAATGGAATGAAAACCGCTTGCGTATAGTTCGATGTAAAAATATACCTATAACTATACCCAAAACTACTACAATGTTGCTAGTGCAATAAAATGATTGTACCCTACCCCTTTTTTCTAAAAACACTCGCTGATGTAATTTATTTATTGGTAATTTTGATTCTATAATTTAAAAATATAATTTTCTTTTCTTTCACGTAAATACAAGACTCTTTAATAAAAACATAACCATCCGTAATATTAGTTTTCAAAGATGGTATTTCGCCTGTAACACTATAGATGTTAATAACATTTGGTATCTACCTACAACATTTATACAATGTATGGAAACTTGAGTTTAGTCTGCATAATAAGAAAAAGAATGCCAAAAAGGTTGGCGAAACCTAAAAAAAGTGTTCAGTTGCTATATTCGTCTAAAGAGTCTATAAAAAGTTGTACTTGTTCTTCCAGGTGGTACTAGGCGTGTCGGAGAGTCACACGAGCAACTGGCGGGCGGTGGTGGCCGCGCTAGCGTCCGCCGCTTGCTACGCCGTCCACCTTCTCATGTTCCGCCAGGAGCTGAGGAAGGGGGATGGCATCAACTCGCCCCTACTTGTTGGTAAGATTGCCTTCTCACTCTGATTAGGTATTTGACTAGCATTTTTTTATGTGTTTAATCAAAAGACGCCTCAATTTAAGAAACATCGTTGAAAGAATCACTTGATTCTCATTTGAATTACCCGAGATATCTAATATCTCTAGCTCTATACAAATGGCTATTGAAGTGTGACGTCACAACTCAAACTTCTGTGTGCACGTCTAGTAAATTTTGTTTGGTAGCTATATCAAATGTTTCGTTTAAGTAAATGGTTTTATAATAAAAGTTGGTGGAAAATGTATGGGTAGTTCAATGATATAATTTTTTTTTAAAATTTTATACTTTAAAAATGGACTTGCCTATGAAACTTTGAATGCTCACAAAACCAGCTAGACGTTATATGTTTAACTGAAAATGTTGGCCTTTTGTTCTTATTTACCAATATTTGGATAGAGTATCAATATTTTTTACTATATCGAGATTAGTCAAATATTCAATTCCGCCATTTTGTTCGGTCCTGGTCCAACGAACCAACGCTTCTTAAAGCACTAAACTTACATGATTGGTCGGAATGGGGACTATCGCGTGAGAAATATCCGCTAGATGGCGTGTATAGACTGAGGTCCAACTTCAAAGTCATTGTTTGTTTTGTGTTTGCAGTGTTTTTTTTTGTGCCAATAAATGTTTAATTCATTCATTCATAACACAGATTGAGGGTAGATTTGACCGACTATTAAATCAACTGTTTAATAAAACAGGACAATTTGCTTGACGTCATTACACTATGTAATTTAGTCAAATCAGTTATTTCATAAATGTGAAACATTTATTTTAAAGGTCAGTGACCTCACTTTGACATTCCAACCTTTTATCGTAGCTGTGGCATTCACTCAGTGTTTTTTTTTTTTCAGGTTTAGTAGGGTGCGCGTGCGGCTTGTTAGTATGGGTAGCGGGGGTGTTACTAGGCGTAGTGGGGGTGGAAAAAGCAGAGCTACCACCCGCAAAAATGTGGAGCTGGCTCCTACTAGACGCCGCCCTGGGTCCATTGCTCATGGAGTCTCTATGGCTGCTGTAAGTATAATTATGGCACTTTTAGTATGGACCGTTTTAGGAAGCAGGGATGTCTATCGCGGGAGAGCCACTTGTAACTGTGGGAGAGCCACGCTTCGGCATGAATGGGCCGGCTCGACCGGAGTGATACCACTGCCTCACAGAAAACCGGCGTGAAGCAGCGCCTGTGCTGTGTTTCGCTGAGTGAGTGAGGGTACCGGAGGCCCACTCGGGGGGAAGGGGATAAAAGGTTGGCAGCGCACTTGTAACTCCACTGGTGTTGCAAGTGTCCATGGGCGGCGGCAATTGCTTACCATCAGGTGATCCGCCTGCTCGCCTGCTACCTATCACATAAAAAAAAGAGTCCCGGTTCGTCATGAATGGGCTAGATGGACCTTGGTCTACCGTGGAGTATTACCTCGGTGAACCAAGGTGGGGTCCCTTGTACCCACAGCCACACATCAAAGTAGGTATACAATCTTCAATCGACTCTTATCTTAATGTCAAACAAATTAGGTTGAAAATTGTATCAATTGAAGTTATGGTAACCTGATGTGTGGATGTCTGTACCTTAGTCTCGCTTTAATATTATGTGGGTATCCGTCCGTGTAATGTAGAGCAAATGTTGTTCAGAATGCTTGGTGTAACACGTGGCTAAAGGGATGTAAATGTTCACACATACACCAGGGTGTATATTGAGGGCCTAATTTGAAGTGGACGTTACGACCCAATCGGAGTTCCCCTCTCTTTCTCACGCGCTGTGTGCGCTTTTGTTAGAACGTGACAGGTATATTCTCATTCATTACGGGACGTCTTCGTTATACCACAAAATAATTACACACAGAAAGTAGACTGCCCACTAAGAGCTAAAAACGTGTCATGTACTCACGCATGCGCACTAACGGGGAAGTACGCCTTTTCGACCACTTTAATCCTAGCCTATGACATAAGATTGTCGAACTGTAGAGGTCTGTGGTAGAGGCCGCGCGCTTATGTACTCATGCCGGGCAACAACCCTAGCCTATGTTAACGAACTCTTCTAAATTCAATATCAGGCTGAGTCTTCCTTCTGTATGTAATTATTTTGTGGTAATAATAATCATAGGTAGCAGACGAGCAGGCGGATCACCTGATGGTAAGCAATTGCCGCCTCCCATAGATACCTGCAACACCAGTGGGGTCACAAGTGCGCTGTCAACCTTTTATCCCCTTCCCCCCGGTGGGCCTCCGGTACCCTCACTCACTCGGCGAAACACAGCACAGGAGCTGCTTCACGCCGGTTTTCTGTGAGGCAGTGGTATCACTCCTCACAGAAAACCGGTTATACGCCACCAGGTATAGGCTAATATTTACTTTTTTTACTTGTTACCCAACAGGGGCAGGTCGTTAACCTCGTCTGCGACGGCGACCAGCATGGCTGGTCTGTGTTTACCACTGGCGGTGTGCGTGGAGGCCTACTCCGGACGCGGTGGTGGCTGGAGAGGCGCGGCGGCGGCGCTGGCGGGCGCGGGCTGGGCCGCCGCCGCGCTAGACATACCGCGCGCCGCGCCCCGCGCCTGGCTGCCCGCGCGCCTTCGCCCCGAGGGCTTCTCGTGAGTATACGCCGTCTCCACACTACAGTTCGTGAAAGATAAACTTGCAATACGCCCCGTTGGTCTAGTGCAGCGATCGTCACGCTTTAATGTTCAAGGGCCGCACATAAAAATGTAAGCACCAGGGGGTCTAATTTGAAGTCATTTTGAGACTCAACCAAACGATTGAGAATGCCATTTCCTAATTTGAAGTGACCATTGTTTCGTTTGAGACCGATGGAAGTTGTTTTGACAGGACTTGTCTCAAACCCTAATTTGAAAGCGTAAAATGACATTCGTAAAATTGAATTTGACAGCTCAAGTCTCGGGGTTTTATGTCAAATTTTACGATATCTCGAAAGGTGTTTTTACTTCGGTTGAAGTATTGAACATTTCATACTACTTACATGGAAGATTAGAAATTATATTATACTAGTCATATAAAAGTTACGTGTTAAGAGTTTACTAGCAATTAGGTACATAACAAATACCTGTAAAGTAGTTTAAAGGAAATAATAGGTAAATAATAATAGTTTTTGTGTCTAGAAGAAAATGGTCATGTACCACAGCTACCTATCTTACCTTACTTAATAATTTGTGATTTTTTGCAGTGAAACGGGCTGGTAGACTTTTGAGAGATTCCTTTTGAAGAGCCATTGTGAGGATACGGTGCCCTAAGTAATATGGACTTAGTTGTGGTTGTGGGATGCATCTGGTCGAGGTATGTAGCTTACCTAAGTACTTCTATTCAACCTAACATAAACTAGAACTATACCTACCTATCGTTTTATTTCATTCAACATCTCATATCGAAAGGTTAAATAAAGTTATGGATAGGTACTTACTTAAACTAAGAAATTTAAGAACTTACCTTACTATTCCTTAAATAAAGACAATATTTTACAGATCAACAATATTAAAGAATTTTACATAAAGCACTCAACTACTATGCATTTAAGTAGGTTACCTACAGTGTAAACACACAGCAATAAAAGTATTTTGTTTGTTGTTTGTTTGAAAGTTATGGAATAGAAAATCATGAGCCATCCAAATTATGTTCTTTGTAGTTAAAGTCACAAAATTCCAATGAAAGAAATTGTTTAGGTACCAAGAGTAAATAAGATTAAAAATTTAATTAATAGATCTCCGGTGTAGTGCATTTTTTGGTTGATACTTAAAAGTATTTATTTATGTTTACAGATTTTATGAGCGATGATGGCATTACTTATGGCAGATGGATTGGATGTATTGATTACACCCATGCCCACCCATGGACACACCCAACACCATGTGGAGTCACTACAATAGAAAATAAATAAAATAATAATTGTTGTATGAACTGCGATTGTCAACATTTTTTTTCTATTCTATGCTGAACACAAAGATTATGTATCTAAATACCTAATTTGAGATTAAATTGAATTATTGATCTAATAGCTTGGGTTAAGTTGTTACTGTTAAATTTACTAATAAAATATCTTTAAATAATTAAATTGTTTTATTTTGCCAAGCCCGATGAGGCTGATACCTCAGCTTTTTTTAATACCTCATAATTATTGGAATTCCTATATTTAAAAAACCCCATTGGTCTAGTGGTTTAAGTACCGGGCCATAATCTTCGGGTCCCGGGTTCGATTCCCAGGTCAAGCATAGCACGTGTTTGTGATCAACAATCTGAATAAGGCAAGTGTGGTGATTAAGCCTAATCCCACCGTAGTAGCGTAGACTTGATTTCTATGATAGAGCCCCTTGCCCTGCAGTGGGACAGTATATAGGCTGATACCTACTAAAGTATCAGTAGTAAAGAATTTTCAATTACTAATTAGGTACTTAAAAAATTCTCAAAGCAGCTGTGTATTAAGCATATCATAATGCATGAACACTAACATCACAAGACAAGAAGCTAACTTACTGCTCAAATGAAAAACATAACATAAATAGATACTCTTTATTGCACAAAGTTTACAAGTCTTCTTAAACTAGGTAATAAATTTTGCTAATATACAATAGCTTGTAGCGACATCTTCCTGTGTTCAGTTCGTCGCAGGTTGTAGAGTGTTCGAATCCTACCGAACATAAATGTAATTTTCATTGCGGCATCCCTAAAACGCAGGATGTCCGCTTCCGTGTTATTGTTATTATAGTGGCACTAAAAGAGATAGAGCACATTCTCTTTGTATAAGAAACTCTAAGATGGCCGGGTGATATAGAGCCGCCATGTGATCAATTTTTACATCTATACAGTTATTGATACGCCAGAGAATAATGCGTTGAAATGGTTAATAAAACCTCGCTAATTCGTTGCAGTAAAATAACAATACAATTAATACAGTGTCCATGTAATAACAGTAATACATCGAAGTGTTCAGCTTCACACGCCATGATTCGTACATAAACGGGGAAAATAATGATATAAAGTAATGAGAGCATGCTCCACAGCAATTGGTAATAATTAACATGTAAGAATTAATACATAATTAATACATGTGTGTACGAGTGAGTGAATAAATACACATACATGATTGGAAACAGTGTTTGTGATTGAAATATTCCTGCTAGCTAGCCCATTAGCCTGTCCATGATATGCCAGTAAGTACCTATACATAAGAAATACAGATACAGTCCACTTAAGCTCTAGATAGCACCACGAAGGTACATACCATACAGTAAGACCTAAAGAGACCTAGGCTAGGAATCCTATGATTCTACATCTATCTATACATGCCACAGATTTCTCCAAGAGAGCGATCTGTAAGTAAGAAAATTATGGTATTATTGATAAAATTATAATGATAATATCTACACTGTTATAATAGTGCAGTGGTAGCTCAATGTATAAGAATGGGAAGTCGTGGTTTGAATCCGAGATAAATGAGAATACCAGTACATATTGGACAGTATCTGAAATATGTAACAGTAAATCAGTTTGTCTGGTACCTCTGTTAAAGGACAGCAAAGGTCAGATGGCAGTCGCTTGATGATAGTTTAACAAACATTCCGGAATCATTCTCTAAGCATACCACGGGTTCCAGACTGATAGTTTTGTATGAATCTGGGATTCATATGCTAAGTATGGAAAGAGATCCCTATACCTTACATGCTCTATAACAATAGATCCATGTAACTTTTAATTTTTAAAGAAATTAAAAGGAATTAGGAAGAAATTTAATTTCTAAATAAGACAAAACTTTACATGCTCGGATCAATGGAAAATACTTAAAAATTACATACCTTTTGATACAACAAGCCAACAAGCACCAATTTTAGTTATTCAAAGTCCAAATTATTTCCTTCATGTAGTTTGAGGTTACGTAGATCTCCGATCCGATCTCTCTCAACCGAGACATTTTTGCAATCCTTCACCATTACTGATAAAATTGTGTAGATTTATACAAATTCATCTAAAAAACTAAATACATTGTAAAGTTGTAAACAAAACAAAATATTTTTCCTAATTGATCAGCTGTCACTTTTTGTTTTCCTTACAGCTTTGTTGAGCAAAGAAAACAAACGCCAAACAGCCAAAAAAACTAAATTCATAAGATTATGACAAATTTTTATGTTTTCACTGCATAAAATCCTTCTTTCAAACACATTAAAGAACAATCTATTTATATAAACAGCCAAATATTTTTTATCTATTAAAAATGTCATTGTTTATAAAATTCAATTGCTTCAATTGATCGAATGTGTGTAGGCGCCATAACATAATCTTTCGGCGGCACACAGTGGGACGGATTTCGGATTTGCGGACATTCAACTTTTTTGTCACAAATCATTTTTTTCTTTATGCGAATCAATAGCTCTAATTACGGCGATCAGATAATGTCAGCACAAATTTTCTGTAAATATTACACTGAACGAGATAAATAGAATATTAAAAAAAATTGTATGGGGCGAAATCTTAAATGCTCTATAAGTTCCAAGTCTTGATAGATATCAAAGTGATATTTTGTAGGGTTAATTTATGGGTGTTTATATATAGAGCCACATACATAGTATTGCCCCGGACTTCCCCGTTTTTCTGATTTATGCAGCTAAACTTAGGTACTTTTTCAATTTTTTCTTAAGGATTATTTTGAGTACTTACTTACTTACTACTTACTCCGATGGCTCAGCGACCCAAAGTGTGTCTTGGCCTCCGATACAAGACTCCTCCACTGGTCTCGATCAATCGCAGCTCCACGCCAGTCGCTGACTCGCAGCTCGCGAAGATCTGCCTGCACGACGTCATCCCAGCGATATCTGGGGCGGCCGACCGGACGTTGGCCGGTTGGCCGGCCCAGATAGGCTTTCTTGACACTGCGATCCTCACCCATCCTTTCCACGTGGCCAAGCCATCGGAGTCTGTGAGCTTTTGTTTCCCCGATGATGTTAGGCTGACACACAAGCTCCTCGATCTCGGCATTTTTAAGAACTCTCCTACTACCATCAGGTCTGAGGAAGATTATTTTGAGTAACAAACCCAAAATAGTTATAAAAACTAAATTACTGTAATGAATCGTATTTTGACTTAATTCATCATGAAGCAAACCATTACATCAGATAAAGACATATAACAAATAGAAAAACGTGTAGGTTAAACTTAGTATTCAACATGTTTCTAGAAATATTAATTTTTATTTCGCTAGCATAAGTTTTAACGATAAAGGTATTCATTCATTCATAACAATTGAATTATTCTGTGTCGCTAGTATCACTGAGATTGCTTATATTTACAAATTCAGGTTGAGGAACATCTTGATTAGATTTGACTTATCTTGACTAGTAAGCATTAAAAGATTCCGAGCTTCAGGAATGAGAGTCATCCTTGTGAGTTTGGCCATTCTTAGACGTAATATTGTAAGCTTAGGATCGGACGATAAAAGAAGATTATGCAAATATCCTCATTTGACTCATGCCTGCTTAGTTTTCGGGAATGGTGTTCTCTATAGTTTCGAAATTCCTTGTTCCTTCTCGCTTCTAAAGCTTCCTCAGAAAGTTTCCCGATGGGAATCAACCCAAAATGTTCAATGATTTCTGCTCCATGTACTTATAAGTATTTTATGGACGCTAGCAGGCATATTATACCACAGTATAATTTCACAAACAAGGCTGCCGTTTCTCGACAAAACTGAGAAAATTTAGAAACATCTACACGTTCTCCACTTGATATAGTTTGCAGAATTACATGAAACCTTTTAATTAAAAGTTCATCAATGCCTGTACTGTAATACGTGCAGTAGTTTTACTATCACCAAATTTTTTTCTGAGGAAGCTTCAGAAGCGAGAAACAAGGAATTTCGAAACTATAGAGAACACCATTCCCGAAACTAAGCAGGCATGCGTCAAATGAGGATATATTGCATAATCTTCTTTTATCGTCCGATCCTAAGCTTACAATATTACGTCTAAGAATGGCCAAACTCACAAGGATGACTCTCATTCCTGAAGCTCGGAATCTTTTAATGCTTACTAGTCAAGATAAGTCAAATCTAATCAAGATGTTCCTCAACCTGAATTTGTAAATATAAGCAATCTCAGTGATACTAGCGACACAGAATAATTCAATTGTTATGAATGAATGAATACCTTTATCGTTAAAACTTATGCTAGCGAAATAAAAATTAATATTTCTAGAAACATGTTGAATACTAAGTTTAACCTACACGTTTTCTATTTGTTATATGTCTTTATCTGATGTAATGGTTTGCTTCATGATGAATTAAGTCAAAATACGATTCATTGCAGTAATTGCATATAGTTTTTATAACTATTTTGGGTTTGTTACTAAAAATAATCCTTAAGAAAAAATTGAAAAAGTACCTAAGTTTAGCTGCATAAATCAGAAAAACGGGGAAGTCCGGGGCAATACTATGTATGTGGCTCTATATATAAACACCCATAAATTAACCCTACAAAATATCACTTTGATATCTACCAAGACTTGGAACTTATAGATCATTTAAGATTTCGCCCCATACATTTTTTTTTAATATTCAATTTATCTCGTTCAGTATAATATTTGAAGAAAATTTGTGCTGACATGATCTGATTGCCGTAATTAGAGCTATCGATTCGCATAAAGAAAAATTTGATTTGTGACAAAAAAGTCGAATGTCCGCAAATCCGAAATCCGTCCCACTGTGCGGCACTTTCAATTGATTTCAAAACTCTATGGTCTCCGATCGTAAAAGAGTGTCCGTCTCAAAGACATTTCGTTATCGCAAAACAAATTACGTTTGGTTGACTCTCAGCTCAACCGAACGAAAGTATTTGCCAACTTCAAATTAGACCCCCAGGGCCCCGGCCGCAGTATAGTATGTGAATGCGTTCCTAAAGCTTTTGCATCAATTCAATTCAATTCAATTCAATTCAATTTATTTATTCACAAACAAAATACATTGTGTTTGAATATTACATAATTATACAAGTAGAATGCATTATATTATAACAGTAAAAATAATATCTAATCAAAATACGGATAATGAATTACAATGTCAAAAATAATAATAATCACTGAAATATAAGGTATGTCAAAATAATTTAAGCGGAAATACAATATACAATTTATACAATGTCCTGTTACCTGCTATAAAAAAAAATCTAAATCTATAATATAATATGAGTTCAGAATTATTGTGAGTCAACATACCTATAACTCCTCTATACTATATAGACACCTTTCCAAGAGAAACGATTTTAATTTACTTCTAAAACTTGTATGATAAATAGAGCTTTTGAGATCTAATGGTAATTTGTTAAACAATTTGACCGCCATATAGAGTGCACAATGTTTGACAATGTCAAAATTGGGTCTTAATATATTTTGAAAGTCCTTTCGCCTTGTGCTTTCTCTTTTATATCTTTCCTCCTCTGTTTCAAATGTAGAAACGTTTTTAGCAAAATAGCTCAGTAACACAAGGACATACAGGGAAGGTACCGTTAACAATTTAAGTTCCTTGAAGTAGTCCCTACAAGAAACTTGCTGCTTTATACGGACCATTATTCGTATCGCTCTTTTTTGTAATATGAAGGCTCGTTGTATATTGTATAAATAGCTGCCACCCCAAAATAATATGCTGTATCTTATTTTGGCTTCCACGAGTGCAAAGTAAACAGTTTTTAAAACCCCGATTTCAACCTCATCGCGTAAGCTTCTTAATACATAGCATGCTGAGCTGATTGATTTTTCCATGTTGCCCAGCTCCTGTTTCCATTTGAGTTCACTATCCAGATGAACGCCTAAAAACTTTGCTACCTCAGTGGTAGTGACACTTTTTCCTTCTAGAAGACAATTTAGTTGTAGTTTGTTTCCCGGGTTTGTTCTAAATAGCATCAAATTAGTCTTGTCTAATTTGATCTATTGCTATTACGTCTATTACTTCTCTACTAAAAAAGCACTAAACTTATTTACATGGAATTTGATATCTGTACGGATATGGAGTTGACTATTAATTAAAGAAATCTACTTTATCGCGGGCCGCACAAACAACGTCCACGGGCCACATGCGGCCCGCGGGCCGCAGTTTGACGACCACGGGTCTAGTGGTTTAAGTACCGGGCCGTGATCTCGGGGTCCCGGGTCGAGCAAAAGTATGTTTAGAATTTTTCGAACATAGCTCGGGTTTGTGATCACCAATCCGCATTAGGCAAGCGTGGTGATTAAGCCTAATCCCATCATAGGCCTTTGCCCTGCAGTGGGACAGTATATAGGCTGATACTTTACTTTAAACTTGCAATAAAGGTCATTCACCCCACTTGTACCAAGAAGTCGTCAAAATTCGGATACTGATCGCTCCCCATACTAAAGTGTCGATAAAATTACATTTGCCGTGTTTCATAATACCAAACGTCAAAGTTCTAGTCTATGTGAAGTTCGCACGTCAAGGACTATGAAACACGGCAAATGTAATTTTATCGACAGTTTAGTATGGAAAACGATCTATCGCGAATTTCGACGAGTTTTTGGTACAAGTGGCAAGTGGGGTGAATGACCTTTATTGTAAGTTTATCTGGCACGAACTATAGGCACCCACACAGGTCACTGACCCCGGCAACCATCAGTCTAAAATAACAGTTTTATGTCTTGACTAGCTTTTGCCGGCGGCTTCGCTAGAAACATCGCCTTGAAGTCGTATCTCACGTCTACCTAACGCCATCTAGCGAAATTTTCACACACGCTACTCCCCATTAGTCCGACTTCAAGTGAATCATAAAAATAAAATCAAACATATTTGTCGACAGGTCAATAAGAAACATCACCGATCTAGACGAGCAGTCGGAAGCTTTGATGTCGTCCGACGAGCCGACGTAGCGACTCACGCCAGGGGACTGCTTCGAATCTGGGTTGCACTCACTGTTAGTGTAGAAGGCCCTTTAAATTATACCTCCATAAGGCGTACAGGTAACTCAGCCCATAGGTAATCTATAACCTGGTTTTCTCATATATATAAACCGGGTATAATGCGTCAACAAAGTTTTGGAAACGGATTTTAATGGAACTAACGGAGTTTCCGGTTTTATAGCCGATAGGGCTACCATACCCTATGACGTAAGCGGCAGTGGCGCCACCAATGGGTGTGAAAAATCCGTTAGATGGCGTACGTGTAGACTGAGGTCCAACTTCAACGTCATTGGTCGTTTAGAGACATTTTGACATCTCACATCAAAAATAACCAATCACCGTGTAGTTGGACCTCAGTGTACAGGTTCGCCATCTAACGGAATTTTCACACGGGTTAGCCCCCATTAATTTCATGACTTTATTGACACATTATAAGGTGCCCTGCCGGGCTAAGATGCGCACCACGAAATAATTTTGTCGACACTCGTATTGCGTCGGCGCAAGTTGCTTCTCGCTCACCTGACTGAGCGATGAGCGGGATAGAAGGATGCGCTATCGCGAACGAGAGTCGACAAAATTTTGTCGCGGTGCGCATCTTAGCTCGGCTGGTGTCCTCTCTTCAAACATTTGTATTATGCGAACACTGAGTTAACTGGCTGAAAATGCTGAAATATAGTTTTGTGCGTTAAGTGACGTGTTATTTAGCTTGAAATGAGAGAACTTTGACTGATGCCTGGCAGTTTTAAGAAACAATCTGTGAGCAATCATTTGACGACACGGACCAAAATTAACATCGAAGAGGTATGAGATCTTATGGTATAAGAATATACACGTCAAGTAAATTAATGTTTCGGATTAAAACTGCGGACAGGTACAAAATTTAGGATAATTTAAAGGGCCGAATTCACGTTTGAAGATGCCACAGCGGCTTACAGCACCGCGTATTACACGAAGCTAGAGAATCTAGCAACGCTACGAATTATCAACAATATTAGAGAAATAACACGACAGCATGGGCGCTAACAGAGAAAGACGCACACACTTTGCATTTCTATATACATTTTTGAGTGAGATAGTTAAATATGTAAATATTACCTATTAACTGAGAGTTACGAATACCTTCCTAAATACTGAACTTTTTATTATTAAAGTTATATTTTGATAATTTAAGTAATGGAACAATAGAAGCGATTATTACACGGGACCACTTCGCAAATTATATCAAACGTAATCAGATAGGCAGAATAATGATTTGACATAATTATGTCAAGTCACCAACACGAATGTAGTACTTTGATGTACGCCTGAGATCAATAATAAAACGCGTCTACAATTATTTTAGCTCGACTAATCCCGCTACTTTTGTATTAAATTACGTCTGAGCTAACATTGATGCTTGACATAATTTATAAAACTGTCATACTGGACAATGCTGAGTCTGACGAGTAATGGCGAAGACAACCAGTTTTCGTTATTTATTGCTAGTCTAAAAACTTAAACATTCCAAAATTTTTATTTTAACCTTTTTGGATCTCTGTTAGAGTCCATGGCGAAGTTAGTAAATGTTCTATATCAAAATTCCTTATGTGAAATGTAATGTAAGTTAACATACAATGTGTTCACACAAGCTTTTGACCTTATCAGCACACCGTAATTTACGTTGTACAAAGTGAAATATTACGTTTTTATAATTTCTAGGAAATTCCCTCGAAACTATTGACAAACGTCTGCGTTATATTTGACATAGGTTTCCAGAATTTAGGATAAAAATGAATTAGACAGGGAAATTGAACTTAAGATGTCAATTTTCATTGTTAAATGTCAAATAACGATAAAAGTATCGAACCGAATTAAATAGCTTTGTGTGACCACACAAGAAGCTTTATCCTATAAAATACTTAATGTAATTGGCAATAACAAAATATAGGAAAATGGATTGTTGGTACCAAAATCAGAGAAAGAAATCACAAGTAGGTATAATTTAGATTTCGTAAAGAGAGAGGCTGTCCACTTTCAGCATCTGGCCTAGTCCCCTTTCGGCACCTATTGACATTTTAGTTTTAAGTGGATAAAAAAGTAAAAACAAAATTGTATCCACGTTTTTGGACTAGGCCAGGTGCTGAACGTCTAAGTGCTGAAAAACTGAGAGCTGAAGTGGACTACCTCTTAATAGGAGGCATGTTCAGATGACACATTCTATTTGCGTGTTTTACATCTTTATTGTTGTTCATTGCTCTGCAACAACAAGCTCTGTTAACAAAGCACTAAACGCTTACAGCAATTAACTACAAAACGCGTGATTTACACGCGTAGTCTCGACAAACTCAAGGAGATTTTGAACTGACTTTGGTGTCAACAATTATATTTTTAAACAGTTTCAGCAATAAAACTTCATGGCGTTGTATTTAAGCAAGTTGTTGTGTGTTAATGCACCTGTTTTATGTGTGAACACCCTATGTTATCCCTAGTCTATCTTATTATTAGCATTTATAAATTAAGTAATACCTAGATGTGTTAACCATAACGTAGCAGCCACCATTCCAATATATTTTTTAAAAGTTGGCTAATGAAATCATGTCGTAAGTTTCCTGATCAAAATGTCCTATTCCATTTCAAAACCAGAAACGAATAATTCCAATGGTATTTGTAATACAAAGTTACTATGACTTGACTGTACCAAAAGCTATGTTTAGGTATTAATCGGAATAGAAAATATTAGGATATATTTATGATGAATATCTTTGGTAACCGTTTTTGGTATTTGACGGAATAGGTAAAAATTTACGTTCGCTTCTCTCTACTGAGAGTTTTCCCAAATGAAAAGTCCAATAGGCGCCGTGCCCTTACGTTGACGACTGGTGCAACTTTCACATTGGTCATGTTGTAACGTAACCTCATAATTTTGACATCATATTTCAAAATGTAACGTATTCACTCGTAGACCAGTCGTCCATTAACGCCATCTATCGGATTTCACATTTGCAAAAACATTATTCAAAAGATTTTTACTACAATACACACAGACAGACATTACGTTTCATTGGCCAGCCATGTTTTTTAATACAATTTTGTTGACCTAGTGCAATATGTGACACAAGCATATGTAAATAAAACATGTTAGATAATTATGTCACGTAAATGTAAATTACGACTGTAATGAAATGTAAATTACGACTGTAATGTCACAAAATATAAAGGACACAGAAAGGAGACTCAGCCTTAATTTTGAATTTAGAAGAGTTTGTTGATATATGCTAGGGTTGTTGCCCGGCATGAGTACATAAGCGCGCGGCCTCTACCACAGACCTCGACAGTTCGACAATCTTATGTCATAAGTTAGGATTAATGTGGTCGAAAAGGCGTATTTTCCCGTTAGTGCGCATGCGTGAGTACGTGACATGTTTTTAGCTCTTAGTGGGCAGTCTACTTTCTGTGTCCTTTATATTTTGTGGTAATGTAATAAAATTAACATCTTATACGATTCGAGTTGTATACCATGAAGTAGGTAAACCAATGGAAATTGTAATATTTTTCAAAATGTGTAATTATCTTGATTCTCTTCATATACTTATCTACCTTAACTATGTTTACACCTACTCGAATCTACTACAATATGTACTTTACCGCATGTGTGAGGCAATAGGAGGCAACTAAACTTATGACGCATTATGTCAAGTCAAGGACAGTCAGCCAGAAAAAAGCAAGCACTTCTGACTCAACTAGTGTAGCACCAACCATGGGCGGCGGCAAAAAAAAACAACACTGTCCGCTGCCACAAATCGTTTCATTCAGTATAAAGTAATTTGCCTTCAATATTATCTTCATCCAAGTGGCTGTTTCTACTATATTCGATAGCATTTCTAAAAAGACAATACTTTCTTCTTAACACTTAGCGGTGCCTTTCATCTCTAAATTAGAGGTTGTATGTACAAACATTTTCTACCGAATGCTGTAAATTTCTTATGAAAGGGTATTTGACTAAAATGATAACATTTCCTAAATAAATATTAGTACAATAATCGCATAACGTTGGCCATCATTTTCTAATTTTACCCAAAAGCGTATGGCAGGGCTAATAAGACTAGCTCCTACAAATTAATTAATTGATTATTAGTATTTCTACAAACGTAATGAATTGTCAAATACCCTTACTGTGTGTTTTATACAATTCAAAGTCTACATCAGAAAGACTTAATCAAGTTTATAGTTCAATGGCATAAATAACTTTGAACGCGACTGTACATACGTTATTCAAAACTATGAATTATATTAAGTTATGTGAGGGTGCTTAAAAACTGGGTAAAAATACTGATTTTAGAGCACACTAGAGCCCCACAGTATATAAGCACCTCTACGTTTCTTGCCCATAACTTGTGCAAGCTAAGGAAAATAAAGAACGCGGGATAATCTAAGTTCACAGTGTATAACTAATAAGCATTTTTACTATGACGATAATGAGTTGAATTTTATAGGTAACAAAATACAAATAAACAGTGTAAATTGGACTCTATTTTAGTGCAACAAAACTTAGTTATAGTTTTTGTTCCCGCGTTCTATTGCATGGTAGTATGTATCTCATGTAAATAAATTGTACATTAATATTAGTACTACAAACATTACATAATATACATCACGGGTTTCATTTAGGGTTGTTATCTGGGAATCGTAGGACGAGTCATTGACCAATTTTAGTGGCCATCTGTCATTGGGTTTCATAATTTTACTCTTATAATAAATTGTAAACATAATATTTATTGTTAGCGCGCGAGTTGAATGCAGAGGTTGCCCCAACATATATCAATGTTAATCTCTGTATTCAACTCGCGCGCTTTATTGGTTGCTAACTTAGCAGTTTGGAACTAACCTAATATGATATGTATGAGAGCATAATACAAATACATTAAATACTTAGCTGTTTCCTCAATAGATACGGTTACTATTGACTTAATAAAGCATACAAATAGTGATCAAAGAACCGAAAATACTAGTTTTCTTTCACACGCTATTTAAGCAATAGCGTCTGAAAGAAAACTAGTATAAATAGGTTTGCTGTTATGTAGATACTGATATAATATAAAACTATTTGAGATCTATATTTTAAAGTTTGAGAAAAATACTTCTAGTAGGTATACTAAAGGATTATTCCGCTCTCAACCTACCGCCCTAACATTTGACGTAGGTTCCCTTTGTACACATCGAAGTATACAAAACTATCAAATATCTTCAATTCACTCTCATCTTACTGTCATACACATTAGGTTGAATATCAATTGAGGAAATTTGACAGGTTGTGGTAACCTGATGTGTGGCTGTCTGTACAAATTAAAAAAAAACATAGGAGTCAACCTGTGTGGCTGTGTGTACAGTTGAGTTCAGAAATAGATTCATGTTGATATATAAATTGAAGGAATGTAATAAAACTTCTCTAAGCAAAAAAAAAGATCTGTAACGAGATTAAATTTTATTATTACAATTAAAAACCAAAATTAAATTGATTTTAACATTGTTTAAATTAATGTTTTGGACATTTTGTTGATATTCCGTTTTTTTTTTTCAATATTCTTCGTAATTTTATTCTATGTGTTTTTAACATTTTTCATCCTCGCTTTAATTGTCCTCTAAAGGAAAGGGCCATTATATATTATCACTTTACATATTAAAAGTTTATACGAGTAATATGAGACTTTACACTGTTTATTTAGTCTAGTGATCAGATGTTGATCATACACTTTAGGTAATATGTATTTGGTATGGCTGAATTCCTTGTATATTGTACTTAAATTATTTTACTAAATTATTGACTCAAAAAAGAATCTAAGTAGGTATTCCTTTCACTCAACGCTATGGAATATTTATAAAAAGTCAACATCGGACTTTGTTTTCAAATCTATTTTTATATCTTTCTATGCTATCCTCCTTTGTATCATATTTATATAATGTACCCAATATAATATCCACTTTCACAACACGATCTACCTGGTTAATTAGTGACACAGTATTAAGTTAAGTGGACTTGTGTTATGAGATTTGTGGCAATAGATTTTATATTACCTATTACTGTCGTTTTAATCACTGACCCTCCTCAGTAATTCACTACCTAATGTATTAAATACATGTTTTGTAGACTTAACCTACTTATAAAATGAAAGTAAAATCAAAACCCGACTACTAAAACAGGCTCAAAAAGTGTGAACCAAGCAAGAAGATAGTCTCCAACTCCCCACTGAAATTATACAGGGTGTATCTGAACAATGCGTCAAGAAAGTCATGACAACGGATTCTTGAGATGAAAGTTCAACTGAATTGCACCAGTTGGCAGCACCATCCTTCCTAATAAAATTATTTGTTGGACCGGACCACACTTTATTGGCTTTGGTAATATTACCAAAGACTAAAGACCCTACCATAACATAACCTAAAAACTGTAAGTTCCGGTTTCCAGGGTTGGTAGATTGGGGAATGTTTACTGTAATTTTGGGGAAAAATAATGTTCTTGGGGAAATAAATTTAGGTGTTTCGATTGAAGTAATGAAAATTTATGATGTGAACGTTAATGTATGATCATTGGTTCGCCTAATTTATATCCCCATTGGTTACAAAAGATGGGAACTGCGTTAGTTCCCAAAATTCTATTTTAAAGACTTTCTTGAAAAATTATGTCACATTATACATGCATTTTAAATAATAAAATATGGTTTTAAAACTTTTAATTAGAGATTTTGATAAATATAATTATGGGGAATACACACGTATCATTATGGGGAAAATAAATTTGAATTTTAGGCAGTTTTCAAAACTAGATCTAGCAACATTGACGTTTTCATCCATCATGACATGTGTCAGTAAATCTATCAAAATATTAACCAAATTTTTGGAAGAAAGTTCAATTTTTTATCAAATTTTATATTAAAACTGTTTACCATGTCATCGCACACACGTTTATTTGTTGGAAATGTCCCTACAAGTGCGAATGAAAATGATTTACAAGAAGCATTTTCCTCTTATGGACAGATTATAAATGTGGATCTAAAAAGTAAATCGAATACTGAAACAGATCAAAATAAATTTGCTTTTATTACTATCTCTGCATCATTATACGAAATAGAGTCATGTAAGTATTTAGTTTTTTTAAATAATATCAATCTCTGACAAGAAGGTAACAATTCTCAAGGAAGTTGTCCAACTTGCCTTGGCTATTCAGTAATGACCATGTGGGTTTTTTATTTCCCAATGAAAACGTTACTATAGAATTATTTAAAAATCATTATTTGGATCGTAAAATCGAGCGCTTATTTACCTAAACTTGACATAGAATTATTATTATGGACGTGCCTGAACTCTGCCTGTGGAGTAAAGCCATGTCCATGTTAACTTTAGTGCTAAAAATTTTAAAGTTTAGGTAAGTAAGCACCAAATTTCTGATTTCTAATTATTACATTCACAGGTATCAAACATTTCTCCAGTCAAGATTTTGGTGGGAGTCGCTTGTATGTAACTCGGGCACGAGAGAGTTTCCTGGAGAGACTACAAAGGGAGAGAAATGAAACACAAAAGAAAGAAGCTGAAAAGGTACTTACCTCTTTCTTGTGATGTGGATTATTCAAATAACCTTATCCTAGGTTAAAACTGAAAAGGACACCTAGAGAAACTGCATATGACGTATCCCAATGTGTATAGACATCAGATTGGCTTCTTTAAGTAACTTTTTTAATAATAAAAACATAAAATAGAATTTATTGCCAGAAGTAGCTTCTAATGATGGGAGATGGACAAGGAGAGGTGGCGTTTGATAGCTTGCAGGCCCCTTCAACCATATTTAAAAACAATACAAATGGTGTAAAAATTAATCTACATTTGCAATAGGTATTAATATATATCTTTTTTACATTACAGAATGATTCCACAGGAGAGCGACCTAAAAAGAATCCAGTATTGAAATTGGGAGATAAACTTAACCCTAGAAAAAGGAAAATTGAACATAAAGTTGACATACAGGCTAATGATGACAACATTTTGGAAGTAGTAAAAACACATGAGAAAAAAATCAAGGCTACCACAAACTTCCAAAATGGAGACAAAGGTGCTGGAAAAGTGCTAGAAAATAACAAAAAAAAACTGATTCAGAGCAGAAAAGGCTGGAGTCACTGAAAAAGAAAAGGCAAGAATTCAAAGCAAAACAAATGATAATAAAAACTGGATTAGTTAGTGTTGTAAGTTCTTTCCAGTAAAAAAAATTTTTTTATTGAATCTAGATTTAGTTTTTTAATGTGTAGATAGTTATCTTTTTTTATAATTTCAGGACAAGGCACCAAATAAAAAAATCATATTTTCAGATAACGAAGAAGACACTAAGCACAAAACTATAAATGGATTTCAAAATGATACCTCATCAAAGTCAACTAGTCAAAGAAATAATCTGTTTGATGATGAGGACAGTGACAATGAAGTTAACTTTGAAATAAAAAAACAATATGAAGGAAAAAAAGGGCAAAAGGTACATATTTTCATGAAATTTCAGTGTTTATACTTAAAAGACTCTAATTTCCTAGTGTAGGTAATGCATAAATAAATTTTATCTTTATTCAAGGTTTTAGATTTACAATCAAGGTACAAGTCAGACAAAAGGTTTGTCTTAGATGAAAGGTTCATAGAAGATAGCGACCCTGAAGATGATGCTAAAGAAGAAAGAGCAGATGATGATGAGAGGATAGACTTGCAAGAAGCAGATGAAAAGACTAAACAACTAAATATTTTACAAGATGTCCTCGGAGTTGCAATCAAAACCAAACCTATTGAATCTGACTCACGAAAGACCAAGTAAGTTGTGAATTAATAATCTGTTCTAGGACAGAGTATCCATTAAGTTACTTTATTAGTTTCAGTACAAAATTAAATGTGAATTTGTTCCAGAGCCAAATTGGGTATGCTACGCTTTGACCCTTCACAACCAGAGCATGCAAAATTTTTGGCACCAGTAGATAAAAATAAAGAGGACATCAAAATTGATACTAAAAAATCTAAAAAGAACAAGAAGCCTGCTGAAGAAGCTGAAAAAGTCCAGGTGTCAAAAGAACAATTTTACAAAGTCAGTGAGACCTTGAAGGAGGCACTAGAACAGCCCAGTGGTTTTAGTTTAAGGAGTTTGTTTGGACACAATGAAGATAATAATGAAGAAGGTAGTAGTACCTGACAGCCAGTTTTTATCAACCCTATACCAGCAGAACTGAAGTTCTAAAATAAATCTATATAATATAGGACTAATCAAATATGCTTTATTTTCAGAAGTACCAGAACAAGATAATGTTATTCCTTTACCAATGGTAAAAGACTCCAAAAAGAAAAACCCATTGGATCTAAGTGGGAAAAGTCCCTTTGTGTATGACTCATCAGAATCTGAAGATGAAGAGCCCAACAAAGAAGTTACAAAGATGGAGACAGATGTCTTGCAGCCAGTAGAAACAAAAACAGTATGGAAAGAGAATTTGTTTTTCTCTAAATTGGATAATAGGCTACAAGGTTTGTATTTCGTTATTATAATCAGTTCAAAATACTTAGCTAGCTTTAAGATAATAAATTACCATACAATGCATACATGTTATTTTTATTGTTTATAGAAGGGCTGGCATTCTTTAACAAAAATGATAGTAAAGAAGGATCTAAGGAAAGGCGTGAATTGAAGTCAGTAATGAAAAAACGAATCTATAATAAAGAAAGAAAAAATCAAATGTTCCAGAAGAAAATTGGTGGCAGAAAGAAGACTATGAAAAAGAGTTACAGAATAAAAAGCTGACTTTGATAAAATTTTATGCTAATAAAACATTGTAAATATATTCTAAGATTTATTTTACTAAAACATACAAGGATATATGATATTATACACTATCGCTTCTTCCATGTAGGCTTCTTTCTGGCTCCAGGTTGACCAGGCTTCTTGCGTTCACGTTTACGATAATCGCGAGTAA
The DNA here is from genome assembly GCA_014851415.1 of Cnaphalocrocis medinalis. Lineage (NCBI taxonomy): Eukaryota > Metazoa > Arthropoda > Insecta > Lepidoptera > Crambidae > Cnaphalocrocis > Cnaphalocrocis medinalis. The sequence continues at coordinate 4,737,510 of CM026290.1, read as the reverse complement.
GCAGTCCGGCAACCTGCATTTTTTCCAACATTTCTTTATCAACAAAACTTCTCAGGCCCCAAGCAATACCCCATCTTATAGCTCCTGACTGCCCAGAAGGGCCACCACCCTCAATGTTGCATTCAATGTCAACACGATTTTGCATTCCTGTAAAAAGTAGAGGGAACATAACCTGTTCACGAGATTGCACATCATCAAAATATGTTATATCCTTGCCATTAATGGTGATTTTCCCTGTTCCTGGTGAGCGAATAGTAACATCACCCCTTGCTTTTTTTCTCAAACACTCGTAAGTTGTGATAAAAGCACGACCATCATCATCGTAACCTGGTTTAGGTATTTCTAGGGCAAATTTTTGAGTTGCTATGGATTTTCTGAACTTCTCTATAAATTCCTTATATCTGTATGAATATGGCAATGATACAATTCTTTCCATTACAACCTTAAAGTTGTCATATTCTAAGTCAAGAATATTTTCAAGTAAAATCTGTTGTAGTTGGTCCTTGGTGACCCATACGCTGCCATCTAAATTCAGTTTGCCATTGGGATCTGGAGTGGCCTTTTTCCTTATAACTCTGTCCTCAAAATTGTGCAGCTGTTTGATGTTCTCAGCAGCATCATACATAAGTTTAAAAAAGTTTGGCTTTCCTGTGTAAAATAAGAAATGATGTGGTCTGCCTGCTTCATCAAATTCTGCTGCTTTACGGGCTGGGAAAACTTCTTCAGGAGGTTTCATAAGTGGACGGGCGGCGGGATCATAAATTCCACTAGGAAAGAGGTATTCGATGGCCCTATCTACATCTTTCTGTGTAAAAGTCTCGGGATCCTCACCCATAATATTGGCTAGATGTCTCTTCCCAATATTGAATTCCTGGTGCTGTTTCTTCATGAATTCCTCATGTTCCTGAGCCCTTTCAAGGTACGCCTTCATAGCTTTACTAATTTTTTTCTTTTTGCTAAGAGTTTCCCAATCGGTTAAGTTATCAAGAACATTTTCAGTGGAGTTAGTAACACTACTACTGCACCTGCTGATGTTGTGCGCGAGAGTACCTCTCATGTAACATTTTGTTGCCGGCAAGAGGTACTTAATACCAAAGTTTATTACGTGCGACATTTTCGTCACTTAGATGTGGTTTTAATATAAATAATCCATATTATTTTCGTGAACCAATGCAATTCTAACCTATAAAATATTTTGACAATTACCACAGATTACCACTTGATAATTGACAGCCGGATGCACCATGATAGATATTATTTTAACGATTAGTAGGTAACCAATCAATGGCCCGAGTAGTCGGAAGTGCTTACACCTAGCAACACTAAAATACCATAGACGAATAAATCCGTGTCCGCGGTGTCCGTTATGTCAACAAAACTTCAAAAAAGCACGGCCAAAGACGCTCGTTATTGCTATGATGTTCATTTTAAAATGAATTATTTACTTTTCAACGCTGTTTGGAAGAGATTTTCTTATAAACATTTTGTGAAGTGAAAGTTAGTGATAAATAAGTGACCAACATGTCGGACAGTGAAAATGACTTGTTACCTAGCAATGTTTTTACGTTTCAGAATGAGAACACGGTTAGTAAACCATTAAATTCCTATTTTTCGTCTCTCCCTTTTAGTTTCTACCTATAACGATAGTTTGACGACTTAGAGAGATATTTACGCTAAGTGCTAAATGTAAACAATGATTGAATGATAATAGAAATGTCTAATTATATTCTTGCGTCGTTTCAGATGATAAGCGCCAAAGGGCCAGGTATAAACAGCGCTAATATTACAAATTTAAGCTTTCGAAATAATGTTTTGACGTCTACAATGCATATGCCTCGTAATTTCGAACGACAGCGCTTTGGGGAGCCGAGTTTTGATCAAAGAAGCATGTACTACAGAAGAGAGACCTCCCCGGCGTCTATGTACAGTGGGTCAGACGCCCGGAGTCGAGCGAACTTCCATCAATCGTATTATGGGGGTGGAACATACTCTCAGAGGTCAATGCATTATGGTAGGGGTGGATCCCCTATGTCAATGAGGAGTATAGGTATGTATTAGCTGTTGCCCTCATAAGTATTTAGCCAAATCTTAAAAGGAGCAAGTGAATAGTTCTGCTCCAAAAAAAAATCTATTACAAGTAAAGTTTTTTCTTGAAAATTTTTAGAAATCTTGCTCCTAACTAATATTCATTATTCAAATGTTAATAAATACTGACTTCTTCATTCATCAGTTTATTTTTTTAAATATTTTAGTTGTATGTTTTATTTTTTGATTCATTTCAGACTCCAATGCAAGTGTTAGTGCTGTAGATATTGCATTAGCTTTTAAAAATGTAAATTTTAACAAACATGACTTAAGAATGATCAAAGATGCCTATAACAAGTTCATGAAGAGACGCATTAGAAAAAAAATTGAAAAGAGAAGAAACATGAGGTTGTTTCTTAAAGGATATCGCCGTAAATCTGGGTATGACTCTGGGGAACAGGGTAGCGATTCATCTATCAGTAGTGATGACTGCAAATCAACAGCTTCTGCTATGTACAAAGACAATATGAGTTGTAGATCAACTAGAACAGATTTGAGTGATTTTAGGAGGACCATCAAAGAAAGCAACATGTATAAGGATTGTTCAGATAGTTTCAAACAGAATGCATTCAGGAATATGTTATGCATGCCTCCAACTAATCACAGAGAAAGAATTATTGCCTCAAATAGTTTACAACATCCACCAGCACAATCACTAAAAGAATTCTGCTGTTCCTAATGCTGTGCAAAAAGGAACATTTACACAAAAAGAAAGATTCAATAATGGCTACCTTTTGCCATCACAAAGATTCAACAAGTCTGTTGCATCTGTCCCCATTCTAGAGAGAGATCCAAGGTTGCAAGCAAGACAAAAAACATGTAATTCCAAAAAGCAGAACAGTAATGAATCATTTAGACCACAAGGGCATGTTAATAATGACATTGATAGTGATCAAGAGGAAATATTCTCAGAAGTAACCGTGAGAGAAAACAGCACTCATATTTCTGAATCTCAGTATGAAAAAAATACTGATCAAGGCAAAAGAGGACTTGAAACAGAAGACAGTAACCAATGCTCCGAGAGGAAAAGACCAAAACTATCTTCACCTGTAAAAAAATCTGTGTCAAAAAATAATGTTAAAACTGCAACAAAAGAAAGTAATAAAACAAATGGCAAGAGCAATAAAGTCACTGAAGAAAAAAATAGAAAAGGAAACATTGATGTACAACAAACACGGACCTGATAAACCTGAAGAATTTGAATTCCTTAAACCTCAGTTTCCAGTTAGGAAATCTGGACCAGCTAAAACCAAAGAAATGCTTATTTCCAAATCAGCACAACCACTTACAGATGACATAGTACCTTTAAGCAAACCACAGATTGAAGCTTTCAGCACCAGTGACCAAAGCAATTACTACTGAAAGCCAAGAAGTTGCAGTTGAAGAACAAACAGATACAACACAAAATTCTACCACTGACTTGTCAATGAGACCTAGCTTTATCAAAAGGAAATTATTCTCCCAAAAAATGGATGTAACTGAAAAGAAAAACCTCAGCAGTGATGCTTTGAACTTAAATAGCCCACAAACAAATGTTTATAGTGCCATACAAAAAGAGAAGCATAAAGCTAGGAAGCTGGTTACAAATCAATCCTGTTTGAGTCGGGATATTGTACAAGAGGGCAACCACTTACTCGATCTTATTCATAAGATTGTTCCCCCTGATCGTATGAATGTGACAAATGTTACAAATAAAACTAGTATAAGCACTAGTGTAAGCAGTAAGAATCCTATTAATGATGATGACAAGTGGGATGTTACATCAGTTATCTCAACTTGCAACAATGACGATGTTAGTGACACATACACTGATGAAGAAATATTTAAAGCAGACAATACTCAGAGAGAAATGGACAAAACCAATAAAAATAAAGGAAGCATAATAAACAAAGAAAACAGTAAACAAAACAATGTAAATAATCAAAATGAAACCAACAAAAAAAATAACAATCTAAGTAAACCTAATGAAATAGTTAAAAAGAATAACAATATAAAGAAACCAATAGAAAACGATAAAAAGATAATCAATGTAAATAAGCCGAATGATAAAGATAAGAAGCGTATTGTAAATACGAAACCAGAAAGTGAGTGTAGAATATTGGTTGAAAAACTTCCTCAAAATCAGTTGGTATCAAAGGTCACTATGGATGTGAATAAACAAGTTGAACCCATTCAAGAAAATGGTAAGTAAGAATATTTTTATGTTTGTAACAATTAAACTCAAAAACATATAATTTGAATGTTCTAAAATAAAGAGCTTATGAACTAATGTATATTTTTCTATTTTTGCAGACTACAAGAAGAATGCTTATAACTGTGTCAAATCTTTTTGGGACACAGACTTTGAGAGTGATATGGAGAGTCCAATGCCGAAACGCCCAACATTTAGAACAGAAACTGTAAAAGAAAATCTAAACAGAAGTAAGAATCAATTTTACACTTTGTCAATATTGTTAAATATGTCATAAGATTTAATTATATTAGTTAATATTGCTGTAGCCAGGTAGCCTCCACTGCTCTCTATTATTTGCCAGTTTAATCGGAGTGTTGGTCTAGGTTGACACGCCATCCCTTCCTGGAATGAATTTATTAATGAAAGAAATTTTCTTTTCAGCAAGCAATATTATACAAGAGCCCAAGAAGCCTGAAAAACAGAAAATCCTTAATGTGAGTCTAGCATCAGTCTCAGAAAGTATAAAATCTAAAATGATGCCAACAAATAACCTAGGAAAACTTAAGAAGTTCAACATCAGCAAGACACTTTCAATTAAAGCATTTCTTACACCTAAACAAGTGAAATGTAAACCAAAAGTGATCAAAGAAACTGAAGTGGACAGTAAGAAAATGGAAGATCTTCCCAAACAATCTGATATAGATACAGTGAAGAAAGCTACTAAACCGGCTAAAAACCCAAAATCTATTAACAATGTTGCCACAGAAGTAAAGAAAATGGAACCTAAGAAAACGAATACAATAAATGGAGAACTAAACTCATCAAAAACTACAAAATCTCAACCCAAAGTTAAAGCCAAAACTGCCAAGCCTCAAAGTCTAAATAGTAAACCAAACAATAAGACTGCTGCCAACAAAAGTATGTCTGGTCGAACTGTAAGAACGCCTAAAAGAAAAGCATGCTGTGATGATTCTCATGATCAAGACAAGTCTTTAAAATCATCAGGATCTAAATCTAAGCAAAAAATGAGTCCCTCTGCTAAGAAACCGAAATTGGTTGATAGCAGTTCCATTAAAAGCAAAGCTGCAAAAAATATTAATGATAGCACTAGTCAGAAGACAGTAAAGAAACAATCTGCAAAGAAAATGAATGACAGTATTGCAAAGAAACCTCAGACTAAAGCTAGTAAAAATAACAAAACAGAACAGGAAGTTGAGCAACCCAAAAGTGTTGAAGAGGCTCCAATGAACAGAACACTCAGTAATGCAAGGAAAGGCCAGACTAAAGCTAGTAAAAATAACAAGACAGTGGTACATGAAGTTGACCAACCTAAGAGTGTTGAAGTTGCTCCAATGAACAGAACATTGAGGTCCCGACGCATTGACCTGTCATCCTCAATAAACAGCTCCTCTGAGAATGTAACATTACAGATAAGAAGTCTAAGAACAAGAAGGGTTGACTTGTCTAACTCATTGAAGAACTCTTCCCTTGATGAAACAATTAAGAAAGGATCAAAAAGTAAAGTTGCTAACTCGAAAGCAGCGAAAACGAATCATACAGAAGTGCTTAATAAGAAACCAAGGTCAGTAAAGAATCTGAGGTGAATGATAGTTAACTTGCTGTACAAAATAATCTTTAAGGTCAGATTTCTTTGATGTGCCATTACATCATTATTGGATATCATGCCATATTGTATTATTTATTAAAATCATGTAGATTTAGACTACGTCATTAGCTATGTGCTATGTTTTAGTTTTTACATTTTATATTATGTGCGAAATATTTTTAATTAATTAAATTTAAGAATCTTACAAATATTATGTAATGAAACTAGGTCATAATAACTCATCTAAGCTTGTTTTCGAAATAACTTTTACACATTTCATTTTTTGGCGTTGCATTCCAAACCCACGGGAGTTGTTGTAAACCCATGTTTATGATGGACTTAAGCATGTAGTATTTAAAAGTTTCGTGGAATATGAATTTTCACATCACAGAATGCAAATTCTTAAAAATTGCGACTTTTTACATCGACCAACGCAATTCATTCTCGCCTTTCACCTGTACCCCACCGGGTGGATGCAGTTGCGCCTGCGCCTCTATATCACTACGAACAGTTGCAAATGCATATGCTACAATTTAGTACAAAATTATTGTAATTTATTTTCATTAATGTACTACGTCGAGTCCGGCAACATTTTCATTAAACATAGTTAAAAAAAATAACTTTTGGTTAAGGGTTGGCCTTGTCGGTAGATCATTCAGTTTTTGTGAAATAAAAATGAAATATTCGTCAAATGCAGTATTCGCAGTGCCCAGGTCAGGTCATAACGATATTTGTCTCCTTGTAGGCGCTGAATGTGGGACCCGCAACTCGGATCCTGAATTTGACGATCAACCGCTGGCTTTCGGCAGTGAAGTTTAATATTTTACTATTGTAATTTCTTTTTATGTATCTAAGTACTTTAAATTATGAACTCTAAGACAGTACTAAATAATGTATCTTTTAACGCAGTGTTTTGCGTTTACAACCAGGCATAAGGGAATCATGCCTACTATGATTCGTAATTATGTAAAATAACTGGACCAGATGTCAATGTGTCATCCATCATTAACTACAATTTGACACATGCGAAATGTCACGTGCATAGAACTTGTCATTTTAATCTGTCAGTTACATGAATATGTAATCAGAGTATCGTATAGTTGGGGCATGAAAGAATAGAGATGACCGTTAGGTTGCGCACTTATAAAACTACGACTTCTATAGGCTTCTGCGCACTCAAGGTCAACGCTTTTGTTTCATGCCGCAGACTATACTTTAATTCCTAGCCAAGATAGATATTTTAAGCTCCTATTAGGTAGGTAATAGGGGCGTAGTGTCTATCTTGACATGTTACTCGATATTGGTAATTTGAGAATTAACAGTAGTTTTGAATCATTTGGCTGCATTATTTGTCATCCATCAGTCATAAAATCGTGTTCAATAATGGTATACCTAGACATGTGATTAATGAGTCATTGGAAAGTCAGAGATAACCCAGATATTTTAAATCTGTTTACTATCAGAACATTAAAAAACAGTCAATAGAGCACGGTTTAAGGGCTGGGGAAAAGATTAGGTCGTGAATTGTTTTGTTGTTAGGCTACCCAGCTGTTTTGGGGAAGGTATTTGTTAACTCATGGCCTAAAACGAACTGGACGTTACGAGCGAATCGGTGTTCCCTCCCTTTCATAAGTGCTGTGTAGCCTTTGTTCGAATGCGACAGGTATATTCTCATTCATTACAGGACGTTTCGTTATAAGCCACCTGATAACAAAATATCTATGGTTAATTTAGGTGCGATCGTAATTTTTTCGATAGGGCAGATTTCCAATGTTTTTATCTTTCCGCTAATGTTATCGTACGGTAAATACATATTATGCCAAAAAAAAAACAAAGATAAGCACGCATTCTATTGTGGATTAGCCGTTTTTTGTGTAAGTTCGAGCAAACAAAAAAAAACTACTTATTTGTGTTACGAATCCTGGTTACTTTATTGTTAAAAAGAAATAGAAAAGAAAACTTGATGTGATAAAATCAAATAGAGAAAAGATCTTGGCCTTTTACAAGGAGTATACATACACTCTTCAAGAAAGTAATCATGGAAGCACAGTGACGAAGAAGAAACAGAGCTTACAAGAAATCCGTACAGCGGGGAAAATAGACTGAAGTCTGGTTTTACTGCAGAACTGTCTATTTTTCTTACTATGTTTGGATACTCACTGGGGGGTAAGTCCACTTAATATCTACACGTAATTTCTAATACTTCAAACCAATTAGAACATGTGATGTATCATTAATCAACAATATATTATGTCCTTCCACTGCCGAAAGGCTCCTTGACAGGTTGGCGGCGTATTTGTGACTCCACTGGTGTTGGGGGCCGTACGTAGGTACATACATGGTTGGCGCCGCGGTAATCGTTTACGGCCTTATTCTTTCGATTTTCCATGTAAAAAAATGGCGGATATCGCTATCGCGAAAACTATAGGTACAGAAAAGCTGTCTTTGCGATATAGGTACATGTATCATTTCACAAGCAGGAGAATGGGGGCCAGGTCTGTATTATTTATCCCAGAGGCAAGGGGCAAGGGGCCGGCTCTACCGAAATATTTCTTTATGTGGCAGACGAGCAGACGGATCACCTGATGGTAAGCGGTTGCCGCCGCCCACAGACACCTGCAGCACCAGTAGAGTCACGTCAAGTGCGCTGACAACATTTAACCTCCTTTTCCCCCTATCGGGCCTTCCCCTCACTCACTCGACGAATCACAGCGCACGCGCTGCTTTACGGTAGCTTGTCTGCCACCTATCACAGTGATTAAAAACCTGTCATATAAAAACAATTCTACTAACAAGCAAAATATACGGCCTCGATGGCGCAGTGGCTAAGGTGTTCGCCTGAAGTGCGAAAGGTCCCGGGTTCGATTCCCAGTCAATTCAATTAAGAAACGATATTTTCTAAGTTTCTTGGGTCTGGGTGTTCTGGGTTGACGCCCCCAGTTAATTATCGTCATCTGTTACTCATAGTAAGGGGTTGCCCTAGTTTGAAATCAGGTTGATTGGTGTGATTATCTGGCGCATTTATTATTATTTATTAAACCTACCAGCAACAGCGATCTACAACCTCATCATGTACCGTACCTGCGTGCACGCACTGGACCACACTGCGTACGAGTGCCGCTCGTTCCTCGAGCCAGAAACCATCAACCACACGCAAGAGCTAGAGAGAGAGGTGCAAGAGTACATAACTAGGGTGACGTCATTGAAGTCCGTGCTGGAGGGGCTGGGCCCGGCGGTGCTGTCGCTGTTCATCGGCGCCTGGTCTGACCGGCATGGCAGGAAGCCGCTGCTCGTATGGCCAATGTTTGGTGAGGTTCTTCAAATTCAAGTTAAATTATTACGTAAGGTATAGGTTAACGTCGTAAAGCCCAGACAGCAGACAATAGAAAATCAATTGTTTGTGCCTCGTGTGAGGCTTTTGGGTCTGACGACTTTAATCAATTTATCAATGAATGCTCAAAGTGAGTCGTTCTGAGAATACAAAGTCGCACTCTTTTGATTAAATTCCTATTACAAATGTCAAAATTCATGGTCTTCTTTATAATTCTGATAGGATGTTATTTAGCAAAACCACACAAGATTGGCTCTAGCTGATATTGCAATAAAAGAGTTCGTTGACTTGTTCGTTGTGACGTACCTATAGGTCAGCGGACTCCTCATATCAATTATGTCTCCCCTGCACATTTCGTATAGTTCGTCTCTGCCTCACGGGGTGTTTCCATTAGGAGTTAGGTAAGCCACTGCTGCTTTAGGTATATAATTTCAGGTATAACAGTCAGCGCCATGTTAACGGTGGTGTACAGCTTGCGGGAAGGCCTCGGGCCTTGGTGGGTCATCCTCACTGTTATACCCTTCACCATAAGTGGGGGGTTCGGCGTCCTGGTCACCGGCGCGATATGCTTCGTCCGGGACGTCACCACAAAAGACAACAGATCTATCAGGTATGTATTACTATTTATAAAGGAACTTCCCAAGACAACGAAAAACCTTATATAAATTCACACAACACCTAATTTAAGGAGCTATATGAATGAAACTAGCGCCGCCAACCTATTTACACTGATTGTGGCGAAAATACGATATTTTTTAAATAAGTTCGCGGCGCTAGTTTCATTATGGTATAGCCCCTTAATTACCTGACGGTAGCTTAAGCACTTGTGTTACAGATATCAAACAACAGAGGAAACACAAATATAGGTACTTAATACTTAAATACATAACATCCAGACACCATAAACCGAAAAAGCGAAACACTTGCGCGATGTAAACTGCTTACGTCCAGCGCCATCTATTGGCACGGTTCTTCGGGCGGGCCACTAGTATGATTAATATAGATATCTATTTCCAGGATAGTGCTAGTGCTAGTAGTGATCACTGTGGCGTCCTCATCTGCAGCCCTGATCAGCCCCTACGTGTTGAAGGCGGTGGGGACCGTGTACCTTCTGCTGATGATGGCCACTCTGAACACCTTTGGATACGCCTTGGCCAATGTGTTTGTTAGAGAGCCGATGCAGAACGCAGAAGAGGTACCACCAGGCTTTATTTTTGGCTGATTTCTTTCTTAATAGAAAAAGTAATCGGCAGTCTACACAGTTAAGTATACTACTACTCCACTGGCTCAGCGACCCGAAACGAGTCTTGGCCTCGGAAACGAGAGAACGCCACTTATCATCAGATTTTTTTTCAGGATCACCTGATGGTCAAACGATTGCCGCCGCCCATAGACATCTGCAACACCAATACTTGAACCCCTTTTCGCCCTAATTGGGCCTCCTACCCTCCCCTCACTCACTCGACGAAACACAGCGCAGGGGCTGCTTCTCGCCGGTCTTCTGTGAGGCTGTGGTACTCCGGTCGAGCCGACCCATTCATGCCGAAGCGGCGTCAATAAAGTTATGAAATTAAATGATGGCGCCACTGCTACAGTCAACACCTAAATTAGCTTCGTTTCAGTTGGTTGCCCTTATTTCGAGGAGCGTTCGCGTTAGTCAAAATCTGCTAAAATTGAGCACAGACAATTGAATTACACCTAGGTAGGTAATTTGTTTCAAAATTTTAGTATGTATCAGTGTTTTGTTTCAGGGCACCATTTTGACGGTCTTCAACGTATCGCACACAAAAGAGATGATAAGAGTATGCACCAAGCCCAGGCCTAATCGCGGGAGGACTGTACTCTTACTTCTTCTAACAGCTTCCAGCTTGTCAGTATTTACAATTTACTGTCAGAACCTTATATACTTGTTCGGAAGGGAGAAATTGCAATGGACGATGAAGGACTTCACGACGTACTCTTCGACCAGCAGCGCTATGTGGCTGATAGGCTCGTTCGTGGGGGTTACGGTGGTCCAGAAGCTGATTCGTATAAGCGATATGAACTTGGTCGTAGTAGCTTATGTTTCATGTATTTTTGAGTTCATAATCAAAGGGCTTGCGACGAAAACATGGCATATGTATTTTGGTAAGTTAATTGTCACCTTAAGATGTAGGTTATAGGTAACTTTATATTTAAAAAACCGCACAGATATTAGTTATTAGTTATTACCAGTCGCACTCAACCATTTACACCGCACAGATATTAGTTATTACCAGTCGCACTCAAAGACTTTAATAAAACCGTAATTGTCACTTAAATAAAAACATTGACCTTTATTTCAATAGACATAAAGATTATCCATAATAAGATAATCAGCATTAAGGTTAAATAACGTCTCTGAGTGCGGCAGAAGTCTTTTTTGTGTTAACTTTATACGTAGGTATGAGTTATCTTTATCATAATACTCCTTTGATTATATAAACATTATATAATCAAAGTGGACTCCACAGGCGAGTTCCCGGCACGTCAACGAAATTTGTGTTCGCGGGTCGGAGGCTCTGAGTGTTAACATCTGTATTATTTATGGCCCATATTTCAGGATCGGCTATCTCCTTTTTCGGCACCTTGACCGGCCCACTGATGCGGTCGTTTCTAACGAAGACCATCCCAGGAGACGAGATCGCAAAGGTGTTTGGCCTTATAGGCTCGGCCGAGTCTTTTGTCACGCTGCTCTCGCCCTTGGCTTATAATTCTCTGTACACTGTCACTATCTCAGTGTTCCCTGGCTCCATAATGATATTTACTGCTTTTATTAACGCAGTATGCCTTGCTGTGATAATGTAAGTATTATGGTTTATGAGAATTTGAAACGTTTACAACATTTTATTTGTGGAGACTAGACTATTTAATATTAATTCAAAATTAAATAGGTACAGTCGAGTTAAAAAATATGTATGTATACACTTTAGGACCTTGTCACAGTACATATCAATACATATAATAAAAATGTAAAAAAGCTGTGTCTGTACATTGAAGATATTTATCTCAAAATAACTTAAGACAACTAAAAAACAGTAACAGAACATGAATCAATGATTTTTAAAATTTTTGTCTGTCTGTTTGTCTGTTTGTCTGTTTGTTCGCGCTAATCTCAGAAACTACTGAACCGATTCGAATGAAACTTTTTTTTATTGTATAGCTGTAACATCAGGGCAACTTATAGGATATATTTTATTTTGAAGACCAGGCTCCTTGATGTAGAACCACAACAGCCCAGCTAAACTATAAGAGGTAGGTCAATAGCACCTTAACAAAAGTTGTTCAGATTGATGAGCATTTTATGATGCCATGAAAAAATCAAAGATCATGGAACACCTGGTGAAGAACTCTAAGAGCCCAGCTACACCATAACAAATATGGAATGAAATGGAATGTAAATTGTCAAATGTGATGAGCATTTTTGGATGAGATCCGATAAGGAAGTGTTTAAAACGACTTCACTTTCTTATAAATATGTATTGTGACAAGGTCCTAAAGTGTACCTACATATTTTTGAACTCGACTGTACATGGCGAAAACCCATAGCTATTTTGCACTGTTTGGAAACCTTAAATTTTCGTCACAAGCTCACAGGGGAGCTGCGCGCGCCTATCTAATCTATATCTATACTATTTATAAAGAGATAACTTCTATAGACAACGACAAGGCTTATAGGTAAATCGAAAACACGAAACGCTTGCGCGATGTAATTATACACAGCGCCATCTATCGGTTCGTTTCGGAATTCCGGTCCCGAAGCGAAGTGAGGGCGGGCCACTAGTACAGTGGCCAGCACATCGAGTTACTACAATCTGTCAAATTTCCTCAGTTGATATTGAACCAAACACGTTTGACATAAAAGTGAGCTTCGATTGAAGAAATTGGACAGATTGTAGTAACTTGATGTGCTGGCCACCGTACATAAATAAAGGTCTTGTTACTGGCTAGTTTTTATACATATAAGTAAGTACCTACTGCATAATAATATAATACTTTTTTTGTTACAGTACTGTGCAATACCTGAGATGGAAATCAAGAACTGCATCTTATGAAATTATACAATCAGATGAAGAATCTTAGAAATGGATTTTCTTTCATAAGTAAATATAGTATAATAAAGACTGATTGAAGTGTGATTCGATAACTAACCACATTTAGGCCTAATTTTTCCAGACAGAATATTAATAACAGATTGCCTTTCTCTTTCTACAAGTATACAATTGTTATAGCCTTTCATAATCGCAATATTGTATCGGATATATTCTGACGAATAAAAAATTTGGCCTTAACGAAGTTATTTTATAATGTGTCAATAAAGTCATGAATTTAATTTGACGGCGCCTCTACCGCTTAAGTCATAGGACATAGTAGGGTATGATAACCCCATTGTTTATAAAACATGAGAACTTTGTTAGTTCCCCAAAATCAGTTTTCTAGACTTTTTTGACGCATTATAGTTTGGTTTGGAACATTTTGATAACAGAATTATAAATGAAAACTCAATAGATTAATAAAGTTATTATTTTATTTGATAAGACATTCACAATCTGAAAACCAGAGGCAATTAATATCTGCTGTTAAGGCAATTTATGAATGCTAAAGTAAATAAATTAATTATCTATGTATTTTCATCTTAACCAGCGAATAACATCCTGCCAACAAGTCGTTAGTCGTCCCACTACAGGAACCGCTCTGTTACTACGTAAAATTAAAATTATTCTGAATTAGTATACTTTCTATAGTTAGTAAGTGCAAACATTGTCAAGTCTTGTATTTGTTTAACCTAAATCCTGGTCATGTAAATATCACAACTACATACATGGAACCGGTAACCGACTACAAAACGTTAATGAGAGTGTTACACACATGTTTGAGCCGACACGGTTCATATAAGTCGAATATAAGTTAGAGAGTTTACATAAAAAATGTCCAAGTCAAAATCATTACATCTCAGCGTGGCAACCCTGGTTGCGTAGTCGTCGCTTCGAAACGCGGGGTCCGCTTCATCCATTTTTTATTTTATTTTTTTAATACACAGTTAATCGCCACTTCTCCAGTTTTATAAATTCAAAATAATGTATCATTGCAATGTTTTTTGCCTAGTATGAAAGATCTTCTCCTAAAAGCTCATACATTAGAAAATACAAGGAAACTGAAAATAAATTCATTTTCAAAGCTTCAACTAAATATTTTGAATGAGAGAGAAAATAAGATTAACATTTAAATTATTTGAGAAAATTGGAACGTTTCCTTGGTGATTGATTACACACCGAAACCAAATTTTATTTTATTGAACCATGAATCAAGTGCGCTTGTATGAAAAACATACAGGCGATTAAATGTGCCAGTAACTGTATATTTCTTTACAGACGAGTTAAATATAAATTCACTGTGATTAGAGAATACTGTTCAAGAAATTACTTAACATACTAATACAAAAATATGATGGTTTTATCGTATCTAGTCCAGCTCTAACATGTGTTCAACAGGTCTATCAATTACGTAAATACATATTATTTTTAATACAAAGCGTATTGTCCAAATACTTTCAGATCTACCTTCATCTTCGAGACTGCTAATTTAGGATTATTCATAATTTCATCCGATCGCGATATTATTAACAGAATTAAACAAGTAACAGTAAACCTCTTCGAATAATTTAACAACATATTAAATGCACGTTCCAGGCGGCAGTGGCCCGAAAATGATAATATACAGGTGTGATAAGACATTACAAATGAGCACTATTCCGCACCACATTGCACAACGACCAACCGCCTATACTCAACACAATATCATATACAGAAACGGATCATTCCATCTACATAACATTCAGAATTAGAAGAAAATTCAGTCAAGAAATCACGCTCCAAATTATGGAATGTACTTAGATATAACACAGCCACTTGTATATAAGGTTTTGCTGTTATAGTTTACAATTCACACGGTAATTGGGGCTTATAATATTGTGTTCGAGTGTTGCCACATACATTTGCCAATTTATTGGATGTCTCCATTTTAAGATAGCGCGTACAAATATTAAAATGTCATCATGATTAAAACAAAATTCTAAAAATAGCAAAAGACGTCCGTTCACGATTTTTCTGCGAATTTTTATACATGGCAACACTGGTGTTACATTTTGTGTTCCGTACCAGATTCCGCAAGCCATTCCAGGGCCACTGGTCCAGCGATATAAACTATTGTAATTCAATGACGACTCATTGGCTGTGAAAAACTAAGCACTCGATATTGTTGATTGTTAAGCGAGATAATTTCGAGTTGATAATATACAAGAGCACTATGATACGCGTCGATGTTACATGATGTTACTCAGTACTCGTCTTCCTCCGGAGGGTGGGGGTTGTCTCCGTCTATCTCCTCCGGAGGCGCGAATCCATCCTGCAAGCAAATTAGATCGTATGTTAGTATGGAAACCCTTGCACACAAAGCTCCAGTGGGAGAGCCATGCTTCGACATGAATTGGTCAGCTCCACCAGAGTGATACTTGGCCTCGCAAACCTAAATAGATGAGCAATTTCTTCTATAGAAAACCGGCATGAAGCAGCCCTGTGCTGTGTTTCGCTGAGTGAGTGAGGGGGACCGGAGGCCCACCCGGGAGGAAGGAGATAAAAGGTTGGCAGCGCGTTTGTGACTCCACTGGTGTTGCATGTGTCCGTGGGCGACGGCAATTGCTTACCATCTGGTGATCCGCCTGCTCGTCTGCTACCTATCACATAAAAAAAACCAACATAAAATGACATTAAAATCAACATCGAAAGTTAAGAGCTCTTACCTCAGTTGCATATAAAATGTCCAATATCTTCTGAACAATTGGACCGTTCTGTTGTTCTTCCATCTCTTGACAGATCACCTCTATATCCCGGAGTTTGCCAAAATAGAAGTCCCTTTCCTTCTCGAGGCCGTCGACTGTCGCTTTCAATTCATTTACCTGGAACCAATGAGGAAAAAGTTGGATATTTTATTTATAAATTGTACTACAGCCACACATCGAAGTATAGAAAACTGTCAAATTTCTTCAATGGACTCTCATTTTACTGTCATACATTTAAGGTTGAATATCAATTGAGGAAATTTGACAGGTTGTGGTAACATGTTTTGTGGCTGACTGTAGGTACAACACAACTACTTATACATATACAAGTGATACTGTTCTATGAAATAAAAAGATTTTACGGACATATTTCGTTCTATGCCTTTTCGAAAATCGCATAACAAAACATGGACTTTTCATATAAAGTCGGTCACGTGACTTGGGTATTTTTGTATCAATAACGTTCGACGAGTATTTAAATGTCGTAGAACTTAATGTTGTCCAGAATGGTTGGTAGAAGACGTGGTTAAAGGCATAAATGTCTACCGATAGACTCTGTATAGTCCGTTGTTCTAGTGGTATAAGTACGAGACTTATTAACGGAATGCGTCAAGAGGTATTCCCACAGGAAGCCCCTTGAGACCACTGGGTCCTCCTCGCTTCATTGTAATCAAATCATGTCTATTTATGCCTGGGCAAGTCAACGATCCTGTTATCACATCCTGCTTCGCCTAACGGCCAGTTAATTTTACAATACAACATGCAATAAAATGCAAGTCAATACTTGAAATATCAAGATAAGAACACGTAATCGGTAAATCGAAATTCTAGATAAGGAATACGTAAATCGTAATTTCTTATCGTAAGGTCAGGGCTAAATCAAGCCCAAGTCGCCAGTCAATTTGGGAAAGTCAAGTGTTCTATGCCCGAAATGGGTTGAACGTGAGACCGCGCTTCGGCATGAATGGGCCGGTTCGACTGGAGTGATACGAGCTCAGAGGAAAAACGACTATCCTGATATTGGCTTAAAGAGTGAAGATGCCAGTGGCAGAATTCGCGGGAAGGAGATTAAAGGTTCGCAGCGCACTTGTGTCTCCACTGGTGTAGAGGGCGGCGGCCGGTAATCGCATACCTACTATAAGGTGATCCGTTTACACGTCTGTCACCTCGCAATAAGATTCACGCTGATCGTGGGTTCGGAGAAACCGCTGTCAACACCTACGTAATACAAATGTTCTGTATGTTGAATTGTTGACAAGAATTTTATTCATGTCTACAGAATTTTAAGTGATACAGACATGAATTTCGCTCGCCACTTAACATTCACATTTGGATTTATCAGAGCAGATACTACTACAGACGATTTTTTTGTGCTTAAATTGCTACAGAATAATTTCTTACGAAAGTAAACATTTTCTGTTCTTCACCTGACGCATTTCTAAGTTTTAACAGTAAGTATTTTTTATGTTTTTCTCATACAGTTTTTTACGTAACCTACTCGTAAAGTTAACTATGTAAGACCGCCCGTCGACATTAGCTACATCAGAAAGATTGGAGATGCGTTACCGACCTTTTAGATTTATAAGTACAAAAGAAACTGCATAAGCTAATTTTAAATAAAACTTTACAACATACCTGATGGTTCAATTCATCGAGGACTTTCGAATCTCCTTTCGCACTTTGATTTAACCTCGAAAGGTTTACTGGTGGGGATCTCACTGTGTTGTTAGCTTTGCCAACTGTCAAAACAAGAATCACATTAGTATCATAGAAGTGTGGCCAAAAATACTACGGGCAATACAAATTGGCTGACATGAACTTAGGAAAAGTAGTTGGGATGTTACCGATTTTAGGCATTAAATGACAGGAAGCAAAGTGCTTTAATTCACTCAAGAATCCAAAATATTTATGGAAATTCCAATTTTTCCACTAGTAAGGCTTTAATAATATCTAAATTCAAACCAGCCAACTTATATTGCGCTTAAATATCAGTGAGTGTGTTACTTTACAAAATATAATACACACAATATTAATATGCATTTAATATTTCCAAAAACAGATAAAAATTAAGTTACTTGAATATTTATTAAGTTACTGAACATATGAATCAACAAACGTAAAACAATATGCAATAAGGATAAATGAATTAACATGCTGAATAAATATAAACTGAATTAATATGTAAGTAGGTGAACTGGAGTGCAATAGGACAGTAAAGGGTATAGATACATGGAATTTTGAATTGAACATGTTATTAAATATGTACATCTTTTATCATAAAAGTGCAATGGTTCCAATCCAAATATAGTTTACAAATAAAATGTAAAAGCAACATGTATTGTATAAAGAAAATAAAAATTAAGTACTGGTTTGGGGTCTAGCGGCGACTTTGGCGACCGGCGCCGCAGGCTTCTTAGCCACGGCGGCGGCGGCCGACCGCGGGGCGGAGGAGCCCCCGTGCCCCATGGGCAGCCCCTCGCGCTGGGCCACCGCGTCATATTCCGTGCCTCCATAGTTGGCATCAAAGAATTTCTTGAACCATTGCAAAAACTCAAAGTTATCTTGGAAACGACCCTTCACCAGTTTGTCAATGGGAACTATCTACAAAAGAAAAAAAGAGGAGTAAAATAAAAAAGAATTGACATGTTCTATTGTGCGGGCTACTCGTGTCAGATCTGAGCGGTCACCACGCTCAAAAATTTGTTTTGAGCAAATATAGTTTTGGTGAAGTTAATTGTTAGAGAAATCATAGATATAAACAAAACATGTTTTAAATCCGCATTCTTTAGATTATAAATAGTATGCATGACTTCATTAAACAATATTATCAGAAATGATATTCTAGTCACATGTTCGATGTTATTAGTAATTGAGTTATTTCTCGAGATCTAAATTTCGTGGCAATCTTCAAAACCAATGTTCCTTCGAAATTGACATCAGAAATCTAAAATTTAGTTAATAGTAATATTATTTATGGAAAAAGCCACATCTTTCCGTAAATAATGGGAAGTATTTTAAGATTCTGATTTTATTTCGAAAGAATATTAGATTTGAGTATGGCCACGATAGTTAGATCTAGAACAATAACCAAATTGCTGATATAATGCAAAATAAACCTATTGTATCATAAGTTTGTGATTTTTTTTTATACCAATTTCAAAGAAATGAAAATTTAAGAAAACCATGCATACTCCTTATAATTAAAATCAGAAGAAATTTTGTCAGAAAAGCATGCTTTTCAAATAGTCCAAAACAAAAGACATCCACACCGGCTCGTACAAGCAAGCGAGCCTGTGTCTTCCTGTTTATATCTATGAAAGAAGGCCAGATATTATTTCTGAGAGTGGTGAGGGGGTGCATTGGAATCGGGTATGCGTACTGCCGGAGACGGCGGGCGCGGCGCGGCGCACGCGCGGCGGCGCAGGCGCGGGCGCGGCGACGCACAGCGGCACGCCCGAGTCGCACGCGCCGGACCCGATCATGAACCCGCCGCGCGCGTCGTACGCGTCATACTCGCGACCGTCATAGTTCGCGTCAAAAAACTTTTTAAACCACTGTAAGAACTCAAAGTTATCTTGGAACCTTCCTTTTATCAGCTTGTCCACTGGTATTACCTAGAACATGTAGTACTTGAGTTATTACATCGATATGAACACTTAAACATACTATCTAATGAATAATAAATTGTCTTTCACCTATCTATGTTGTATGTTGTAGACTCATGCAGTTTCATGATTGATGACTGTTTCATTAATTGATAACAACGCCCTAAGGTGGACAGCTAACCACAATGCAATATAGCCTTATGCACTATGTGCACCACAATAGTCTAAGTTGAAGATAATATTAGATGTTACAAGTAATGAATGTTAGTTAATTGTTGAAACTCAAACATATCAAGGTTCATAAGTATCCACTATTTAACTAAATAAATTCACACAACACCTTTATACCTTATATATTGACCTGACTCTGTACTAAGTAGCTTAAGCTATTACTTGATTATTTATAGACAAAACAACTTCAAGTATATGGCTGGAATAACAAACAACATTGATAAATTATCATTCTTGAACTACCATGTAAGTAACAAGCATGGCTAAGTACCACTTAGTAAGTACACAAACACCAGGACTAGGCCTTGTTGGATTACCAACTCATTTTCTGCTTCGCTGGTCTCAATAGATTTAAATTGAGAATCTGTAGTTACGAGTGTCTAAAAGGTCTGTTTGATCTTATTACTAACACATTTGAAAATAAATCTTTGTATAATGGTCAAGGAAAAACACTTCTCAATTCAATTATCGTAATGAAGTCACAGATATTGTGCCAAACAGGATACAGGTTTACTTAAATTGTATCAGTTATTTTGTGTTATGAAAAAGTGACATCACAAAAGACATGTCACAATAGCTTCGATCGATGGATCAATATTATCAAGAATATCAATAACCCATTATTTATGTATAATACAAATTTTGTTGTACTTTTGAGTTTAAAATCATTTCAAATGAATGAATGAAAAAGTTCATTCATAAATGTTTAGGTATTGTAGGAATGTTTACCTGGTTAGAGTAAATTTTCTTACAATTACCTGCAGACACGTAATAGTTTCATCAAGTCTTCAACTTATTTTTGACAGATTCTCGAAAAACTACTTTAGAATTTAGACTTATACTGTGTACCTTAATACTAATAAAATTGAATTGTCTGCTATATCACATTAAATGCAAATTTTGCAAATTACAAAAAAAATATATTTTATCTAAAAATTTAGAATTTATCAAATGGACAACATCAAGATATTACTAATTGCAGATACTGTTTTTTTTTTCACTATATGAGTGAGATAGAAAGAATGTCCCAGTAAGAGTTCACATACCTATCTGATGACTAATATCAGCTAATGTGACACCTTCATTGTACCTACAAAGCTTCTATGGTAACAAGTGTATATGTAACTAAACTATACCACGGGAGACCAAAACAATTGCCTGAATTTGCGATTCCAATGGAATCATAGAAATTAAATTGGCAATGACTCTGCTGGAATGTTTTATATTAATCTGAACAACATACATAAATAACAAGGAATATTATAGGCTAAGTGATGACAATAGAATGAGTTATTCTTTAGTATGTTACTTACCTACACCCATAAGTTTTCTTTTAGATAAAAGAAATAGGTGTGCAATATTTAGCCGGTGCATTTTTTATAGCTGGATGTAGCTGTCTATCTTATAATTGGCCTATGGATGATGGTGAAACTACATTAAAAAAAATAAAAACTAGTGTCTTACTTTGTCAACTGCCATTTTTTTGAATCCGGCTTGTAATATTTTGAAGTTCTGTATATATTCATGTTCCAGGTTTGTCTTAAATTTAATCCGCTTCATAGGTACACTGCCCGGGAAGAGCATGTCCATGAACTGGCAGTAGGCGGCTCCAGTGCACAGCTCTTCGATCTTCGCGAAGTTCGACTGCAGGCAATCGTTCACCCACGCCAACATATCATGCCGCGACAGATTGTCCGACGTTACGTTCGTGGAATACACGTTGACCGCCATATCGACTTCAATTCACCTAAAAATTAACACGAACCACATTCAGACGCTGGAATGTCAAGAGACCGGCTAATAACAGAATGCAATGCGGTAAAAGAAAGCCAGTCTAAAAATAGGTCGCCGCAGGCACATCCACGACGGTGAATGCACACGGTACACTTTGCAGAAAATGCGTAAAGGTTCACCAAAACTGACCACCTGCTACGTTCTAGAACACAGTTGTTAGCAAAAAGTAACAGTAAACGTTTCAACGGCGGATGTGCTTACAATATGACAGAGGGCGAGAGGCGACTCATCGCATCTTAGTGGATGTGTCGGCATACCCTCTATATTAAATTGTCAAGATAAAACGCTTACCGTAATTACACAAGCACTGATTATTAAGTGTCTTTTAGTTTTGCACAAGTGAATCAAGCAAATTATCGTCAAATACGTTAGATTTTTTGTCCAAAACGCTCGCCTTTTTCTTTTTGCCTTTAGTCAACCACAGACAAAATTATTAAGTTTTTAGCGGTTTTTAGGTGGTGTCATAGTGCTGTGCACCTATCGGTATTAACCGGAAATATTGACCAAAGAGAAAAATAGTCTATAATTCTGTTAATGCAACGTTTATATTTGCGTTCAACGGACGTCAACAATAAAAAAGGTAATATGACGTCTGTCAACATGTCATTTGTCAAACTCGAAGTTCATTTTTGGCTCGAGTTTTTTAATTTTTGCTTTTTCATTTAATTTTATTTTTCTGGATCAGCTTGTGATGTTGTTATGAACCCGCCAATTCAATATTATAAGTTAACGTGATTTGTTTGATGAATTTAAATATCAAGGTTTCTTTATTCCAATAACTTGTTCTAAAAAAGTTTTGGGTAGTCAGAAGTTTTGTGAAGTGAATTTTAATTTAGGTCTAAATAATGCCTCAAGAAAATGACGATGAAAATCGGCTCACACAGAGCAATAGTCATGTTAACTCCATCAGTGAACTACCTGGAAGACCATTCGCTATTACAATGGAAGTGCCATTATTTCTAACCATGTTGGCTGTATCCCTATCAGGTAAGTTATTATAATATCATAAATTCCTAAAAAAATCCCAATTCTCACGAGGTGCGACTATATGATCTAAATGATAAATATTAAACCACACTTTTTTTTCAAGTAATGCAGTTACAATTACATATTTTTATCCTATTTACAAATTGAATAGGGGTACAAATATTTGAAAAATACAGATTAACTTTCATAAAAGAGGAAAATTAAATGCTTAAAGTCATACATACTAAAATTTTTTTTGTTTTATATTTGGTATACTTAGGAGACTACTTACTAAATTTGAGATTGATAAACTTCACAATCTGTTTCGAAAAATATCTATGACATGACATTTTTACCTGAAAACTATGTTACAGGAACAGCAATTAGCAACATAATATTATTCCGCACATGTGTGCACTCCTTGCACCACTCTGTGGCAGAGTGCCAAATATTCCTCGCTCCGGAGAAAAACAATCAAACACATGGTCTTGAAGAGGAGGTTCAGAAGTATGCCACGTTTGTGCAAACTGTGAAAATGGTCATCGAGTCCATTGTACCAGCGATTCTGTCCATGTTTCTGGGTGTTTGGTCTGATACTCACGGAAGGAAACCACTTGTAGTGTGGCCTTTATTTGGTAAGCATAAAGAGTTGGATAAATGAAGCTATTTTATTAGATCTCTAGAGGAAATGGAGGATACAATAGATCTATTTGGTTGCAGTGTCCACTCCTAATCTAATGCTCCTGGACCTACAAATAATAATAGATAAATAAAGCTATTTTATTAACTTTTTTTTTGTATTTCAGTTGCATTTTAGTGATAAAGATTTATAGATTCTAAACTCTCACCAAGAGACTGAAGATCAATCAATTACTGTTTAGCTGAAAACAAAAGGCAGATAAGATCATTTATTTATTTGCCCAATTGTTTTTAGTTAGCCTAGAGTCCCACTGCTGGGTAAAGGCCTTCCCCAAGCTCCTCCATTGATCCCTAGCCAACATTAACCAATTACTTATTTTCATTATTTATTTTTATTTACCTAGCCAACATTAGTCAATTAGAAAGCTTTTCTACATAAGTTCCATAAGTAGAAAGAGTTGGCACCATGCCAAATTCTTTCTAATAATAACTGGTAATTTTCTACCTACCATATTTTTATTTTTAGTTCTAAAAGTATACTAGTGGTCTTGCAACTTTTTAAATAGTTACATTTTATGAGTATTTATTTGTCTTTGTCACAAGATCAAAAGTAATATTTATGTAACTACTTACATAGAATTTTTGTAATAATTTGAATTATTTTGGAAAAAAGAAATTGACATTTAGGTGCTTAAAGCTTCTTTTTATTAAGTGGAAGAGATAACCAAAAATATTTATCCTTATGAAATACTTTTGTATCAAAGTTGTTTTTTTTTAGGTATCACTCTGACCTCCATGTTGACTGTAATCTACAGCATGATGGATCAGCTGGGACCCTGGTGGTACATCCTGACTGTGGTTCCGTTCTCTCTGACCGGGGGCTTCAGCGTTATCTTTACCGGAGCCTTTTGTTACCTGAGCGACATCACTTCTACAGAAAGCAGATCTCTTAGGTACGTACAGCCACACATCAAAGTATACAAAACTGTCAAATTTCTTCAATCGACTCTCATCTTACTGTCATACACATTAGGTTCAATATCACTTGAAGAAATTTGACAGATTGTGTTAACCTGATGTGTGGCTGACTGTACAGCTTAATATGAGTTGATATAGTTATACAGCCTTTAAAATTGTAGGTTTATTCAGTTACGCCTATGTAGGTATAGAAGCGTGGAGTGAAATCCGACCGTGAATATGAAGCACGGTATTCGTTCACGAGTCGCCTATTTTGAGCGTCAATCTAAAATGTCACCAAACTAGTGGTCCACCCTCACTTCGTTTTCGCACATTAGGTCCACTCTGTACCAATAGATGGCGCTGGATGTCGATTGCATCGCGCTAGTGCTCCGCCTTTTCATTTTGTATGACAATAAGGTTTGTCGATGTCTATAGATTTTACTTCTTTATAAAGGAACTAGTGGCCCGCCCTCACTTCGCTTCGGGACCGTAATTCAGAAATGAACCAATAGATGGCGCTGTGTCCAATTACATCGCGCAAGCGTTTCGTGTTTTCGGTTTACCTATAAGCCTTGTCGTTGTCTATAGAAGTTATCTCTTTATAAATAGTATAGATGTGTGCAGGAATTTTCTGGCGATCAGGCGATCTACTCTCTGATAGGTACTTATTTCCTTTATTACAGTAATCAGCCTAATAAGTACTATCCCACACTCGATAGCTACACGACTCAAAATTAGTTGGCCTTGACCTCCGATTCGAGATGTCGCCATTTGTCTCGGTCTTGTGCAGCTTGTCGGCAATCTCCTGCTTCCAATTTTAATACATTTCGCCAGATATACTTAAAGTTTATTTTGATATAAATAAATGCAAATTTTACCGTATTTATTTTCTATAGAAAAGACGCAATGTTTCTAAAATCTGCTAATGCGCAATATGTCCTTGCATTATCCTGTAAATCAGGGCTATACATACACCGACACTGCACACAACATCCTGCGATTAGATAATGTACCTTCTACTAGTGATTACAACACAGAATTAATCTAAATTAAACAAATGTTATCATCGAAACACTTACCTACGCTTTTTTTTGTCGCTGTAGAAATGCAGCCCCTGCGAAGTGCAATGCAAGGGCATACCCGGCCGACTGGGGTCATTTTTATTATGTAAATATTTGCCACTAGAGGCCCGCCCACGCTTCGCTTCGGGACCGTAATTCAGAAATGAACCAATAGATGGCGCTGTGTTCAATTACATCGCGCAAGCGTTTCGTGTTTTCGGTTTACCTATAAGACTTTGTCGTTGTCCATAGAAGTTATCTCTTTATAAATAGTATAGATAGATAACAGGCTATTTATTAGGTAAACATTATGGGAACTTCTAATCGGCATTAAATAAGCTCATTATAATAACTCTAATCAGATATCATGAGGATAACAATGATTATGTTGTTTATTATTTATGATGACATATTGTAATACACAGTTGGTTAGTAGTCGACGTCCAGCGCCATCTATCGGGTACAGAGTGGAACTAATTCAGAGTGGAAGTACGAGTAATGAATGAATGATATAATTTTTTGCCTTGTTTTGTTATGAAAATTATATTTCCAATGAGCATGATCATGATGAGTATTAAATCTATACTATTTATAAAGAGGTAATTTCTTTAAAAGATAAGAGATAACAAGGCATAGATGTAACTCTAAAAGACGGAATCCTATCAAAAACAATACTTGTCAAAAAAAACCAAGTCTCGCAACTACCGTAAAAAGTGTTGAGATCCATGTTTTGCCAATTCGGTTATTCATTTATTGACTTGGCAATCTCGCAATATATATCACAAGTAATGCATTAAATTGATTCGGATGTTTTACGCCGGTTTTGTGTGAGGATGTGGTATTACTCCGGTTGAGCCGGCCCGTTCATGCCGAAGCGTGGCTCCCCACTGTTAAAATGTATGTATTCCAGGATGACAGTATTGGAGGCAGCGGTGTCGGCCGGCAGTGTCCTCGGGTCGCTGCTGAGCACGTACCTACTCAAGGCAGTTGGTAACGTGTACCTGCTGCTCATAGTAGCATCCTTGTATGTGGTGGCGTACGCCTTTACCAATGTTCATCTGAAGGAATCTCTCACTGGTGCGGTGCGGGTAAGTTCTCACATACGGGTATCTGTGAACATTTACATCCCTTTAGCCACGTGTTCTACCAACCATTCTAAATAACATATTTTGTATAACGATTTTTTTAAATACATCGAAAAAAATTTCGACTCCGTGACACGTGACCGACTTTGTATGAAAACTTGTATTTTTTTTTTATGCGAATTTCCGAAAGTCATAGAACAAATGTTGTTCAGAATGGTTGGTAGATAGAACACGTGGTTAATGGAATGTAAATGTTCACAGATAATAAATAAAAAACAATTTATTTCTATAACCATTACATTGTTACAAAATGTGGCCGAGACTACCCAGTAAGTTGTCTAAGACACTTGTGTTGGGTATGACTCGCAACTTCCCTTACGGCAGATACACCCTGTATAGAGAGTTCCAAGGCTTTTTATTTCAAGTGTCATTTTAGGAGATATATATATATCCAAAGATTTTAATTAGTATCTAGTGGTTTTTAGTGTACAAATTTGGTGTTACTTTGTGCAGTGAAGTGCCGCAGGGTGATATTAATATAAGATCATTGAATTGTGTCGTTTTTAACACTGCTATTGTGTGTGGAGTGAGTGTCACGTGAACAATTCGCTTTGACCTAATAGAGTCTTAAAACCTACGGCTTTGTTAAAATAGTCTCCACAGAATCCTTAGGACATTAAAACGCTAAACACCGGCGTTTTATTGAGTGACTGTGACTTCGACTGACTTCGACTGTTGACTACACTTTATCAAACTACACTTGACATTGGCAAAATTAAATGTGTCATGAACACAATACAGGCCATATAAAAAAAAAAAAGAGATATTGAGTTACGAGTACCTACCTATATAATTTTTTTGTCATACATTCTATCAGAATTCCATTTTATGAGATCTGTACTAACCTGCACCGATTCCCGTAGTAATGCGTTTATCTGATAACTGTGAGAGAAGTAGGTATTAGTAAATATAGACATAATTACGTACTTGAGTAGGTACATGATACATAATGATTTTATATTGACTTACATAACGCGCAGATTAAGTCTGTGATGTGTTTATACATTGTTGTTGTATTTTTAATGCCGAATACCATTTAATAATAATCTTTACCTATACATTATTAGGTACCTACTATTTATAAAGAGATATATTCTAAAGATAACAACTACGAGTAGGCGTAATACGTAGTAGACAAAACTATATTACACCCAGACACTGAACAAACACAAGTGTTCATCACATGAATGTTTGTCCAGGGTCCCCACCCACGATCGACGATCTTTGGCGTATGAAGTAGGGTCGCTACAAAATGCGCCATCCGGCCAGTCAAACCTATCAACAATAAAAAAAATACAGATTAACAAAATAAGTGTAATTAAAATCACCTCTACTGTAGTAGAATAGTAATTTCTCCGTTTGCATTTTTAAATGTCATTAAATTCATGCCATCAACTACTCAACCTTGAATATAAATTAACCATTCTGATGCTATTCATGTAATTCCATTTGTTTTTTTCCTTTTTTTTAATAATAATAAATATTTTTTCCTTGAATACATCGTCTCTTTCAAACCGTTATCTTCGAATTTTGATTTGGTTCGCGAGAAATTCGAATAAAATTGGCATGCGCGTTTATAGCTGGAGGCACGAAAGTATAGCGATGACCGTTATTTTGCGCACTTGTAATAAAGAAGACTTTTTATCAAAATTGGTTTCTGCGCACTCAAGGTCATAACTACACTTTCTTGCCTCGGACTAAACACACGTGTAGTGGCATGCGTGCATTATGAACATTTACATCCCTATAACCACGTCTTCTACCAAGCATTCTGAACAACATTTGTTATAAGGACCCAGGTAGGTACACCCCGTATAATGTGTAGTTTCGCGGATAATCGCATATAGTACCGAGCGTAAAAAAACACAGAAAAATGCCTTAACTACACAAATAAATGTCGCAAAATGTAAACCGAGCAAATAAAAATAAAAATCTTGAGTTCTCCGGCCCCTGTGTTCCCTTTTATTTACGGTTTCGATTGAAAACATTTCTAATCTCAGGTAGGTATTTGAAATTTATTTAAGTATCATGCGACCCTTTTTATCCTTTACCTTATACCCAAAATAAATTTATAGTAAGTGATACTCCGAGCCCTTATCAGACCTCTCTGATCTCGCAGATATTTATGGGCGGCGGTGATTACTTACCAGCAGGTGACCCGCTTGCTTGTTAGCCGCTTCTAGTATAAAAAAAACACAGAAAAATGCCTTAACTACACAAATAAATGTCGCAAAAGTTTACATTTTGCGACACAAGCAAATGAAAATAAAAATCTTGAGTTCTCCGGCCCCTGTGTTCCCTTTTATTTACGGTTTCGATTGAAAACATTTCTAATCTCAGGTAGGTATTTGAAATTTATTTAAGTATCATGCGACCCTTTTTATCCTTTACTTTATACCCAAAATAAATTTATAGTAAGTGATACTCCGAGCCCTTATCAGACCTCTCTGATCTTGCAGATATTTATGGGCAGCGGTGATTACTTACCAGCAGGTGACCCGCTTGCTTGTTAGCCGCTTCTAGTATAAAAAAAACACAAAGGCTTATAGCGACTGTTCCGAAGAATAAAGTCCGATGTGCAATATTTTTTAATATAGGAGATCGGACATTCTGCTCCAAAGAATAAGGTCCGAATTGCAATTATGTTTAATATAGGAGATCGGACTTTGTTCTTCGGAGTAAGCAAATAAGTGAACCGAAAAATCGCAACATACGATAATATTAATCAACGCCCAGCGCCATCTATTGGCTATGTCCCGAAACGAAGTGGGGCGACCCACTAGTACTATTATATTTGTTCTATCTCTTTCAGGGAGGAATAACAACAGTCCTAGATCTCCTACTAGTCAAAGAGATGTTCAGGGAATGCTTCAAGCGGCGTCCAAACAATCTGAGAGCGCAGCTGCTCCTCCTCACGATCGCCAACAGTCTTTCCATCTTCGTCCTCTACGGGCTCTACAGCCTAAGCTATCTATACACTAGAGAAAAACTCCACTGGGCGTTGAAGGATTACACCCAGTTCTCCGCAGTGACTACAGCTATTTCCTTCGCTGGGTCTTTCTTGGGTGTTGCTGTGATACAGAAAGTGCCTGCCTATTGGGGACTTGGCGCTGGCTATAGTGGCGTTTGTGTCGACTGCTGCGGAGTACATGATTAAAGCCTTCGCTTCTATCACGTGGCATATGTATTTGGGTAAGTACCTAATTAGAATTAGCATGTACAAAAAGACCAATGTCAATCGGTAGTACTACAAATTTATCCATACTAATATCTGTCTGTATGTCTTTCTTTCACGGCAAGGCGGAGTGACGAATTGACTTGATTTTTTAAGTGAAGATAGGTGAAAGGATGGAATGGATTGGAAAGGGACAAAAAATATCCCATGTTACTCTAACATAGGATATTTTTTATCCCTTTCCAGACGCCTTTTTAGGGAAGTGGGGGGCGCGAGCGAAGCCGCGGGCAAAAGCTAGTTTTTTAATATATTCACACAACACGCGTTGTGTTTCGTCGACTGAGTGAGGGTACTGGAGGCCCAATTGGGTAGAAAGGTTGGCAGCGCCACACCTACAACACCAGTAGAATCACAGGTGGACTCTACTGGTGTTGTAGGTGCGGCGGCGGCAAATCGCTTACCATCAGGTGATCCGTCAGCTCGTCTGCTACCTATCCAAAAAAAAAAGGTTTTGTTCCCTTACGACTAGAAGTACCTACTCGTAAGGGAACAAAACCGAACTTGACTAATTCACGATTTATTTTCTAGGATCCGCCGTGTCCTTATTCGGTGCTCTATCAGCACCCTAATAAGGTCCTTGCTCACCAAGATCCTGCCAGTGGAGGACATAGCTAAGGTGTTCGCACTCATGTGCGCCATTGAAGGCGTCTCGCCGCTCATATCGCCTATACTGTACAACGCCATCTATGCAGAGACTATCTCCATCTTCCCGGGCGCTATTATGGTGTTGACTAGTGTTATTGCGATGGGTTGTGCTGTTATGTTAGGGTGAGTGACATATTTTCAATATTCTCCTATCCAATAGTGTATTTGGTACCATTCAGTTAGATACAACAGGAGTCCCTTGGATGCGTGTGGCACAGGACAGACTATGTGCAGCATTTTGGGGGAGGCCTATGTCCAGCATTGGACGTCTATTGGCTGAACTGATGATGATGATGATGAGCGCATTTAAAATATGTATTAATTTATACTCGATTCGGTCTCTACTGAAAATCAGCGCTATAGCTCAGGCTATATAGACTACTGGCCCGTGTTAAAAAAATGATGGGTCATTTGAACCACCAGATGGACCTATGTAGAACGATATAAGAGCATAAAATAATAAGATTCAGCATTATGCCGTCACTTGTAAAGCTGTCCAACTGAGTGCAGGTGAGAATTCAAAGTACAGGTAAGGAGTATATTTTTGGTCATAATTTTTGTACGGCATTCTACTATCGATAGATCCATGAAAATAATAAGACAACGCGTAGTGCCGTACAAAAATTGTGCGCCAACAAAGTCGGATTTTTTTTTTTGATTTTCCGACAATTTCCAGGGTGAATTTGATCATTTAATTTTGTACGGCATCAGTTTTCATGCTATTTCAGTACTGCTTTCTAATACATTATTCCGCAACGCCCCCTCGTCAGTTCTGTGGTCTCACGGGGTGATTGAAAAAGTACGGCCTTTGGTTCCAAAACATTATCTGACACTTGAAAAGCACTATTAAAAATAATTCAAGTTATGGATTTCCGAAACACATAAGGTTTAAAATAGGGTGTCTAACATATCGACAGAGCCCCATAAAGGGTTAAGGCAAGAGTGAAAAGGCTTTTCACGAGCAAGCATGGCCCACCTTCAAATGCCTAGTTTGTTTAAAAATAAAAATAAACTTTTTCCATCACAAAGTATCACTTGTATAGGTATAATCTCACGCCATAAACTCGGATTCCATCCATACCACCTGGATGGATGGCGGTCCACTACCGTGCGCTTTACTCGACACTTTCTGCCACGCACCTCCTCATTGTGGAATCAACTTCCCGCAGCGGTATTTCCGAACCGGTACGACATTCAAATCTTCAAGAAACGAGCCTATACCTTCCTAAAAGGCCGGCAACGCATCCGCACTCCTTCTGGTGTAGCTGATGTCCATGGGCGGCGGTGATCACTTACCATCAGGTGACCCGCTTGCTCGTTTGCCTTCCTATAATATAAAAAAAAGGTATCTGCCACTTATATTAGGTACCCTAAGCAAGTTTTCAAAAATGCTTTTATCTCGGTCACGATTAAACCAAGTTTCATTTATTTATTTTTGTGTGCATTTCACGGAAAGGTATAATGTAAAAAGTGCATACTTTGTGGTGCCTAAGATGCAAACAGCTCATTAACATTTTGTTTATTTCTCGATATGGAACCAAACCCATCGGCGACATGACGGGTATTTTTAGAAGCCAAGGCGCTCTTGTTTTTTACCTGCGTTTGCACTCACCATAATTATCTCGAAAACCAGTGGTTTCCAAACTTTATAGCTATCACTCTCAAGGGCTCTCTTTCCTCTCTTTTTTTATTGTAATTTCATCTTATTTCAATCTCCGTTTCGTTAATTATTCTCGTTTCTCTGTCTATCTATACTATTTGCATAGCTTCTAAAGTCACCCAAAAGGCTTGTACATGCTTATACATGTGTATTCATTCAATTCATACAACATCGGTGGGGATCGAATCCACAACCTTTGGCGAATGAGGCAGGCTCACTACCAAATTTAACTGTGGGAGAGCCACTGCTTCGGCATGAATGGGCCGGCTCGACCGAGGGGATACCACTGCCTCACAGAAAACTGCGTGAAGCAAGCCCCTGTGCTGTGTTTTCGCTGAGTGAGTGAGGGTACCGGAGGCCCACTCGGGGGGAAGGGGGATAAAAGGTTGGCATCGCACTTGTAACTCCACTGTGTTGCAAGTGTCCATGGGCGGCGGCAATTATAATAATAATATAAAACTTTATTGAAAAAATCGTCAGAGCAATAAAATACACAAGTCGACTTATACTAAGGGAACAATTAGTAGTTTGCTGCTAAACGTAGGAGTATCCTGTATCTTAGGCAGAAACAAAAAAGAAGAAAGGACTTAATTAACAAATTAATTTTACCAATAAACAAGATACTTAACATAACACTTAAAGACAGATGCGAATACTATAAAACAAATACTTAACTAAGACACTTAAGGACAGATCCGAGTATAATAAAATATACCAAATTGTGCATGTAAATAATGTGAACTAAATGTCTACAATAGGCATAAACGTGATTATAATATGTAAACAATGACCCGTTAGAAAATTTGATGACACTGATAAATTTCTTGACATAAATACCTCTAACTTGAAAACGTCTATCTTCTATTACCTAGAAACACCTTACAAAGACTAAGATTACATAATAAACATTATAAACTAAATCTAATTAACGTTGTTCAAACCTTATAATTACACTATTGGGCGCCTTCATAATCTATGGACCTTATCAAGCGATATTCGGCCATTTTTCTGGCTGGACACTCAAGGTCACCAGTTTTGTGGTCGAATGGTTTTTTGTACTGCAAGCATGTGGCGCACTTGGGGGGCTCAGCCTGCTTTGGGCAATCCTTCTTTTCATGTCCTTGGTCTCCGCAGTGAGCGCAGGTGGTGCTCTCTCCCCGACACGTTTTAGCGGCATGTCCGTACTGTTGGCACTTGTAGCACCTGGTAATTGCTTACCATCAGGTGATCCGCCTGCTCGCCTGCTACCTATCACATAAAAAAAAATGCGCCATCCGGCCAGTCCGAAAAATGCAGCCCGAAGTAGATTGGGACTATGTATTAGCAAAACTAAGTTCTGAAACAAAGAAAGAACACGCCACTGCACTGTTTTTTTTTATTATAACGCTTGACCATAATCACACCTGATGGAAAGTTACGATGAAGTCTAGGATGGTACGCGTTTGCCTAGAAGATGCCTGTTCACTCTTGCCTGAAACATGTCTAGACATAGGTTTCTGATAAGTTTCTTTTTTTTCAGGTTCGTTGCTTACTACAGAGTGAAAGCAATTTCAGAGGACTACCAACGTTTACAAGTGGACACGTAATTATAAGTCAACATTATATAGGTACAGTCGGCGACAAACGCAGCTGCAAGCTTGGCAGCTGTTAATTTATCTGTTATATGAAATCTGGTTCAAGGACTAACAATATTATGTAGTTGCTGACGGTGTTTTAGATAAGTGGACAGAGATCAATTATTTAAGAGTGTTTTAGCCAAAGTATGAAATTGACAGAAAAGCGTTACCTACTCTGTTATTTTTGATAGAGAAATGTCAAAAAGAGTGTCACTAATGTAACACGTATTATGCATGCAATAAAAGAAATAAAAGAAAAAGTCAAGATCTTACAAGATCTTCACTTTTTCTTTTGTAACGTACATATTTTGACTACTTTTGACAGATGCAAATGTCTTAAATGTGTATGGGCACTTGACACTAGCAACTTCTAGAATAAATAGAAATTACTTATTCAGTGGATACTTGGTAGATAGAAACATTTGCAATCAGGTTACAGACAAGTCATATACCTCATATTAAGATACAATAAAAATATAGAAACACAAACATGAATAAATGACACAATAGATCTTCTGTCAGGTTAATTAAAAATCTGAGTTACATAATTTATGATTTTGGTTTTCGGCTAAAACAGACTTGACGCCAAGTATGAAATAGTGAATCATCATTTATAATACAATAAGTACGTTAGTCATCATGACTTACGTAGTTTCATACATATCTGACAAGACTGAGCTAATCAGCAACTATTCGGGGATTATCTTTTTGTAGTCTTATTTCTGCGATTCATGAACTGTAAATTGTATAAAGTGTTAAATACGTTCTTAAATACGTTCATTATTATTATATCTTTTTTCTGAAATAAGAAATATTAGTAACCAAATTAGATAGGTAAATTGTGAAGTTATACCTACTAAAATGGGAATTCTGAGTTCCAACTGTTTGTGTTATCTATAGCCTACAGTTTAATACCGCATTGTATAGCCTGATGCCTAGCTGAACATACAATGATAAATACATAGCTAGGGACATTCATTTAGTTATTTAGATATCAAAGTCTGAGCGTATACGAGTATACTGTCCCTCTGCAGAGCAAAGGCCTGCAATCAAGTTATCACTATTATGGGATTGGGCTTAACGTCGTATGACTTAAAAGCCTCATACGAGGCAAAAACAATTGATTTTCTATTGTGTCTGCTGTCTGGGCCTTACGACACCACGCTTTCCCAATGCAGATTGGTGATCACAAACCCGAGCTATGTTCGAAAAATTGGTAACATCGGCCCGAGAATCGAACCCGGGGCCCCGAGATCACGGTTTGGTACTTAAACCACCTATTAGACCAGCGGAGCGTTCCTCATATCGAATATCGATATTATGGTTCAAGCATACGGTTGCGTTTCCACTGAAGCGGAGCGAAATCCACTAATACAATTGCATAAAATTCCGCTTCTCAACGAGCATCTTCTTCAAATCAAATCAAATCATTTATTCATATTCTATTGGTGGATTTCACTCCGCTCCACTTCTGTAGAAATGCAGCCTAACTCCGGTCTCCGAAGCGACGACTTTAGACGATTAGATGAAAAATAACTCTTAAGTATATTATACTCGTGTAGTTGTAAGTAACCGCCAATAGGAACTAAGGACTTGATCGATATGTTATTTAAGAATAGGTTTAGAATAGGTACGTACAGTCAACTCCAAAAATATGTATACACTTTAGGACCTTGTCACAGTACATATGTTTAAGAAAACGACTTCCACTTTCTTATAAATATGTATTGTGACAAGGTCCTAAAGTGTATACATATTTTTGAACTCGACTGTACCAGATATCCAGTCAGTAAAACGGTCACATATTTTTAGTCTAATCATGAGCTACAGAGTGATTCTGAGTTTTTCCAGTGAACGAACCAACTTTGTAATTGCCTAGTCTCGATTTAATATCGGATCTCATTTTGTTAGGGTTGAGAATAACCCTGCTTACACTAAACGCAAATACTCGTGGCAGACAGTGTGATTATTCATGTTTTATATAATATTTTTTTGGACCAAGTATAAATGCCTATTAAGAGCTATGTTTAATTATTCATGCCCGATTGACAATGCCTTATTTTTGATTTAGGCTTATCCTTGTTATGGGAACACATTTCGCGAATCTTAAAGAACTTATTTAAAAGTAGTTCTTTATGATTCGCGAAATGTGTTCCTCATAGCAGGGATAAGTGCAAAATTGAAAAGAAAGGTGTTGTCAAATCGGGCATGATACAACGGCTCGACTATAATCACATTGACCGGGCATTATACTTATTGACCATCCATCACCTTTTGGGCAGAGTGATAAAGACATTATTTATAAACTTTTTTAATACCAATGTGGAAATAAAACTGCCCTGCTACTTTTTTTTTCATAGTTTAAGTGTCACCAAGTGCTTTATATCATATAGGTAATATAAAATAATATCAATGACAGTCAACTCATGTGTACTCTTATATTTAAAACATTTACTAACCCTCCGCAGTCGGGTAAATAGGTCCGCATTATTATAAATAATAATACGATGTAAACAATAAAAAAATACATTGCATACAATATACCTAATATAGATGCTTAGAATATTTGTACAGGCTCTATCGGTAAACAACGCCAGGGGTCACCAATTAATATCGTTCGGGGTCCGTTTTCAGGAGTGAAATGACCATCGCGGTCCGCACAAAGAACGACGATATCGACTACGATGGGGTTCAGGCTCGCGGTCTACAGAAAGTGGCTCGGCGGGCCGCATTTGGCCCGCGGTCCGCCATTTGGTGACCCCTGCACTGGTTTACTGATACACCGTGTCTTATGATCAATGTTACCTTGCTTAGGTTAAGGCTGAGTATTTTTTGTATTACAACATTTTTATGAGTTATGGGTGTTTTACTCGATAAAAATTATGTAAATGAAATCGCAATAAAAATACTTGCACATAATGTTATATATTTTGATGTTTTCCTTGTAGTAATTAAGTGTCTTCCTTTATTATAGACCAGTGGCTCTCCCTCACGGATTCCTATTCCTATTAGTTCCAAATTTGACTAATAGATGGAGCTCGGAGTCGATACCAGCACAAGTGTTTTTTCTTTTCGAATTATCTAAAAGCTCGATTACTCGTTCTTTACCTGAAGGCTGTCTGGCAGAGATCGCTCTCGGTTAAACGCCTAAATTGTACACTGAATATCTGTAAACCTAGATTTTATGTTTTGGTGTTCAATAAAGAGTCTTATAAAGCTATCTCCATTTATGTGTACCTACATAATTATTACTGTCTCTTAGAGACTCCATACAACAAAAACTTTATAACTGCTATACAATTCAGGCGATTTTATCGCTGGAAACCACAAAAAATGGAGGGGAATTAAAACAAGGACAGTCTAAATTTAGACGTGTCCGACCTACCTATAAGCTTAAAGTATGTATATTTATTTACATATGTGTGTGCTCGGTATATCCCCGCGTTCAAACTTGTTTGTAAATGGTTTTGGGCATCGATACATGATAACTCCAGATGCAATTCCATACTGAAAGCATTTTAACTTCTTTATTTATTGGTGAAAATAAATAAATGCGCCAGACAATAACATCGATCAACTTGGTCTCAAACTAAGGCAACCCCTGTAATATGAGTACCAGATGACGATAATTAACTGGGAGCGTCAATTCAGAACACCCAGACCCAAGAAAATGTAGTTTCCTAAATTGACTTGACCGGGAATAGAACCCTGTACCTTTCGCGCTTCGGGCGAACACCTTAGCCACTGCGCCATCGAGACCGTCAAAGGTATATTTCTTGTCTTGTCTTGTACAGTCGGCTACAAAATAGCTACTATGCCTCTTTTTGCAGCAGACGTAGATTGTACAAAAGTAAATTAATATTTACATAATACAAAGCTTTTGTGACGTAGCACATTACATACAATCTATTTACACGACATGATTCAAGCGATAGTCATTATCGTCAGTCAGCCGGCGCTATTCGAACGGTACGCAAGGCCAGTTTACTACGGGATTTTAGTAATCGTAATAATTATAATTTGAATGATAGTCTCTCATGATTCTAAAACATCCGATTTAATTTATTTGGTTTATTGATTTATCCCGCGATTAACTAACCTTGGCTTGTTATTATAGCGGTCTTTACCAGGAAAATAATCAAATAAAAGTATTTGCAGTCGGCTTTTGGTAGTTAACAATCGTAAAACAAAGCAACAATGGAGAGTACGTAGTACCAAAGTTAATTTAACAGTTTTGTTGTTTTTTATTTGTATGTAACAGTCAGTAATTTGTGTGTGTGTGAAAAATACTAAAATGGAAGACCACAGTGATAATGAGATGATTCCACGTGAGGGTACGGAGGACCAAAGGAAAAAGTTCAGCCTGGGCTCGGCCATCGAGGTTCCAATACTACTAATTATGTTTGGGATCGCACTGACAGGTAAACTTTGTTGTTTTTACAAATCAGTTACCACAAACTGTCAAATTTCCTCAATTGATATTCAAACAAATGTGTACGATAGTAAGATGAGAGTTGGTTCAAGAAATTTGGCAGTTTTGTATACTTCGATGTGTGGCTATACGTACCTACCTTACATATGTGATGAAGTCTACAGTTCTTTTGATAAAGTCCCAATGAGGAAACAAATGCTGTCTACCGAAAAAAATAATCTGTACTTTTTATTTTATTGTTGAGTTGTTTGGTATCTAACGAAACAATCTAAACAGGTAGGTACTTATGCAGCTGATTTCTGATCAACTGTAGGAGGACTTAGATAAGACATTATATGCCACTATTACCTACTTATAATATAAGTGATCAATATTACGTATTAGGAAACTCGACATTTACGTACAGACAGCCACACATCAGGTTACCACAGTATGTAAAATTTTCCCACTTGATATTCAATCTAATGTGCTTGACAGTAAGAGGAGAGCCGATTGAAGAAATTTGACAGTTTTGTATACTTTGATGTGTGACTGTACGTACTTAGTTGTCCCAAAGTAAGTACCCAAATCAAGATATGTTAATTAAATTGTATGAAAACAGACACAAATAAATTTTAAATCTTAGTAAAATTTGTCTTTCGAACAGTAAAAAAAATATGACGATCAGTCACATTAAAAAAAGTTAAATGTCTCTTTTTTACATTTCGTGGTTTAAGGTTTATCAAAACTCTGTTGGTGTATTTGGAAATTAGGATTGGACTCGGCTATTCTGTTATTATAGGTTAGGTAGAGGTAGACCTACCTCTACCTACGTAATCGGCAAGTGCTGACCTTGACACGCAGCAGTTGGCTTGTTGTACTTATTATAGGACAACGACTTTACGGATCGTTACATAAGGTTCAGTCTTGCAATTAAATGTTATAAAGTAAATACTTGGCTTGGTTACATTGAAAGGTATGCATTTATTTGTTCCTAATTTAGTTTTAAAAAACTTGAGCGTAATTTTTGTGACGCATCTCTTGTCGTAGTCGTTTTTAGGGTTCCGTAGCCAAAATGGCAAAAACGGAACCCTTATAGTTTCGTCATGTCCGTCTGTCCGTCTGTCCGTCTGTCACAGCCGATTTACTCGGAAACTATAAGTACTACAGTGATGAAATTTGATGGGAATATGTGTTGTATGAACCGCTACAAAAATATGACACTAAATAGTAAAAAAAAGAATTGGGGGTGGGGCCCCCCATACATGTAACTGAGGGATGAAATTTTTTTTTCGATGTACATACCCGTGTGGGGTATCAATGGAAAGGTCTTTTAAAATGATATAAAGTTTTCTAAAAACATTTTTCTTAAAGTGAACGGTTTTGAGATATCAGCTCTCAAAGTCGTAAAAAGTATGTCCCCCCCCCTCTATTTTTATAACTACGGGGTATAAAATTCTAAAAAAAATAGAGGTGATGCATGCTAATTAACTCTTTCAACGATTTTTGGTTTGATCAAAGTATCTCTTATAGTTTTTGAGATAGTTGATTTAACTGTAATTTTGGTTAAGTTATTGTGCTTACACTGAAAACGATGGCTGAACCTTATAAGATAGATCAAAAAATATACTACAGTATTGTACACCTTTAAAAATCTTATATTTGCTGCTACGGAACCCTTTGTGCGCGAGCCCGACTCGCACTTGGCCGGTTTTTTTATTAGGTATCACTGGTAAAATTATAGGTGGCTAGGCTAGACTAGAACCTAAATTAAAAGCGAAGTGACTTCCGCGAATTTTCGGTGCAGTCTGCTAACTTACCGATCCGTTTAGCGCAGTGGTTTGAGCGGCCGGTCCGTGGCTTCAATGCTCGCACTAACACGATGAGTTTTTGATGAAGCAGATATTTTTCTTGTAGGTTAATAGTTTAAGGGAAAATCATATTTTGGGACCAAGAGAATGGATGTGATGTTGCCTCAATTTATTTTTTTATATCAATCTCGATATTATTAATATCCATCTTCTTTTCTCACTTTCAGAGGCTCCCATAACGAACATCTTACTATACCGAATATGCGTCCACTCCCTCGGTTACCCTACGCAGGACTGCCGGGCATTATACCTGGATATGATGAGGGGCAACAAGTCCCAGGCGATGGAGGATGCGGTGCAGAAGTACTCGACCTTAGTGGGCGGCGTCAAGTCGGTGATGGAGGCACTTCTGCCGGCGATACTGTCGCTGTTCGTGGTGGTGTGGTCGGATAGACATGGGAGGAAGCCGCTGCTGGCCTGGTCCATGTTAGGTAAGTGTTTTATGTGATAGGTGGCAGACAGCAGATCACCTGATGGTAAGCGACAGGGCCGCCGCTAGCTTTTTCGGCGCCCGCGTGCAATACCGACTAAGTCCTTCCGCCCCGGGTGGCCGATACCCTTGCTACGCCACTGGTGAGAAGTCGCTCAAATTTGCCGCCCCCCTGGACCTGCCGCGCGCGCACGCGTGGCATGCCAGCTTGCGGCGGGCCTGGTAAGCGATTGCCGCCCAAAGACACCAGCAACGCCAATAGAGTCACAAGTGCGTTGCCAACTTTTCCCCCAATTGAACAAATGCAGAGGCCGAGACTAGCGCAGGCGCTACGCCGGTCTTCTGTAAGACCGAACCGAGGCTTATTTAGAGGTAGAGTTGACAATATTATAATAGCAATAGGGTAACTCTATTGATGGGGTGATTAGTAGGTTTTCCGATCATGGTTTGAATACTACAGGCAAGAATATGCCGACGACCTGTTTAGCGCAGAGGTTCGAGCGCCGGTTGAAACCCAAGGGTCGCGGGTTCGATTCCCGCAACAACACAAATGTTTGTTTATGAAACAGATATTTGCGTTAGGCCTGGGTATTTATGGTTCCTTTGTTATTTTTGGTTTCCATAGTACAAGGGAAAACCTTTTCTTGGGACTAGGAATGTATGTGATGCTGCTTCTAATTATTTTGGCCTGCGGGCCATATGTTTTATAGCCTTGTTTTTTCATTAAACGCCACATATTAATGTCATGTATGACTAATAGGGTAGGTACCTGGAGATATTGCACCTGCTCACAAAATCTGATTATCAAATGATAACTGACAAACAACTAAAATAATCATGTGACTCATACACATGTGTTTGGTTTATGTTCCCGAAATAAGTAGGTCTAGGTATACTCAAGTAAGATAATTTTAATATGATGCTCACACATGTTTGAGCTTTCATCGGATTATAAGTAGATAACCTAAATAACAAACACACATGATTCATTTCTTTTGTTACCAAATGTATTACAAAACTGTCTCCTTAAGTTACATCCTATAGGAATGGGGAAGATTCCTTCAGAATGCTTTTTCGTCATCACCGAGCGAATGGTAGAAATACGCACATATGTAATTTCAAAGATCCAGAGAGCACGTTCACGAATTCGATTCTTCACGTTCACCCACTCAGCTACCTTCGTCTCGTTATTCTCATATTTTTTTATATTATTTTCTTTGAGACAACAATAAACAATTAAGTAGGTACGTACAGCCACACATCAAAGTATACAAAACTGTCAAATTTCTTCAATCGACTCTCATCTTACTGTCAAACAAATTAGGTTGAATATCAATTGAGGAAATTTGACAGTTTGTTTTAACCTCATGTGTGGTTGTCTGTACACAATTAATTAACACTATACAGGGTGTATCTGTGAACATTTACATCCCTTTAACCACGTGTTCTACCAACCATTCTGAACAACATTTGTTGAACAACTAATCTAAATTTCTCGAAAAAAAATTGTACTCCCCATACAAAATGACCAAGTTACGTGATCGACTTTGTATGGAATGAGGAACATTTTTTATGCGATTTTTCAAAAGTCATGGAACAAATGTTGTTCAGAATGGTTGGTAGAACACGTGGATAAAGGGATGTAAATGTTCACAGATACACCCTGTATAGTCCTCTGACCTACCTTCGCTCCCTTATCCACTGAGCTACACGCTCCTCGAATACGGGAATTTTAAAATAAATATGCAATTTTAGGCATGGCTGGCACCAGCTTCCTGATAGTGGTGTATGCCATGATGGAAGGCCTGGGACCCTGGTGGTTCATCTTGTGTTCCGTGCCCTACTCCCTGTCGGGCGGCTTCAGCATCCTGGGCACGGCCGCTGTATGCTACGTGACTGATTTTACTAAACAAAACAGCAGGTCTTTTAGGTAAGAACTGAAACGTATGTTCTGTCAACATTGTTATTTTTTTTAATGGTAAGACGGGCTCAGTAGTGTATTAAAGTGGAGGAGTCCGTTCGACCCTAGCGCTTTTTGTTTTCATCTTGAGGGGTGGGGGGAGAATCGAGAATTCACGGACCGGTACATATACGACTAGACCAACTGGACGCTTATAGTTAAGTACACATGCACTTAAAAATTCATCGACGGGTTCAGGTGGGATTCGAACCCACAACCTTCCACAGTCCGGGTGGCTGTACTACCGAACCGAACCCCTTACTAAGCCGACGTTTAGTGCGTTGTTTACTTAAGAATAATTTATTTTTTTATAGTATAGGAAGGCAAACGAGCAAGCGGGTCACCTGATGGTAAGTAAACACCGCCGCCCATGGACATCAGCTACACCAGAAGGAGTGCGGATGCGTTGCCGGCCTTTTAGGAAGGTATAGGCTCGTTTCTTGAAATTGCTTTAAAATAAAATAAAATTACGCTTATAGTCAAACGTTGTTTCAGATTGATGATTGTCCAAACCACGTTTGCCGTAGGCATGGCTGCTGGCAACCTGGCCAGCCCTCACCTCCTGCAGGCGATGGGCGGCGTGTACCTGCTGCTCTTTGCGGCTGCGCTGCTCAGCCTGGGATACGTATTCACGGCCATTTTCATTAAGGAGTCGATTCCTAACGTTACCCCGGTATGTACATTTTTAAACTTATTCTTTGATTCGGCCTCTTATAGCAACAATGGGTGCTATCGCGTGTGAAAAATCCG
This sequence comes from Cnaphalocrocis medinalis, assembly GCA_014851415.1. Lineage (NCBI taxonomy): Eukaryota > Metazoa > Arthropoda > Insecta > Lepidoptera > Crambidae > Cnaphalocrocis > Cnaphalocrocis medinalis. The sequence continues at coordinate 4,694,480 of CM026290.1, read as the reverse complement.
CTAGATGGCGTACTTGAGAACTGAGATCCAATTTCGACGCCATTGGTTGTTCAGTGACATATTGACATCTTACATCAAAAATAACCAATCACCGTGTAATTGGACCTCAGTTCTCAAGTATCCCATCTAGCGGATTTTCCACACGCTGTAGCCCCTATTTATAACGTGAAAATTTGTAAGTAAGTATGGATGGATGGATGTTTGCTCTTCTTTCACGCAAAAACTACCTAATGGATTTTAATGAAACAACAATAATATAGCATAACTCATAGGTCATTTATAAATATATATTAGTAGAGGTAGAAAGTAAAGGTCGTTCTATCTTCTTATAATATACTTTATGGAGTCGACTGTACAACAAGTCCCGCTCATTCTCGACCATCTGGCAACCCCACCTGATGCTATGCTTTCATCAATGTTTTAATTTGATGTCGACTATTAAAAAAGGGTTTTTGTTTCGCCTCATTCTTCAAAGGCCGTGGGTTCGATCCCCACCCTAGACGAGCATTCGTATACAGGGTGTATCTGTGAACATTTACATCCCTTTAACCACGTGTTCTATCAACCATTCTGAACAACATTTGTTCAACAACTTTTCGAATTTCTTCGAAAAATTTTTCGACTTCCCATACAAAATGACCAAGTCACGTGACCGACTTTGTATGGAAAGATGAAAAAATTTTATGCGAATTCTGAAAAGTCATAGAACAAATGTTGTTCAGAATGGTTGGTAGAACACGTGGTTAAAGGGATGTAAATGTTCACAGATACACCCTGTATGAATACTTGTGTTTTGTCTGTTCTCTGATATATGTAACACAAGTGCTCAAGCTAGTACGGTATGAGATGTGAGAATTTATTTTATTTATTTCAGGGAAGCATAACAACAATATTAGACTTCTCCCTAGTCACAGATATGTTCAAGGAATGTTTCAAACGCCGGCCAAACCGATTGAGATCTCAGATACTCCTTCTAACTGGAGCCAACAGTTTGTCTACCTTCACTGTTTACGGATCTGCCGTCATATCCTACCTGTACACGAGGAGAATGTTCGACTGGGGCCTAACGGAATTTACCCAGTACACGGCCGTGTCTATATGCATATCGTTTGTTGGAGCGTTCCTGGGTGTTGCTGTGATACAAAGGATATTGCCGATCGGAGATCTGACGTTCTCAATCATTGCATTCCTGTCGACGAGTGTTGCGTTCTATATAAGAGGATTTGCTGTCGTTTCGTGGCATATGTATTTAAGTAAGTGAATTTATACATTTAAATAAATAATGATTGAACATGATTCGAACCGGGTACTTCAGGCAACACCAATCAACCTGATCTCAAACTAGAGCGACCCCTGTAATATGAGTGCCAGGTGACAATAAATAACTGAGGGCGTCCACCCAGAACTCCCAGACCCAAGAAATTTTAGAAAATGTAGTTTCCTAAATTGACTTGACCGGGAATCAAACCCGCCTTTCGCGCTTCGAGCGAACACACTCTTCTATTGTGTAAGATAAACAAAGTAAAAAAAAATTTTTCCATTATACCGAAAGGTTTTTCTTGTTTCAGGTTCCGTAGTATCTTTATTCGGAGGCCTACCAGGACCTCTAATAAGGTCTTTCTTGTCAAAAGCCCTTCCTGCTGAAGACATATCGAGTGTTTTCGGTCTGATGGGGGCCATAGAAGGACTCTGCCCGTTGGTGGCTCCAGTGTTTTACAATGCGCTGTACGCACAGACTATAGCAACGGTTCCCGGTGCTGTAATGTTGGTGACAAGCGGGATGAGTTTAGTCTGTGTTATTTTGTTAGGGTGAGTTAAAATCATTCACGTTTCAACCGATTCGAGGCACCCCCCGTGCCTTAAAAGTCCGCCAACTCCCAGAATTAGGGCTGACTATGAGATTTCACCTTTCATACTTTTCAGAATTATAATTATATACTTATTTTTTGTTTCAGAGTCGTGGTTTTCTGCAGATGGAATTCCACTTCGACAGGATACGAGCCTTTACAAGCGGAGGCATAGCTTTAAAAAGAAAAAATAATTTGGGCACAAATATTCTATATCCTAGTTTCAAATTGAATGAACAAATTGGAACCTTATTCTTTACATTGGTTTTTGTAATTTTAGGATTGGATCTACTTACATTGTAAGTAATGTTCTGATATTTATTGATGTATTAATCATTATACCTACTAAGTAGTTAAGTAAGATCAAAGAACGCTGTGATATGTTACATTATTTATTATTGTGATATTTTAAATCAAGTTTATGAAAGTAAATCTGATGAATAAAACTATCACAATTTATTTTGACCCCGACATTATTTGTTGATTCATAAAGTGTATTAAAGAGGTGGTGATCGTAAAAACGCAAGATACTCTTTATGATTTCGGGAAAATTAAACTTGTCATCTTCATTTAACGCAAGCTTCATTTATTTAACGCTATAAATAACAGCTAGGTATGTAACAAGTTAATGTGGACCACAGAGTACTTTTATGTATAGGAAAATGTGGACTGAATTTTCCTCTAGGCCTAACATGCGTAGCGCGACAAATTGTCGACTCTCGTTCGCGAGAGCGCATCCATTCCATCCATCCCGTTCATTGCCCAGTCAGGTATAGTCTACGGCAAGAAGCTGTAGTTATGACCTTAAGTGCGCAGAAACCGATTTCAATAGAAAGTAGTATTTTTACAAGTGCGCAAAATAACGGTCATCGCTATACTTTCGTGCCGCCAGCTATAAGAGAGAAGAAACTTGCGCCGACACAATACGAGTGTCGACAAATTATCTCGCGGCGCGCATGTTAGCCCGGCTGATATCTTTGTGTAGGCCCTAAATAAATATTACGTAGAAAAAAAAAAACACTCTTAATGAAATCATATTGGAAGGAGTTCTGCGTTTTGGAAAACAACATGTAAGTAAAAATTATATTCATACCTGTTTTGGATCTACCCATCTAAAGGAGCTCATACATAGCGACTTTTTTAACGATACAAACGCGCGTCCTGTATCGCTGTATAAAATGTGTTCCTCTGTGGCCGGACCACATTTTAGTACTCAGATTCTATAGTTCGAAAAATACCTACCTAAAGTCTACTTTCACCGGAATATATATATGTAATTAACCTCAAGAGATTCTTTTTATTTAAAAAAATATGTGGTCCGGCCGCTGAGCATGCTCTCTAGCCGCGCCACCTCAAATTAAAGAGAGTATAGTGAACTATTAATAAATCAATCCCGAAAAAAGCTACCTAAATAGTACCTTGCATATAACAAATATTTCCAATAACCCCTTTAGTAAAGGAGTTATTCGTCGTAAGGTGTGGTCCGGCTGGAAGGTATACTCTGCAGCAATTCATATTGACATGATTATTATTAATTACCCATAAACTAATTTATATAAAAGTACCTTGTGTCTACTTTTCATTTATACAATTTTTTTCTCAACAAACTATGAATTTTGATTAATTAATCTTTAAAGTATGTGGCGCGGCTAGGGAGGATTACTTTTAGCAAACAAAATAAAATATGCGGTATTTTTTTTTACAACGAAAACGGCATAATAAGTACTGTATAAAAAGAGATGGATTTCATATGTAAACTTTTAATTTTTTTAACAGCAATGATTTTGAAAGAGCGTTTTTTTTTGTTTTGTTTAGGGTAGATCGATACAGTGATAGCCCCCTTAAGGAAATCATACTAGTTTTATTTCAATAGCGGCCGCCCGCGACTTCGTCCGCGTGGAAAAGTAACTTTTACCCCCCTTTTAACCCCTTACAACCCCTTTTTAGCAATAAAAAGTAGCCTATGTCCTTTCTCAGGGTCTAGCCATCTGTATACCAAATTTCATTCAAATCCGTTCAGTAGTTTTGGCGTGAAAGAGTAACAGACAGACAGACAGACAGACAGACAGACAGACAGACAGACAGACAGACAGACAGACAGACAGAGTTACTTTCGCATTTATAATATTAGTATGGATAATTCTATATTTTAACAATAAGTTTTCAATTTCACCAATTTCTTATTTAAATTCTGGAAAGAGTACCCTAGTGTTGTTTAACGGATCATTTTAAAGTTACTCCTTTGAAATCGGGCAAATCACGGTGTACTCTGGCAATCACTGTCTCGGTTACCCTACCTATCTACTAGATTGGTAGTTTAATTTGACACAGTTATCAGAAATAAAATTGTCAAAGCTAGTAAGAAAGGTAGAGGCGCGAGACTGATAAAAGCTTACTTGTGTAGAATAGAATAGAATAGAATAGAAAATATTTATTCAGTGTAATAACAGACAAAATAGGTTATTAGAGTATTACATAAACAAAACACCGAAAAGGCATACACTCAGCATGTGTCAGGGAGTCGGTGACTCCTTACGCTGGTCTTCCGTGTGTGCCTAGAGGAAGAGGACTACTGCACCAGGCAGCAATAAGAAAAATACAATCACATGGAATAACAAGTTAATACTAAATAACTTATACACGAGTTAGGAAACTAACTAATAAAATTGTCGTTTAAGTTAAGTAGGTACAGTATGGTGATGAAACGGAAACACTGGCTGTAATTATTGAAGCGAGACGAAATTATGAAGTATATTTGAATAATATAAGTAATAGCATATAATAAATAAAATAAATGTTATATTTGTAAGATAAGTAATAATAAAATGAACGATTTATAAAAATAAATAATAATTAAGTATATAAGGTCGTATTTAAAATATAGGTATCTTATCTACGTTGACCACACATTGCTAATTTGTTTGGTTGTTTTCATCTGTTTCAAAACAAAGGCTGTGCATCTAGAATTAGTAAGCGATTTAAGTTAGATGAGCTTTAAGTACTGAGGCTTTTATTTTAGCTTTGCGCCGTTTCATGTCACGTAGAGGAAAGCCTCGCGAAATATTTTGTGATAATGGCACCAACTTTGTTGGGGCTAATAGAGCATTAGCACAACTAGTAGAAAACTGTTCTAACTCTGTGTCAGACCTTGCAAATGAGGGTATCAAATTTAAGTTTTCTCCTGCATATTCACCTCACTATGGAGGCCTTTATGAGTCAGCTGTGAAGGTGGCTAAGTTTCACATGAAAAGGGTTGTAGGGAATACGCATCTCACTTTTGAAGAATTGACTACATTGTTTTCACAAATCGAAGCTATCATGAATTCTAGGCCCCTATGTCCTTTATCATCAGATCCTTCAGATCTATGTCCTCTCACTCCCGGGCACTTCCTCGTGGGTAGACCGCTGACGTCACTGCCATCACCAGATTTACAAGAAGCTAATCCGAGCCGACTTCACAGATTCGCACGCATCGAACAGGCTAGACAACACTTTTGGTCGAGATGGAGCCAGGAGTACATCTGCGAACTTCAACAACGCACAAAATGGCAGACCAGACACCCCAACTTGAAGCTGGGTCAAATGGTACTCATCAAGGACGAGAGATGCCCGCCTCTCAAGTGGCCTCTCGGGCGAATCACATCAGTACATCCAGGCCCCGATGGCGCAGTACGCGTCGTTGACATCAGGACTAGCCAAGGGACAGTACGCCGAGCTCTCAACCGGATCTGTCCCCTTCTAGAAGAGGAACTAGCATCTTCGCAGGAGGGCGGAGATTGTTAACACAACCTTGTTCCACATTCAAAAGTTCCCGCGCGGCGGCGGCGGCGAGCGACCGTCGCGCCCTCTAGAGAGACGAACGAGCAAGGAATATATAGGCCTAGCTCGCGGCGCGTCTCCGCGCCGATTATTTTTCACAAATTTAATATTTCAATAAAACTAGTAATTACAGCATCTTCAAAATACATATTCAAGCATTTTCATTAAGACAATCCTTAACAACAGTAGGAGCAAACTACTGAAGTAAAAATATGTTCAAGCTATGATAATAAAATAATAACAAACTACCCTCGTACTTAAAATATATTATAACGACGGCTATACAATCTGCTAATATTGTAGCGCATCTATAAAAAGGTTGTAATGGAAAGAAGAATTTCATACGAGCAGATGGACTGACCGATAGCATAAAGCTAGTGCGGTTGCGCTGGTTATCCTAGAGGCTCGGGTTCGATTCCCGCCTGGTAGTTGATTTTTTTTTAATAATATTGTAATGCATTCTATTAACTTGTAATTTTTACAAATTGCTTACAACATTTTGGAAGGCGTTTTAAAGTTATACTTAGTTCCTCAATTTAAAAAACCTACCCAACAAGATATTTCACGTTTGGTTGAAGTGGAAAAAACCACTCCCTACTTTAAGGGTAGGGGGGGGGGGTACCCTAATAAAATATCTTTTATTTTACCACTTTGTCGGCGTGATTGATATACATGTCGTTACCAAATTTCATCATTTTAGTGCTACCGTCTTCTTAAATCTTAGTGACCGATTTAAGAAGACGGACAGACAGACAGAAAAACATGCCGAAACTATACAGGTTCCTAGTTGCCCACGGAACCTTACTGGAGATATGGTGCATAATATCATCCATTGCAATAAACAGCTTCATGAAATTTTCTTTTGCCTATATAGTCTATAATACTTGTGTTAAAAATGTAAAAAATATATATGTTTAGGTACCAAATAGGTACTAAATAATGTATACTGAAAAAAAAGCAATTGGAACTTCCCAGGTTGAAATCACAAAGTGGCCAGCCAACCTGACGTCAGAATGGCTGGCCACTTTAAAACTTGTCCTATTTTGTCATTGATTAGGTACCAAATAATTAAACATAGGTATCAAATAGTACCAATTCAGTACTAAATACTAATAATATTTTAACGCTGATCCACAACTTGGGCCAGCCATCCTGATGGACATCCTTGAGTGCGCATAAACCAATTTAATAGAAAGTCTTCTTTTTTCCAAGTGCGCAAAATAACGGTCATCGCTATACTTTCGTGCCGCCAGCTATAAGCGAGAAGAAACTTGCGCCGACACAATACGAGTGACGACAAATTATCTCGCGGGCCGCGGCGCGCATGTTAGCCCGGCTGATATCTTTGTGTAGGTCCTAAATAAATATTACGTAGAAAAAAAAAAACCATATTTGAAGGAGTTCTGCATTTTGGAAAACACCATGTAAGTAAAAAAAAAATAATATTCATTCCTGTTTTGGATCTTCCCATGTTAAGGATTCTAAAGGAGCTCATTCATAGCGACTTTTTCCAACGATACAAACGCGCGTCCTGTATCTCTGTATAAAATCGTTATAATGTATGGGCCTTGACAGATGAACGTACAGACAGCCACACATCAGGTTACTACCATCTGTCAAATTTCTTCAATCGAACCTCATCTCAATGTCAAACGCGTTTGGTTCAATATCAACTGAGGAAATTTGACAGATTTTAGTAACCTGATGTTTGGCTGTCCGTACCACACCGCGGTGTATCGTGTTTAAAATAAAACTGCAAAGTATTGACAATTTCTACTTTTTATTAATGTAACCTTTAACAACAAAAACTTGAGTTATATATATTTATCACATCTTAAAGATTGATATCTGGAATTTGGATTAGCGTACGCATTTGTACATGTTAATTCGTAAAGTTATTGCTTTACAATAATTGTAATGGTCAGGTAAATATTAATTACAATTTTGAACTAAACGATAACTATGGCAAAGGATGCAATCTATCTCTACTTATAATAATCATCACAGATTACAATGTAAAACATTCTTACAATATTATCTTCTCCAATTTGTACAGAGTAATTTTATAGGCACTGATGCCTAAACTATATCTTATAAAATAAAGATTACGATATTATGAGGTCGGCTATGAAAATATGAATTTTGTAACTTTGTACAATAACTGAGATTCGAAAGACAAGCTTGTCTTCAAATTAAGTAATTAAAAACGAGTAATAAACTCACGAAAATATCCTTACTATTAATATCTTACATTGGAGCCAGATAAATCTATAATGACGTATGTAACTATTTTAAAATTTAAAATGAGCAACTTTAACATTACATCACAGATTCACGTTTAGCATTCACCAAAGGCTATATTTTGTCAAATGCTTACTAAATCCTGATTTCTAGAGAATAACAAAAAAAAAGAAAAACTTAAATCAACCACTCTTACAGTACAAAAAATTTAAAAAAGTTTAATTGAACTTAACACTAAGGAAATGGTTAATAAGTACAACAAAGATGTATAACCAAAGGGACTTATGCAATAGGGTAAACAAACGGGTTGCGCGCGAGGTCCTTATAGATTAGCTTACATCTAAAAACTAGTCAATGTTAAGTCCAGTCTTGTATTGATTGATGACAATTGGTTAGTAATGTTACAGTTATACATTTAATGCAGTCATGGAGCTGGTTCGGCACAAGGCACAATCACTGAGTCATAGCATAAGCACCGTTGATATAACACACCACAAGTTGCACACTGCTCAAATGGTCATCACTGAGCGTAATTTCAAGAAGTCCTTACATCTACCACTCTTCTTCAGGCTCCTGGCCTTGATCCACACTGGAAGCAGCATTGTTGAAATTCTGAAAGGAATTTATCTTGAATTACTTTACTATCTGAATTTGCACTGGGCACAAAAAAAATACTGTACCTATGTTATGTGGTATGGAACACTTTCAGTTGTCAATGCATGTAAGAATTTGCGAAAAATGCTTGAATAATATAAATTATTACAGGGAACAACGAACATGTCAGTTGTATTTTAAACAAGTGCCTTGAGAAGGTCTAATTATGTATATAAAAGATGTTATTGGTATCTGATTGTCACAATATTATACCTTCTGTATAACAAAGTAGAAGTCTAGATAGTTATTTATTACATTATTGTTACAAATTATGTGAATTTAATGGATATAAATAATTTTAGAAATTGTAAATTTTATATTAGTTTAGTTTATAATATAGATTACCTGATCAGTTCCCCTATTGAATGCATAAATAAAAAGGTACGAATAAGTTTGTTTAATTAATTAGATTACAATCATGAAGTCATTCGCCGCTTTATGTATGTATATTTATGCTTAGCTTATAGTGGCTGATGAAGATGAAATGTAGAAGATAATCATAAGCGATACTCACTCTGATATCACTGCCACCATATTTGTTGCCCTTGTAAGTGGCAGTTCCACCGCTCTCCAAGAAGTCCGGCACGGCTTGGTCCGCTTGCCGTAATATCTTGCCCAGGTCTGCGGCCAGCGCAGTGTCCTATAAGATAAAGTTAGTATTCACCAAAATTCATTGCGGTTGTCGTAGACTTTTTTATTGCCGAAATAGGCATGTCCATCTGATGGTAAATGGTAACCGCCGCTCATAGACATCAACAATGTCAAATTCGCCTAGGACCACAGTTGGGCACGTCCATGTTGCTATGGGCGGCCATACCTATAGTGAGGGGCAGCGGTTAACATGCTCACACGAAGCGGAGCGAGCTTCCACCTCCTCAACATCCACAAATAGGTCCTAGTGACCACCAATAGGGGCTGTCCCGTGTGAAAAATCCGCTAGATGACGTAGGTACTACAGCTCTACAGCGCCGAGGTCATGGTTTCTATTAACTAATTGACAACATTAAGTAGGTAAAATTTATACATTTTGATAATTGAAATGAAAACTAGAGTTAAAAATATTATATATACGTGTTTTTTTATATTTTATAATTTTAATTTTTAATACGATAAATAATTATTTAAAAACCTGCTCATTCTAAAACGACGTAAGTACCATTGTAGGTGTTATCGTAATATTTCTTTGCTTCTTTCTGGCCTAAAAAAAGTCTGGTTCCTGTCAAACTGTCAAATGTCAATCAAATTTAAATCGTTCATTCGAAATTTGTTCATAGAGTAACTTTTAAACTGGGTATAGAGATATCAACTACTATCAGAGGACAGCGACATCTAATAATTACTCTTGAACTAAAAATTTTGGTATATATTATACGCATAGAAACCTACCTATAACTAAAATGTATCTACTTATTTGTATAGATATAGCTTATTATACGACCAGCCCGCGTACTTTAGTTTCCTAAATGAGGGATTTAAAAAGAAAACTACGGGTTTCATATAAATATACTTTTAGTTCAAACAGTAATTCCTAGATGTCGCTGTCCACCGATAGTAGCTGATTACTCTATACCCAGTATGTAAGTTACATACTCTATGCTCACTAATTTATAAATGGCATCTGACAATTTGACATCTGTAATGATTTTTTTTTTTGTACGTCCAGAAATCAATTTAAAAATATAAAAATAGTGGTAAAAGGAATATTGGCTATAACACCTACAGTGTAATTTTTTGTATCTCGTAATTTTTAGAGTAAATTAATATCTAAAAAGCGTAATTCACATCCGGGAACCTCAAAAACATATTAATGGCATTTCAATTTTCATATCAATTTTTCGATGAAATGTTGTCAATTATAAGTTTGTGTCACAAAATGCTTAAATTACACAAGTGCAGCGATATAAACGCATCAGCATTTTTGCTGCTAGTGTACCAACAAATAATAATAAATATTTACCTGGTCTGAATCAAAGAACGATACAGCTTTGCCTCTGTTTCCCACGCGACCGGTCCTGCCGATTCTGTGCACATACTCATCTATGCTTTTGGGCAGATCGTAGTTCACAACAATATCCACGTTCTTGATATCTGTAAAATAAATTCAGTTTATTAGTTTCCCTTGTACTATGGAAACTGGAAACAACAATAGTAAACCCTTATGTATTTTTAAATTTTCACTGTAGGAAGGCCTGATGGGCCGGCTTGACTGCGTTATGTCGAATGATTGTGGGTACCGGAGGGCCAATCTCGGGGTAGATGAAAACATACGACAACGAAACCACACAACATACGACATTAAAATCTTAAAGAGCCTACATCTTCCAACGCCGCAATGCATCCGCACTCCTGGGGGTCTACTCCGCCAAACGATGTCGATTTATTCGTAACGATATGACAATGTTTCGAATTAATCGCATATACCCCACTATAAGAAATGTTCGTAATCTGGATCGATTATCGTAAGTATAGACAATTTACTTTCGTTTTATTCTAAGATATTATCAGAGACGTCGTAGGAATGTATGCAATTATTCGTATCGTTTGTTAAAGTAGGGTTTTTGTAAGAACTGTCAAAGTAATATCGTTCGTAGATTTGTATTAACGACAGTCGATACGATGGAACTTATAGTAGGCCCCGACACGATTATTATTGGCACGATATTATATCGTTTATCGTTTGGCGTAGTAGACCCCCTGGTGTCTACGGGCGGCGATGATAACTTACAAGGTGTCCGCTCGTTTACCTTCCTGTGTTAGTCTCAACAAGCGTAACTCACCGAGCCCGCGTGCGGCGACGGCGGTGGCGACGAGTATGAAGTGGCGGCCGCTCTTGAAGTTGTGCAGCGCCTCCTCGCGCTCGCGCTGCATGCGGTCGCCGTGGATGCTGGACGTCAGCATCTGCTGCTCCGACAGCATGGCCGCGATGAAGTCCGCGTTGCGCTTCGTCTCCACGAACACTAGGATGCGCTTGCCGTCTGCCGAAATAGCAACTAATTGTAGACTGGCTGGCTGGATGGCGTATGGCGTCAGAGGGCAATGGAGAGGGCTATGCTCGGAATTTCCTTGCGTCATCGTGTCAGAAATGATAAATGATCGCAGGAGATTTAAGGACATAGCCTAAAGAATTGCGTGGCTCAAGTGGTAATGGGCAGGACACATTGCGAGAAACAGACGGCCGTTGGGTGGAAAGGTCCTTGAGTGGAGGCCGCAGCCGTGGGAGGCCTCCCACCAGGTGGACCGACGATCTAGTGACGGTCGCGGGAAGGGGGAGTCCCATCCCTTGGATGCGGATGGCACAGGAGCAATATGTGTGGAGAACTTTGGGGGAGCCCTATGTACAGCAGTGGGCGTCTATTCGCTGAAATGATGATGATGGATGGCGTATTTGGTAGTGACCGATCCGAGGAACCCCCGCGACCCTCACTCCATCGTCAGTCCGCCTTGTGGAGGGCCGGCCACGGCAGCGACCCAACGGCCGTCTGTTCTCGCGATGTGTCCTGCCCTTACCACTTGAGCGCACGCAATTCTTTAGGCTATGTCTGCGACCTAAGATCTTCAGCGGATCTCATCCATAGCCCTCCGAGTGACTTTGAGACTTCTAAAGCCGCCCATAGTAACTAGTGGTAATAGAAAGTGGTAACATACCATTTTCCTCAATGAGTTTCTTCAGTGTAGTCTGCTTCTCGTACTTGGTGACCTGGTGGAAGATCTGCTCGACGTCTGCGCTGGCGCCGCCCACGATGCCGACCGCCACGAACAGGTAGTTGTTGAGGAAGCGCCCCGCCAGGTGCTGGATGTCCTCGGGGAACGTCGCCGAGAACATGAGGGTTTGGCGATCCGTCTGGAAACAAACATATCTATTGCAGAAACATGAAAAATATGGAGAGCCCTGCATAACCAGACATGTTTCAGAAATAATCCCGAAAATTTCAATATCTGAGGTATGGGTTTGAACTACTGTACTGTACTGCCATTTTTATGAGAATGACACACAGAACGGCAGCTTGAGCCTTAAGAATTTCAAATTATAGAGGAATTAAAAATATCATACATAATCCTCACTAATATTATAAATGCGAAAGTAACTGTCTGTCGGGTAACAGACAGACAGCTTCACGCCAAAGCTACTGAACTGATTTGAATGAAATATTAGTATACAGATGGTCTAGTAGACCCTGAGAAAGAACATAGGCTACTTTTTATTGCGAAAAGGGAGTTTTAAGAGGTTGGGGGTGAAAATTATTAAATAATTAAAAATGCTACCCAAAGGTACTATTCCACGCGGACGAAGCGGGTAACAGCTAGTATTGAAATATAAAAGTGACAAACACAAGTGTTGATCACACAAGCATTTCTCTAGCCAGAGTGGGAACCGAAATCACCGTTATGATTTTTTTTTATGTTATAGGTAGCAGACGAGCAGGCGAATCACCTGATGGTAAGCAATTCATTCAATTAATGATTCAGGGTCATTATTACTTACCAAAATAGTTATCGGATCAGTCATTATTAGTCTTAGCACACATCCATCTACGGACTCGTACTCACCAGAGAGACCATAGTTGAATGCTCCATCATCTTCTCGACGCTGGGCATGAAGCCCATGTCCAGCATGCGGTCGGCCTCGTCCAGCACCACGAAGCGGATGCTGCCGAACGACACGCGTCCGCGGTCCACGAAGTCGTGCAGCCGACCCGGCGTCGCCACCAGGATGTGGCAGCCCCGCTGAACACATAAAAAAATACTTCTTTACGAATCGAATATAACAGTCTAGGGAGAACCACGCTTCCGGCTCGGCTCCACCGGAGTAATACCACGTCCTCACAGAAAACCGGCGTGAATCAGTGCATGCGCTGTGTTTCGCTTCGTGAGTGAGGGTACCGGAGGCTAAAAGGCAAGCATCGCACTTGTGACACCACTGGTGTCGCAGGTGTCAATGGGCGGCGGCAATCGCTTACAGGTGATCCGTCGGCTCGTCTGCCACCTATATCATAATTAGTCTAGAAGTAGGCGGTCTTCAAAGCCGCCCTGACCCTGTAAGCGAAGTGTGGCGCACACAGAAACCAAAGTAATAGGGGCGCCACGCGCCGTCATGAAGAATAGTCGGCGTGCTCCTGGGGGAAATTCTCCTACACTCAATTGAAGTCGAATTTAGAGATTTCATACATTTGCTCATAGAAATCTCTAATACGACTTCAATGTCGAGAACAAGAGAATTTGTCCCTCTTCCTCCAAAGCCTCGTTAAGCCGTACCATTCGCTCGATCTCACTTCTGTCGTGTTATAGTGTGCCATCGAAATATGGGAGTAAAGGGATAGTCTACCTATATTTGCACACACACACTTGAGTACTTACAATATATCCTGCGAATCGTCAAAATCGGCCGCCGTAGCCGAATCGGTTTGAGGATTAATATTAGTATGAACAAAAAACATAATGGAATGTTTATAGAAACCCATTACCAATCAGATGTAGTAATCGTCGTATTGGCTAGTCCTGGGGGTCTAATCCGCCAAACGATATCGAACGACGTCTCTGATATCGAGATTTGACGTTTGTGAAGCTGTCAAATTCAATTATTCGTATTTTAAGCTGTGTTAGAGTAGTGTTTTTGTATGAACTGACGTATTGTTACGAATAATTCGATATCGTTTGGCGGAGTAGACCCCCTGGTTAAAATCCTGGCAAATAATTATGAGGATGAAGCGTAAGCCTCGAAATGGGCACGTAAAGCAACTCACAGCGATATTGTCCCCCTGATGGCGCACCGCAGTCCCTCCGTAAGCGACGGCAATCTTCAATATCGAGCCGAAGGAAAACTTCCTCGCCTCGTTGAAGATCTGCAGCGTCAGCTCGCGGGTGGGTGCCACTATTACTACCTGCAAATAAACATTATTTTTAAGTAATTAATGCACTTAAAGTCATCGACGGGCTCAGTTATAGGATATTGTAAATGTATGTGGGAGAGCCACGCTTCGGCATGAATGGGCCGGCTCGACCGGAGTGATACCACTGTCTCACAGAAAACCGGCGTGAAGCAGCCCCTGTGCTGTGTTTCGCTGAGTGAGTGAGGGTACCGGAGGCCCACCCGGGGGGGAAGGGGATAAAAGGTTGGCAGCGCACTTGTAACTCTACTGGTGTTGCAGGTGTCCATAGGCGGCGGTAATCGCTTACCATCAGGTGAACCGTCGGCTCGTCTGCCAACTATATCAAGCCACCCCTTCCCTGTAACGAAGTGTACGGCGCACACAGACACCAAAGTAATAGGGGCGCCACGCGCCGTCATGAAAAATAGTCGGCGTGCTCCTGGGGGAAATTCTCCTACACTCAATTGAAGTCGAATTTAGAGATTTCATACATTTGCTCATAGAAATCTCTAATACGACTTCAATGTCGAGAACAAGAGAATTTGTCCCTCTTCCTCCAAAGCCTCGTTAAGCCGTACCATTCGCTCGATCTCACTTCTGTCGTGTTATAGTGTGCCATCGAAATATGGGAGTAAAGGGATAGTCTACCTATATTTGCACACACACTTGAGTACTATAGTATATTCTGCGTACGTGGGTGATCGTTAAGATCGGCCGCCGTAGCCAAATCGGTTTGAGGATTAATATTAGTGTGAACAAAAAATATAATGGAATGGTTATAGAAACCTATTACCCATCAGATGTTGTAATCGTCGTATTGGCTAGTCCTGCCGGGCTAAGATGCGCACCGCGACAAAATTATGTCGACTCTCGTTCGCGAGAGCGCATCCTGCTATCCCGCTCATCGCTCAGTCGGGTGAGCGAGAAGCCACTTGCGCCGAAGCAATACGAGTGTCGACTAAATTATCTCGTGGTGCGCATCTTAGCCCGGCTGGTTAAAATCCTGGCAAAAATTTATGAGGATAAGGCGTAAGCCTCGAAACGGACACGTAAAGCAACTCACAGCGATATTGTCCCCCTGATGGCGCACCGCAGTCCCTCCGTACGCGACGGCAATCTTCAATATCGAGCCGAAGGAAAACTTCCTCGCCTCATTGAAGATCTGCAGCGTCAGCTCGCGGGTGGGTGCCACTATTACTACCTGCAAATAAACATTATTTTTAAGTAATTAATGCACTTAAAGTCATCGACAGGCTCAGGTATAGGATATTGTAAATGTATGTGGGAGAGCCACGCTTCGGCATGAATGGGCCGGCTCGACCGGAGTGATACAACTGCCTCACAGAAAACCGGCGTGAAGCAGCCCCTGTGCTGTGTTTCGCTGAGTGAGTGAGGGTACCGGAGGCCCACCCGGGGGGGAAGGGGATAAAAGGTTGGCAGCGCACTTGTAACTCTACTGGTGTTGCAGGTGTCCATGAGCGGCGGCATTGCTTACCATCAGGTGATCCGCCTGCTCGTCTGCTACCTATCACATAAAAAAAAACTATACCTACTATTGATGAGACTATCGTCAGCTCATGGCGAATTAAGCAGTTACGAAATTCGTCGGCTTAGTAAGGGGTTCGGTTAGTATAATGGGGGCTATCGCGTGTGGATAATCCGCTTGATGGCGTACTTGAGAACTGAGGTCCAACTACGACGTCATTGGTTGTTTAGTGACATATTGATATTTCTCATCAAAAATAACCAATCACCGTGTAGATTGACCTTAGTTCTCAAGCACAGCATTTAGCAAATTTTTCACACGCGATAGCTATAACAAAAATAAAAAACATTTATTTGCATCATAATGTTATCTTTACGCGACTAGCCAAATAATATAGATTTAAAACTCAAATCTTACCTGAGGTTGGGCACATCCATTCTCTCCAATAATAAGTTCCCTGACATCTTGAAGGAGGCAGTTTATAATGGGCAACAGGAATGCAGCCTGTGGAAAATGTTTTACTTAAAAATCGTAATATCTACTGATGATGACTTATTGAACTATAAAAAGTAATAGCTAAGGTGTCAAATTCCAATACTCAAAACAAGTTTTTTTTTTATTAGACTATAGGCCAACGCTTGACCACAATCGCACCTGATGGAAAGTGACGATGAGGCCTAGGATGACACGCGTTTGCCTAGAATATGCCTGTTCACTCTTGCCTTAAATCTGATTGAACAACAGATATTTTGCGAGATCATCAAACTATCAACTTCATCTCATCTAGTGCTTAAAATTAAATCAACCAATATCTTTATTTGCATAAACTTTCCTAGCGTGTACCATACGCTAGGAAGTGCGTGATGGCGTTTCCAATAAAGATAGATAGATAGATATACGTTATTGCACAAACTTCACAACTTAATATCTAGTCATCGCAAAAGCCTAGCGAGTGCCTAGTAATAGTGAGCCAAGTTAAACTGAGTGCAAGTCAGTTGAGTGAGTGAGAGTACCGGGGGCCCAATTGAGGGAAAGAGTGTCAAAGGTTGGCAGCACACTTGTGACTCTTCTGGTGTTTCAGGTGTCTATGGGCGGTGGCAATCGCTTACCGTCAGGTGACCCGTCTGCTTGTCTGCCAATTACACAAAAAAAATTGCCATTGCAAAGTGGACTCCATTTTCCGCACTTAACCTTTAACCATATGAGACCACCAGATTTTGAACTTTATGAAGTTATGATAAGGTTGAAAACCAATGAAAAAAAATATGTTTAAGGCCTGGTTAAGGGTTAAGACTCACTTTCGGTTCATTGTTCGTGAAAAAACTGCCATTTTCCTTTAGTCAAATCATACTTACAGTTTTCCCCGATCCAGTCTGAGCGCAGCCCATAAGATCCCTGCCGTTCATGATTATTGGTATGGCGTGCTTTTGTATGGGCGTCGGCTTCTTGTAGCCAGACTTGAGGATGTTGTCAAGCACGTACTTCCGTAGGCTCGCGGACTCGAAGCTGTCTATGGGTCGGGGAGGGTTCTCGCCACTGACCTAAATAATAAAATCTATGTCACCAATTTTTTCAAAAAAGTTCCGCAGTTGTAATCCTTCCAGCTCTTTTTTACACTGCATGTTGGAAAGGGATGGCATATGCTGTAAAAGTATCCTTCAGATCGGCTATATTAAGGGAGCAAGTTTTGGTAGTTTCTGGGGATATAATGTAAAGTAAAGCATGAAAAATTGGCCATTTTCCTTAAGTCAACTTATACTTACAGTTTTCCCCGATCCAGTCTGAGCGCAGCCCATAAGATCCCTGCCGTTCATGATTATTGGTATGGCGTGCTTTTGTATGGGCGTCGGCTTCTTGTAGCCAGACTTGAGGATGTTGTCAAGCACGTACTTCCGTAGGCTCGCGGACTCGAAGCTGTCTATGGGTCGGGGAGGGTTCTCGCCACTGACCTAAATAATAAAATCTATGTCACCAATTTTTTCAAAAAAGTTCCACAGTTGTAATCCTTCCAGCTCTTTTTTACACTGCATGTTGGAAAGGGATGGCATATGCTGTAAAAGTATCCTTCAGATCGGCTATATTAAGGGAGCAAGTTTTGGTAGTTTCTGGGGATATAATGTAAAGTAAAGTAAACATTCAGGTAAAGTGGACTCCTAATTCCGCACTTAGACTTGGTCTCAAATGATATAAGTTGAAATACTTACTTTGACAGCAATACGGTCAAACTTGTCGAAGTTGATCCCCGAACTGATGGTGCTGCTAAAGATTTCCTGCTCATCATTGGTCGGTTCCGGCGGCACGTAAGTGACTGGTGGCTTCTTCGGTTCGCCATTCTCATCCAGTTCCGGCTCCTCGCCCTGGTCCCCGTGGTCGCCGCCGCCGCGGTCCCCGCCGCCGCCTCGGCCGCCCCCGCGCCCTCCCCTGCCTCGTCCTCGCCCCCTTTCGCCTCTATCACCTCTGTCATACCCTTTGTCTCCGTCATCAAAGCCATCACCTGAAAAAAATATACTTAAATTTATGATGCGTCAAAAAGTCGTGAAAGTACTCTCAGATAAGCATTTCTTGATAGGATTTTGTATTTAGGGCAACAGACAGCGGTACAACTGCGCATTGTTCATCAGATAAGCAAGACATGTAACTTTATCTGACATTTATTTTCTGTAGTTACCTACATAAAAATAGATATATTTTATTGCACAATGCAGTACAGAGTTACAATAATTATATGTATTTGTAATATTGATATATTTGTCCTGTTGTCTTCAAGAGTCAAGGCATTAATTAAAGCAGAACAATCGAGTCCTAGTGGCCCACCCTCATAAAAATAAGAGGTTGCAAGTTCACTTTACCTTGTTTGTTATTGGCATAATAAAAGACAGTGTAATAAAATATAAGTAGGTAAATTAAAATCAAAAAATCTTCTTTTACATTTTGTTTTACCAATTATCACCAGTAAGCATTCATTAAAACAGTGACAGACCACATGTGACCTACATACAAAAATAAAACAATGAACAATAACTGCCCTGTCAACAATCAGCTTAAGAATCCACTTACATACGTTATCATCACTTTATTGTAATTCTACGCGACGAGCGTGTGCATAAAGTGTTTACGGGACAAAAAACGTACCATTAGTTTCATGGTCTCCGCGATCCCTGCCGAAGCCGCCGCCGCGGCCCCCGCGCCCGCCGCGCCCCCGCCCGCCGCCACGTCCGCCGCGCCCGCGCCGGTCCCCGAACCCGTTGCTGCCTGCATCTTTATCAAAATCTGTAACAATCATGAGATTTATGAAATTCGTTCTACTAGGCTAGACCGAATGAGGGGCTATCGCGTGTGGAAAATCCGGCGTGCTGTAGAACTAAGCTCCATCTATAGCTGGCAGCACGAAAGAATAGCGATGACAGTTATTTTGCGCACTTGTAAAAAAGACTTTCTATTAAAATTGGTTTCTGCGCACTCAAGGTCATAACTACACTTTCTTGCCGCAGACTACACGCGGTGATTGGTTATTTCTGATCTGACATGTCAAAATGTCACTAAACCCTTATTATTTGGTTTTGCTGGCGAAAGAACCTGTTAACGCGGCAAAAAAATTTAACGGTTAAGCAAATAATTCACCCTAATATTAAGTTAGGTAAAAGTTAAATTGAATAGTATTTGATTATCGGAAAAACACTTTCCAATGGATACTTAAATAAACTAATTAAAATTTTTAACCACTTATTTTTTAACATGAAAATTAGATCGGAACAACAAACCCACTGCATCGATATTCGAGTTTTCAAGTCCATGTATTTGAGAATAACCTTTTTAAAACCATTAAAAATCATAACAAATACAAAATGTGGACTCTCTTGGTATGTCAATATTGTCAACGAGCATTGAAGTGTTTTAAAACCAAATATGAAAAGAAAAAATATCAACACTCAGCCTTGAGCAATAAATAGTGCACTTGATTAAATGCTTTTAGAGTTGAATACAGCAATAACTTGGCTAACAATGGAAACCTCTCTTTTTGTGTAAATAATGGGTACATTGTTACAAGTAGTAAGTAAGTAAGTCCTGTTTATATTATTACATCTACTAGGATTTCTTTCGCTTCAACTTTTAAAGTATGTACCTAACAGTTTTTTCATTTCAATTAGTTTCAATTTGCGTGCAAGCTCCTAAGAAATATGAGAATAGGGTGTTTCATAGACTAATAAATGAGCTTGCGTGTGGACTGTGTACTATTAGGTATACAGACAAATAATAACTTACCATCATCAAAAGACTGGAAGCCACGACCTCTGGACAAGCTGTGTCCCTCATCTACAGACGAGTCTTGATAACTGTTGTATGAGTTTGTAACTGGTGGGGGCACCACCTTGAACAATTTATTAAGTAATAAATATTTAGGACAATTTATGTGTAAAAGATTCTCGGGTACCAACTGGTCAAACTACAGGTTATTACTTCTTATTTATTACAACCAATTTGACAAGATTTGTAACATTAACATAACAGGCTATCTATAAATAGCCTTCATTTGTTTAAAAATCTTTATATTCAAGGACAATTAATCCGCCTGAAAATTGTCTTTCCAATAAGAAAAAAAATTACTCTGTTGATGATTGCAACAGGGGAACTAAACCAACAGAATCATGGTTACATGTTTCAGAACTATCCGAAACATACAGGTATCTCGAAGTCGAAGATTAGTTACTCACCACTTCTGCATTATCATCCCATTCATCATCCATTTTCTGGAACAACAGCAATGTTAGGTAAGTACCGGTTTTTAATTTTACACATACAATTTATTTTATGTATTGGCTGTATCCACTTCAGTATGATGATCAATATGGTTCGTAAGAGTTTATTCTGTCTTCTTATAGAATATTCAACAATATTATTAATTATGCACTCATTGCGGAAGTGTTTGGATAAGATAGGTACCGGAAGATGCATCATAAGTTTAAAAATTAATTTTGAATACCTACATAGGTACTTAGGTAGGTAATTGTTCGATTCTGATGAGGTACTGAGTATTAACACATATTTTCTTTATAAGAGTAGAGGGAATTATTTTAATAATAATTAGGCACCTCGTGTTTTCTCAAGACTTCAAAGAATGCAGGTAGGTAGGCAAAATTTTAAAATAACCAAGTACGCAGAAAATTTTTTGGCCTCACTGACCATGAACTTAAAGACAACAAGTTTGACTGTGGAGAAGCACTTTTATATTTTCTTTCATATATCACTGTATCTAAAAAAAGATATTACAATGAATCAGGCATTGATAATTTGTGTTTTATAATAAAAATATAAAATAACCGTCAAAGACCGGCATAGCATTGGGACAAAAGTGCAACACGTGCAAAACTATAAAATACAATGCAAGACAGCGAATCTTTTATAAATTGAAAAACTATAATAACTTACCTCAGAAGTGATTAAATGCTTTTTAGAATTTGCGTCGCTTTTGTGCTAAAATTTATTTTCGCACGAACAAAGGCGCAAACTTTTGCAGACAATGGCGACGAGGAGGCCCAAAGAGAAAAATAGAGTTGCGTAAAGCAAAGTTCGAGTAGAAGTCATAGACAACATCACAGATAACAACATATAGTAGTGTTGACTTCATGTTTTTATTGTGTGGCAATCTACGCTAGAGATGCGCAGAACAACTCTTTTAAAAGACTAAAGAGTTATAACTCTTTTGAAGAGAAGAAATAAATCGCTCTTTTCTTCCTTCGTCTTTAACTCCCAATCAACTCCGTAACTCAAAAGACTAAAAAGACTTGAATGAAATGATTGATGCGAATTGCAATGGGTTGTCTCATCGACAAATAAACAATTTTGTACATTACCAACGATTATGAAAAACATTTAATTGTTCTACGACTTTGGGAAATATTATAGACGGTATATATATACATCAGCTTATTATTTAATATAAAACATGACATCACATAGGAATTTTAGAATAATAGGTAGAAAATTTGTGTATGACGTTATCACAAAAAAATTACCCATAGTGAAAGTATGCTCTCATACGATCAACTACTTTATTGCATGCAATGCAACAGTGGTAAGGTCAGTTTTCTCTCCTGATTTTTTATATGTACAGATTAATGCGCGACGCATTCCAATCATGCTCCATAGTTTCGACTCGTAATCCCGCTATAGTGATTTCACTCACTCCTTTACGATCCAGTCTCGCTTACTAACTCTTTTATATCTTTATTTAACTCCATAATAACTCTTTCACTCTTTGAGTAGCTTTATACTCAAAGCTTTCACTCTAAGACTAAAAAAATTTGTTTGGACTTCGTCCTTCTAAAATCAATCTTCACATCAGAGAGTTAAGAGAGTTAAAGGTGTAAAGAGTACCCCTTTGAATAATTGGTTATTAATTGATGCATATTGGCCGAGGTAGCTGCCAGCTATCAAAAAGTCGGGCAGACAACTCTTGAATGAGCTTGCTGGCCTCAGGAGTTCAGGACACCATGGTCCCATGGTTTCCACGCCAAAAAGAGCGAAGCGGTAGCAGCCTCGGACTAATAATTCATAGCAGCTGTCTAAGACAGAGTATTAAGTCCGTTTACGAGACTCCGCCGAAATAGCCGCTGCACCCGCGCTCCGTGATGTGGTTATAAACATGGGAACATGGGAACTCTGTTAGATCCCCAAAAAATAGTTTTCAACACTTTCTTGACCATCTTGACCTCGTCAATGGCAGTAGTCCAGTCTGGTCAGCCGGATGTCAGCCGGACGACTGGATTGCCACACCTAAAATAAGAAGACATAAAATAGTTTTATTCACCATTTTGCTGGTATTAGAGAGAGATGACAAATCACGCAATCGGTTCCATAAACAAAAGACGTTCGACATTTCATCCGACATCAAAAACGTCAAAACTGTCAAAAACTGAGAAATTTACGGTGGTGGTGGTGGCAGTGTTGTGTTTGTGACCATTTTATTTTACGGAAAACAGTTAACAAATCATTAATTTTGTTTTAATTGCGTTGTTACAATACGTAGTCGTCGAACAAAATGAATAAACCTTATTTATACGATGTTAGCATTAATTTGATAAGAAGGTGAATTTGTGTTTTGTCATTAGCGTCCCTTGTTTTTTATGGTGATAATTTACGATGGCAGCAAGAGATGAGACGGTTACCGTCTCGGTGGTTACCGAGCGTGCTCCAATAATCATCGAGTGTCCCACCAGCTCGTTCACTGCTGAAGATCTTTGCATTTATCTTTGCAAGAAGTACAACATACCACCGTTGACGCGCACTATGTTTGGTTTGAGGATCAAGGGGAGTCGCTATTTCCTAAAAGATAACGCCGAAGTCCTATCTGGGTCCAGGGACTACGAGTTGCGGATACGTTTCAAAGTAAGTTATAACTTATGTCAAAAACAGTAGGTGTTAATAATAATACTGAACCTATTGTGTAAGCACTGATAATTTCATTAACATTGTTTTGATTACTGATAAGGAAGTATTTATTCATACTCATCTGGATTGTTATCTATATTGAATATTGGGGAAGGAATATTGTAGAGAAATTATAAATAGACTGCATTTATGGCTTTTAGCTAGTACTAGATATTATTTTAATTTTGTTTTATTTGAGGTGTATCCAACTAAATTATTCAGCATTGATGATGATGTATCTCTTATGAGTTATGATCGGTGATTGGATATAAGATGTGCAAGTTAGGTTCAACAATATTAAATATTATGTTATTATGGATGTGCGCAACTGATATTACTACTGTACTCATACTGACACTGAGATTTATGTCAGAAAAATACATATGTTTACAATAGATTTTGTCCTGTTCGAAATTAAAAAGGGAAGTAATTACTTAAGAATAAGTAAAACATTGGATATAATTTTAATGATTAACTTTCATCAACAGTTTAAGATTTCCTCAATAACTGCACACCTAAATCTGATCACTAACTATGAGTAAAAAAAGATGAACTCAACATCAATACTGGAATATTGTACATATATTATTTTATAGTTTCTTATGAAACTGTTTGTTCTTGGCTTGTGCATTATTTTTTTTAAACTATTATATTCCTAAGTACCTTCTTCTTCTAAGAAACTATTTGAAATAATGTAATTTGAGTTAAGTAATTAATAAATTAACTAAAAGCTATGTTGGGTAATCATGATAATAGTAATCATGGTAGTTTAATTTCTGGTCTTTCACAATACTGAAATTAATGTACCTAGTATAATACACTAACTACCTACTTAATGCAGGGATTGCCAAACCAGTTTCAGCAGAATCTAGGGTTTCTATAGCATAGTCATCAAGGGTCCATTATTTTGCAGATTATTTTCTTTTTTATATTTCAGCCTTGACTTTCAAACATTTTCATAAGATACTTCAATCTTGCAAATGCAATTAAATACTTACGAAAATGTGTAAAAAAGAAAATAATCTGCAAAATAATTTAGCTTGTATCTTTTATGTTGAAAGTTGAAACCCCATGATAGGTGTATAATAAATAATCCGAAACAGAAGGTATTTTATTATTGACAATATTTAAATACATGAAATTGCTAAAGAATCTGCAATAATGTTTTCTTATTTTCGATTTCTATAATATTTTTATCTTGATATGAGAAACTGATTTAAAAAATATTTAGTATATTATATCAATGTGAGTACTAGAAAATACTAAGTTTTATTAATGTTGCAAAGTACTAGAATCCTCTTGACTTCTGTGAACATCATTCTATTAAATGCCCAGTACTTCTGATTTATTTCAAAACTAATTTCACAGGTACCAAGACTGGGGCTGCTGATGTCAATAGATGAAACCACTTTTGACTACTATTTCCAACAAGCACGCATTGACATCAATGATAATCAAGTCTCGGAGATCAAATATCCTGACCACAAACAGGAGCTTCTCGGGTTGGGCATAACAGATATGTAAGTATTGTAACTTATTATTGAAAAGAAACAAGACTAGGTAGATGATTTCATGCTGTTTTTACCCTTTCACCATACATCCTGGGTGAGACAGGTCTAATCATTATTATTATATTGAAGCAATTGATATCTGATAACCACAACCCTTAGAAATTTTACGAACCTACCAAGGTAGTATTTCCTGAAGGACCTTCAAGAGAAGAGTGTACTCCTTCTTAAAAAGCGGGCAACGCATCAGCGACTTCTCTGATCTCGCAGATATTCATGGGCGGCTGTGGGTACTTACCAGCAGGAGACATGCTTGCTTGTTTGCCGTGTCTAGAACAAAAAATGTGAAACATTTCAAACAAGTGTGATCCAGTTGGTCTAGTTCTGCGGAAGGTGTCTGTGCAATGCCGGCAGGGGTACCCCCCTAGGTACCACTTACCGGCGGACCCCCTCCACGGAGAGGGAGAAGACGCTCATATTGTCGGCGTTTCCTCCCTCTCCTTGCCCTTCGGTGGTCTGGTCCCTGCCCAAGGGTTGCGAAAGTCGGCTGGCGGCAGTCGTCTTCATTGTCCATTTTTTGTAATTACCAGACTTCTCGAATCCTGGATAACGGTTGAAGCCTGCTGAGGTGGGAATTCGTAAATAACACTTCCCTACTTCGACATAAATGTAGAAGTACTAAGTATCAAGTTACAAGTAGTATGATGAACTTAATTGAAGAGTACAATGGAACTCATGGATTATAAAAATCACACCCATGGAACAATAGGTGCATTAATTACTGAGCTCAAATTGCCCGCGATCTCTTTCAAGGCTAGCGGCTATTAAAAGTATCAACACTTATCAAGTAGTGTTTTTTGCTGTCTGAAATACATACATTCTTATTAACTAGTGTTTGCCTGCGATAATAACGTATACTTTAGCGTATATATGGTAGCTCTGTGCATTAGCTGTGCGCCTTCTGAATTGGAGGCGTCAGATGCGAACTGTTTCCCCATTTTGTACCTATTCGTATAGTCCGCGGCATCTAACTATAGTGGTGACCGTTAGTTTGCGCACTTGTAAAATAGAAGACTTTCTACTAAAATTTGTTTCAGCGCACTTAAGGTCATCGCTATTTTTTATGCCGCAGACTATAAATTATTTAATTGCTATTTATAAAAAATAAAACAATCCAAATGATAGTGGGTCTATCTTCAACCCATTTGATAATGTTTTTCTCTTTCAGGTGTCGTGCCATAACCGAAGAGAAGCTGTCCATGAACGAAGTAGTTAGAAATTGCAAAAAGTACATACCAAAAATTATAAACAAACGCCATGGACCGTTTCCTAAGAAGCACGCGAACTATTATCTCCCAAAGTTATTCGAAATGCACTACAGTGTCAAGTGAGTATTATTGACCTTTTGATAATGTTTTATCTACGTTTTTGTAATCTAATTTGTATGTCTAGTGATTCCGACATGACAATAATTTTGAAGAGGTTTAGTTGCATAACAGTTTGCTTAATTTCCGTTTATTTTCGCGTCTTAATCCCTTAATTTATGAACATACAACGAAATATGCAAGGGACTCCCGTTCTCCCTTGGATGCGGGTGGCACAAGACCGATCTGTGGAGACTGGAGACCTTTGGGGGAGGCCTATGTCCAGCACTGGACGTCTATTGGCTGATATGATGATGATGATGAAAACGAAATATAATCTTTATCCCTGTCCCTTTCAGTATCTTTGTTCTCTTGCGTCTCTTTTTTTGGATGCGACTGGTTTAGATCTGTTCTTTATGTGACATTTTCGTTTAGGTCTTCAAGGTTGTTGTAAACGAACTGAAAGAAGACAAGCTAGTAACGTAGACTGTGCGATTTCTTTTGTATGGAGTTAATTTTGTTTTTTAACATAAATACTTCGCCCTTTAAAATGGTACTGTTAGTTATTACCTCTGTTAAGGGGCTATATCGATGGAACTAGCACCGCCAACCTATTTACACTGATTGTGGCGAAAATATGATATTTTTTAAGAAAGTAAAACATTACAGACTTAGATAAAGTAGATTGGATTTTTAAAGATGCAATACAAAATATTAAACACGCGACAAGTAACAATAAAGTTAATTATTGCTAAAAGTGGCCGTTTTTAGCAATAATGAACTTTATTGTTCCTTGTCACCTATAAAAAATATTGTTTTGCATCTCGAAAAATTCAATTTACTTGTATCTAAGTCTGTAATGTTTTACTTTCTTAAAAAATATCATATTGTCGCCACAATCAGTGTGAATAGGTTGGCGGCGCTAGTTTTTTCAATATAGCCCCTTAATATTAGGTACCTTACTACTATACTATTTTTAGGTATTTGCTTACCGATAAAACCCATTTTATATGGATACGTTTTCAAATCTTGTTTGGTCTCTTGCAGTTATTTAAAAGATAAATACATGGTGCAGCTGTACGGATTAGCACCAAATTACCTGGCCGAAGAATACGACGACGTCTTATGGCTGAACGCTCATAAGATAGCCACAGTGAAGCTCGTGGTGGCACCTTTCCATCCTCAGCAGCCCGGCATCAGGTTCTATGACACTAATAAACGAGAGGTATGTAACATAGCTTTTTGAGTCGCAAAACTAGAGTGGGTGTTGAGTCACAAAACTAAAGTGGGTGTTGAGTCGCAAACTAAAGCGGGTGTTGCGTCGTAAAACTAAAATGGGCTTTTAGTCGCAAAACTAAAGTGTGTGTTGAGTCACAAAACTAAAGTGGGTGTTGAGTCGCATAACTAAAGTGGATGATGAGACGCAATTATAAAGCGGATGTTGAGTCACAAACGAAAGCGGGTGTTGAGTTGCAAAACTAAAGTGGGTATTGAGTCGCCAAACTAAAGTGAAAGTGAAATACTTGCGCGATAACGCCATCTATTGGCTCCGAAACGAAGTAAGAGCGGGCCACTTTGGCAGTATAGGGAACGCCCTAGTTTCAGAATAGTGGACTAGTTTAAAATGTCTAGTTGGTCTATTTTTTATAGAGCTCTTTTAGGTATCTCCCATCGGGACGCACAGTTTGGAAAACCCTGCAGTAATTTTCACCATGCTCACTTAACGTAAATACTTGTTAGTTAAGTTCTTATGATTATTACACTGAAGAAACAAACTTCCTAATTAAGTTTATAGCATACAAGTTTATCTTGTGTGTTGTTTCAATTTACAACTGTTAAATTGATGCCATTCAAATATCTAATTATGTAATAAACTATTCTAGTCACGTACAAATGCCAAGGTTTAGTGTCAGTTAATTTATTTATATAAGCCTTATTTATAGGACTGCATAAGCACGTCACAAAATCTTTCGTTTTTTTATGTGGTAGATGACAGACGAGCAGACGGATCATCTGATGGTAAGGAATCGCCGCCGCCCATAGATACCTGCAACACCAGTTAATTCACAAGTGTGCTGCCAACCTTTAATTAACCCCTTTTCCCCCCAATTGGGAATCCGGTACTCTCACTCACTCGGCGAAACAGCGCAGGCGCTGCCGGTCTTCTGTAAGGCCGTGGTGTCACTCCGGTCGAGCCGGCCTATTCTCTCACGCTATAACTTTAAAATATACATTTTATTTAACCTAGTTGAAGATATTGTGAGTTGATTTTTCACTTTCTTACAGTGGATTCACGTGTGCACAATCGAAGAGCTAATATACTTGATGCGAAACAGCAACTGCACACTGGAAGTATCGAGACGCGGGACCCCGCTGTTCTTCAAATTCAAGAACGACGATCAACTCTCCTCTTTTATATCCGTGTGTGACGGGTATTACAGGTCAGCTATACTTCTTCTTCTTCTTCGTACGGGCTTTTCCGCAATTAGGCTGCAAATGTGCCCATTTCGCGTGCGGAGGGTGACGTTGACCGGTCTTCATTCCAACCAGCCAAGTTCCTCCAGGAAACCTGCCAGCGCCTTCGCGCTGCTGAAGATTTCCCGGAGACTACCTGGATTACCCAGGTAGTGCGCCCGGCAGCTGGCCACCCCTCTGCACTCCAGCAGGATGTGGGCGGCTGTCTCGTCCTTCTCCATGCATGCTCTGCATAGAGGGCTGTCTGTAACACCTAGGTTGCCATGACCCGTCAGAGCACACGTCACCAGACGTAGGCTCGACTTGTTTAGCTGCAGAAATTGCCTAGAGAGACGGGCGTCTAGTTGCGGTAGAGTTAGTTTCGCCTGTCTGCATTCCTCTAGACTGCTCCAGTAGCTGTTGTGTAGAATTTTGGTATGATTCAAGAAGAAGTCAGCTATACTTACATAACCGTACATTCACCATATATAAAGTCACATCCATGACGTCCAAATACTTAACAACATTCACGGTATGCACCAATATCAATACACCCAACGTAGCCAAATTTAACAGAGCATTCACAGTGGTCCATAGTATTCTTTTTGCATAATATTTTTTTATTTAAATATTAGGCACATTTAAATTATCATTAGCAAAGAAACATTGATTGATGTTTACAGTTGTTTCGATATTTTTGACCACAGTGTATGCTCAGTTAAATTTGGCTACATTGGTCGTGTTGATATTATTGCATATAACTTAAGCGAAACTCACTAGTCCATGAGAACTCACGATAAAACCGTGCCTCATGCTCCATTAGTAGTGGATTCGATTCCCATTTTGATCAATCATTAGTGTACCTACTGATGAACCCTTATTTTTCTTTATCTGAGTGATATAATTTAAGTATTTTAATAACAAAAGTACATAGGCTATATATACTTTGAAGGTTGGAATGTATTTTTTTTTAAATAATATTGATACGAGTGAGTATTACGGTTATCTCATAAAATACGATAGATCTGGTCGTTTACCTTCACATCCCGTCGCGGCGCGCTGCTATAAAATTGTAA
The DNA here is from genome assembly GCA_014851415.1 of Cnaphalocrocis medinalis. Classification (NCBI taxonomy): domain Eukaryota; kingdom Metazoa; phylum Arthropoda; class Insecta; order Lepidoptera; family Crambidae; genus Cnaphalocrocis; species Cnaphalocrocis medinalis. The sequence continues at coordinate 4,664,736 of CM026290.1, read as the reverse complement.
GCAATCACTTAGATGTTACTTCCCTGACCATTAAATAAATTGGTAATAAAATAAAGGTTTATCAAGGTAACATAACAGGTTATGTTGTTGTTTTACTAACATCTAACTAATAACACCCCGTTGGTCTAGCTAGGCCGTGGTCGTCAAACTGTGGCCCGCGGACGTTGGTCTAGTGGTTTAAGTACCTGGGTGTGATCTCGGGGGTCCTGGGTTCTGTTCTCGGGTCGCGCAAAAAGTTTGTTTGCGTGCGTGGTGATTAAGCCTAGTTCCATCATGGTAGCTGTGATTTGATTTCTATGAAGGACGCCTTTGTCCTGCAGTGGGACAGTATATTGGGGGAAAGGAGGTTTAAAGGTGGGCAGCGCACTTGTCTCTCCACTAGATATTGCGAGTGTGTAAGGGCGGCTGCAATAGCTTATAGTCTGCGGCATGAAACAATAGCGATGACCTTGAATGCGCAGAAACCTTAGTAGAAATTTTCTTCTATTTTACATGTGCGCAAACCAACGGTCATCGCTTACATCGCTATTGTGAACCGTCTGCTCGTATTTTCATTCACCTTAGCGTGTAATAAATTCCCATTTGCGTCCAAAGCTACCGGGGTACGCTTAGACCATGATTCAGGATTTGGGGTGTCTGTTTATTACAACGAAGCGACTACCATCTGACCTCCGCAACTCTTTAACAGGGGAACTAGACCAACTGAACCATGGTGACACGTTTTAGAAACTATCCGAAATGAGTAGGTTTACTCTCAGTGTTTTCTCTCACTGCACCGTAGAAATATAACCGTATAAAAAACTGCCACCTATCACAAAAAAAATATACGGCCGAGTTACAATTACTGCTGAAGATACTGTTTTTTTTTATGCGATAGGTAGCCGACAAGCAGGCGGCTCACCTGATGGTAAGCAATTGCCGCCGCCCATGGACACATGCAACACCAGTGGAGTCACAAGTGCGCTGCTGCAACCTTTATCCCCTTCCCCCCGATGGGCCTCCGGTATACGTGTTGTGCTTACTTTACGATTTTGTGTGTTTCAATAGGTTGATGGTGAAATGGACATTCAACTTGTCCAAAGACGACGAGACTCCGTCGTTGAAAGAGTTACAAAAGTTGAAATGCCATGGGCCTGTGGGGTGAGTCGATAAGTTATTTACTAAAGTTGTTATTTTTCTCTAAAACTTGATATTTCAATCGTCAGATAACTGTTACCAAACTTTTAAAATGTAATGATGTTTAATAAGGGTTACTATGTTATAAAACTATAATGACTTTTCTTTTGAAAAGGTAACATGCATGGGTAAATCGGCCCTAAACGGAACTAAACGCGAGGATATTTAAATATAAGTACCTACATTATAGTAAACGCGTCCACATTTAAATAAAAGTACATTATAGTACTTTCAACGCGATATTTAAGTACAAGTAGATTATAGTGCTCTAAACGCGACGATATTTTACATTATAGTACGTACTCGTCGCGTTAAGTCACGTTCATGCAACGCGAAAGATTAAAATCATAAAAATCTAACATATTTTGTTACTTTCAGGGGCGCGTTTTCATACCGAAAACTAGAAGAAAAACGCGGCAAAAAGCACGGGTGCTACATACTGAGACAGTGCCAGGATGATTACAATATTTATTATTTGGACGTTTGTACGAAGACACGGTAAGTTACTGGCAACCTTCCAAAAACAATTTGAATTTAAATACAATTTCCGCCAGTAAATAATCAATTTTATTGTTGTTTTAAAATTTACAGCACAACTGAAACGTATAAGATAGAATTCAAAGGACACTGTTTTATGTTAAATAACAAAGAATACTTTAATATTGACGCGATAATACGAAGCCATCAAGACCCGGAGAAGAAAATATTTTTGAACGAATGCGTACCGCCATCTGAGTTTGGTAAGAACAAGACTAATTAAATTAAGCATTATTTATCATTCACTCAGGTTGGATAAAAAATTAAGTACCAAAAAACATGGCTCAGGTCCGTCGTCCGAGACCGCCGCCGCGGTACTAATTTTAAGGAAGCAACTGTCAAAACTCCCGTATTTCTATACAAGTAGACTATTAAATCTAGGATATTATTTTCTTAGTATTCCTTCAATAGTAATAGTAAATTAATGAGACTTCTTAGGACAATACAATATTCAAATATCTTTAATGCAGATTGTCTGTCTGTGTGTTATTTTTATAATTAGATACACTGCCTGGTTATATTAAACATTTCTTTTTCATACCTGTCCTTTCGACGGATAGTTATAGATCAATAACGGTGTGATTATGTATGTTTTATGATAATTTTCGAAACAGATCAATCACAATTGCTGCTGTGTGGCGAGCCGGTGAAGAAGGGGGTGCGTATAGACCAGACGGAACTACAGGAGGTGCTAAAGACAAACAAGAGTCCAAGGTGCCTTCTCAATAAGGATATCATGCTTTTCATAGGCAAGTGATTATATAAAAGTTGACTAGTAAACTATAAAATCTCACCTCAATTATTTTCCTCTTTCTACTATCAAGATACTGTTACAACTATAGTTTGTGCCAAATAAACTTGCAATAAAAGTCATACACCCCACTTGTACCAAGAAGTCGTCAAAATTCGCGATACCTTACGCGATACAGATCGCTTCCCATAAACTGTCGATAAAATTACATTTGCCGTGTTTCATAATACCAAACGTCAAAGGTCTAGTCTATGTGAAGTTCGCACGTCAAGGACTATAAAACACGGCAAATGTAATTTTATCGACAGTTTAATATGGAAAGCGATCTGTATCGCGAATTTTGACGACTTCTTAGTACAAGTGGCAAGTGGGGTGAATGACCTTTATTGCAAGTTTAACTGACACGAACTATTAGTTCCTTCTACATGAAGTTACTGTTAAATGAATTGTTATTTTATGTATGTATAGCAAATACACTTTACATGACATAATTATATCAACTTAAATTATATTAAGTGTAATGAAGGCATATAAATAGATATTTCATCTTGTCGCCAGGTTCTGAAAAAGTGGGATCAGGAAACATAACAGTCACATACAAAGCGCATTGGAATCTGGATGAGACGAAGAAACTGATTGTGGCATTCAAGGCTCTTCAACGGGAGGATCATCTCAAGGTAATAAAAAAAATGGTACAATTCAATTCGGTCCCAATCACAGTTCAGACAAATAATGTTGTTACGGCTACTGCGGCGCCCCCTACAACTGCGTCATAGATAATATAGTCTAGTTATAATTATTATCTGTGGTTTGTCTATGAAATGTACTTCGTCTATTGTTTGAAAAATAAAATTTTGATTATTCATTCTGCTACACCGATCGATACGAGTCTCATTTCCCTCCCATCACTGAGCTATTTGAAAATTTGGTCCTTCGAGCCGGATAAATCTCAACACTCAATGTTTTAAGAGACCATAAATAAAACGTAGGTACCTTTTTTTTTCAGGAGTTCGTCGAAATGGTTTCTCGATACGTATGTGTCCAGTCGTCGTCCCTAGTGCGTTTGTACGGAGTGACGATGAACTCGCCCACGGCGCTCGTGCTCGAGTACGTGCCGCACGGGCCCTTTGACGAGTACTTGAAGTGAGTGGTGAATAAATAACCTGTAACAGCAACCACTAACAATTAGGTATTTGACTAATCTCGATATAGTAAAAAATATTGATACTCTATCAAAATATTGGTATATAAGAACCAAAGACCAACATTTTCAGTTAAAATATAGCGTCTAGCTGGTTTTGTGAGCATTCATTTTCATGGGCAAGTCCATTTTTAAAGTATAAAATTAAAAAAATATATACATATATCATTGAACTACCCGTACATTTTCTACCAACTTTTATTATAAAACCAATTATTATTATTTACTTAAACGAGACATTTGATATAGCTACCAAACCAAAATTTACTAGACGCGCACACAGAAGTTTGATATGTGACGTCACACTTCAATAGCCATTTGTATAGAGCGTTTCTTAAATTGAGGCGTCTTTTGATTAAACACATAAATAAAATTTTTTCAAATACCTAATTGTCACCAACTATTCAGGCGGACCAGGCCTCTATTCAGTGCAGGCGCACCAGGCCTCTATTTCGCCACGCTGACAACAGCGTGGCGAAATAGAGGCCTGGTCCGGCTGCACTGAGTGATAATCAGCTTGCCAATACTTACTGAAACAACATATTACAAATAATTTTATTTCGCTAGTTATTTCACAATTACACAATTTGTTTTGCTGGAAATCGTATCATCGCATCAACTTTGCCTTGTTTGGGGGTCAGTAATGCAATTTAATTTAAAGTGGACTCCTGTTTCCGCACTTAGACTCCTACTTGGTCCATTGTACGTGTAGGGTCCTGGCTATTCTAGCCAGCCTAACTCCGCCCATTGGGAGTCAGTATCATGTACCCTGTGTAAATGTTATTTCTGGCAATAAATCTTTTTCATTTTCATTGTCAATTGCTTGTCCTATTTCAGGAAATTCGGAGGCCACGTAAAGCCGATTCACTTGAAGAAAGTGGCAGCGATGTTGGCGAGAGCGCTGTGGGATCTATCGGAGGCGGGGATGGTGCACGGCTACATCCGATGTCGGAAGCTTTTACTGGTGGCGCACGACGCGGACCACATCGCAGTCAAGCTTTCCGGGCCTAGTTTGCGTCCGTATACGCCTAAGGAGTAAGTACATTAGGAATTTTAGATGGGAAAATCCGCTAGATTTTTTTTTGTTTTTTATGTGATAGGTAGCAAACGAGCAGGCGGATCTGATGGTAAGCAATTGCCGCCGCCCATGGACACTTGCAACACCAGTGGAGTTACAAGTGCGCTGCCAACCTTTAATCCCCTTCCCCTCCCCGGGTGGGCCTCCGGTACCCTCACTCACTCGGCGAAACACAGCACAGGGCCTGCTTCACGCCGGTTTTCTGTGAGGCAGTCACTCCGGTCGAGCCGGCCCATTCATGCCGAAGCGTGGCTCTCCCACAATTAATGGCCTAGATGGCGTTAAGTAGACATCATGTCCAACATTAACGACATTTTGTTGTTTTGTACTGTGGCGACATCTACTATCGCCCGAAGACGAACGAATCCATGATGGACTAGTTGTCTATGTAATTAAACAATTTCCGTTTTACGAGTATGTGACCTAAAAAAGTGGCAGCGATGTTGGCGAGAGCGCTGTAGGATCTATCGGAGGCGGGGCTGGTGCACGGCTACATCCGTGCATGCCTAATGAGTAAGTAAATTAGGAATTTTAGAGGGGAAAATACGCTAGATGGCGTTACATACAATGGCGAATGACACGGACGAATGGAAGAAGAAAACACCCTGCGCCGACTCCAGATAGCCTGGGAATAGGGCAGGCGCTGCGTGTCGATTAAATCGCGCAAGCGTTTCGTCTTGGATTACGTATTAGCCTTCGAGGCTTTCTATAGAGTTTGTCTCTTTATAAATACTATAGATAGATATTCTTTATTGCACAGAAATAGAATACATGAGTGAAACAACAGCTATAGACAGTACAATAAGGCGGTCTTATCGCTTGTAGCGATTACTTCCAGACAACCTTTAGGTAGAGGAGAGAAAACAGCGTGTTGGCAATGGGGGTAAGGCAGTGCAAAGAGATTGCTGAATGAAAATAAGAAGTACAGATACTTATAATTATACATGACATACTTAAATAATAAATAGACATACATAAATATATACATACAAACAAAAATAAATAAGTAAAAAAACATAATTACATAGCTTAAAAGTTTCTATATGGATAACTACAAATGACCAAAGAATAGACCACATATGAAGAAGAAGCAGGGATTCATTTAGGAAGTCAAGATATAGATATAGATTACAATCTTCCATATTGTAAACAAACTTAAGTACTACGTGAAAGTTACATTTACATTGTTGCATTTGCGTTATTTTGCAGTATTACATTCAGTTCTCTTTGTTACAGTATCCACTGGATGCCGGTGGAGTTCTTCTCGGATATGAATCTGGCGAAACGGTCAGCGGTTGGTGACATCTGGGCGTTCGCGACCACTCTGTGGGAGGTGTTCTCATACGGCGTGTCCCCCGCAGAGACTAACCCTGTCTTGACTGAGAAGGTAAGCTTGATCGGGTTGAGTAATCTTAGTGAAACTCTCTGCATATAATCTCTTTCTGCAATCCATACTAATATTATGCGAAAGTAACTCTGTCTATTACTTTTTCACGCCAATACTACTGAACGGATTTGTATGAAATTTGGTATATAGATGGTCTAGACCCTGAGAAAGATCATATGCTACGTTTTATTGCGAAAGGGGCGTTAAAAGGGGGTGGGGGTGCGGACGACGTCGCGGGTAACAGCTAGTAATAAATAAAGTAAAGTAGTAGCCTATATACTGCCCCACTGCAGGGAAAAGTCCCCCATCATAAAACCAAGTTATCACTACTATTATGGGATTCGGCTTAAGGCTTGTACATGCGCGGATTGGGCACTTTTGTGTATGTTTAAACTCGGTAAATCGTTAAGAACGATACCTAAAAAAAATACATGTCATAGACTGGATTTCGATCTTGAATTTCTGACGAGGATTTTTATTCAATGTTTATAGTTCATTAGGAAAAAAATATAACGTAAACATCGATTTTATGCAAAATATTGGATAAACTACGAAATTAAACAGTTCAGATGACTGATTTTTTTATATATAATACAATACAATGTACACTACAATCCCTGACGAGGAATTCTTGTTTCTTGGCTTTATAATTTTTTAATTAATAATATTCTGTTTTTTGATATATGCGAGCGCGAGTACTCTCTATGCTCAAGGCCGTTGGCGCATGTACAAGCCTTAATCACCGCGCTTCGGATTTAAACCCAGGGCCCCCATTCTTTAGCCACTAGACTAACCGGGCGTTACGGTCTTTTTAGGGTTCCGTAGTCAAATAGCAAAAATCGGCTGCGCTCACCCGAATTAATAGTACGGAACCTTTTGTGCGTGAGTCCGACACGCACTTGGCCGGACTTTTTTATTGTATTAAAGCGTGTTACTTAGTGATTACGGTATTGTTCCAGAGCTACGAGCTAGGCGACCGGCTGCTGCGGCCCACGCACTGCCCGGCGGAGGTGTGGGCGCTGATGGGCCAGTGCTGGCAGAGCGCGCCCGTGCGCCCGCAGGAGATCATGCGCGACATGAACCACATGCTGCACAGAGGTGAGACAGGGACCCTTCCATAAGGAAACGTACATTGCACCCCGGACCAGCGGCATTCCCCCAACGAAAAAAAGAAAAAAAACCGGCCAAGAGCGTGTCGGACACGCACATAAAACGGTTCCGTAGCCATAAGATGGGCCGACCTTATTTTCATAGTTTGTAGGTTATTATCATACATTACCATTTAGTTAGGACAGACAGACATGACGAAACTATAAGGGTTCCTAGTTGCCTACGGAAACCTAAAAAGGGACACTTCAATGGGGGCTATCGGAAGTGTGGGCGCTGTTGGGCCAGTGCTGCCAGAAACCTTCAATGCTGAATTAAACTTGGCATATGCAATAACCAGACTAATAAACTCAGCATAACTTACACCTAAACGTAACGTGGATGTAACTTTTAAGGAGCGCTATTTCTGTGTGTGTGTTTTGTGTTGTGCCTAGTGACTACAAAAAAATGACAGAATGAACAAACAAGTGACAAATGACAAAATTCACAGACAAAACCGTTTTTTTTTTTACTTTTTATTCCATAGTATTGTCTATGATATGCAGCGTTGCCGTCTCAGCCTACGAAGATTCTTTACATTGTGAATAGTTTACGTACAAGATTGATCATGTAAATTATGTCGCCTACCAGTCTTTAATACATTTCTTTTCTTACAGAGTACGTGCCGATACATGAGTATGCTGAACCAAAGATTTGCCTCACTCACTTAGATACAACGGATACAGTGTCAAGTAAGTTGCATAACTTTACTTGAATATCTTTATTTAGCCTTTTTACAGCAGGGAAACGTATATCTAACTTAATGTAGGTAAAATTACAAAAAAAAAAAAACAATAATTATCCCTGCCATACGCGCCAAATAGGCGGCCGCTCAGCAAATTTCGGTGCAGGCCCAAGAAACCAACCCCGACGCTTGTTTTTAGCGATAACCCTTTGAACACTATTGCGTAGTCCCATTTCCATGTATCATCGCACTCTTCCTCGGATGAAGATTAGTCTTATCAGACCTTAGGGGCAGATCGTGGAAGCGTTTTTATTTCATTGTAAATTATGATAAATATATTTAACCTTTTTTTTTATGTGAAAGCAGACGAGCAGGCGGATCACCTGATGGTAAGCAATTGCCGCCGCCCATGGACACATGCAACACCAGTGGAGTCACAAGTGCGCTGCTAACCTTTTATCCCCTTCCCCCCGATGGGCCTCCGGTACCCTCACTCACTCGGCGAAACACAGCACAGGAGCTGCTTCACGCTTTTTACCTTTGTTATCACTAAAAATCTAGATTGACCGGATCTCCTACTAAACTAGACAAGCAGACAGGAATCTTTAAATGTATTTCTTTTTTCAGGTGATAGATTCGCATCGAGCGAGCTGAGCGACGCGAGTAGTAACAAGTCGCTTATATCGGACAGCAGCGCGCTGTCTCTCAACGTCAACAGCCATTTTGAGAACCAGGTGAGTGAATTTGTATGTTTATTACAAGTTTACTCAATACTCAATATCTTTATTGCATCCATAGTGTATACAGTAGGTGGTAGAATCTTAATATTATAGCAACCACTATAGACCCTGCAAGGGCACTACAATATTACAAAACACTTCTGCGTCTTCTACAATTATTCGTACCGTTGTATAGAGATAAAGATCGGTTAAGTGAGAGGCGGTCTATTGGATCCACTACGGCTACCACTTTAGTTCACACACTCATAAAATTTAGAATGGTGGGGCAAGGGAAACCTGGTAATGAGAATAGGGCTTCTATTTCTTATTTAATCTTAATTTTCTAATTACTACATCTGGTTTTCACGTCTTCCGTCGTCGTCTGTTATTGGTCTTCTATCACACTCGCACGTCATCCAAATACAATCATCGTTCTCTTAGGTAAGTATGGTAAGGAACGTTCCTTACCGTGCATCTACGGATCACCGATCCATAGTATGTGTTGTCGTGTCCAAAATAGTAAATGTATTAATATTTATTAATCATATAAATTTACTTTCATAAAAAGTACAGTGGCCAGCACATTAAGTTCCTACAATCTGTCAAATTTCCTCAGTTGATATTGAACCAAACACGTTTGACATAAAAGTGAGGTTCGATTGAAGAAATTTGACAGATTGTAGTAACTTGATGTGCTGGCCACCGTACATTAGTCCCGCAAAACTATTTTTATAGTTTGTCTGCAGGATTGGATTTTCTTTTCTTTCTTTCTTTCAATCCCACATAAATTTGTTGATACAGTTCGCGAATCAGCGGCTAACGAGCTCGCTGGACGGCATAGGGTCGGTGGCGCTAGCGCTCCGCAGCGAGCTGTCGCTGCGCAGCGCCGGCGCCGCTAGCGCCGCGCGGGCGCCTCTGGAACTAGGGGAGCCCTTCGTGGCCGGCGGCCAGCCGCGCCGCATGCAGCCCATCGTCACCCGCGGCACCACCTACTTCGTCACGCTCACCAAGCGGATCGGCGCTGTGAGTATCATTATAGTCATATAATCATAGTCATAATATGACTATAATATTATTATAGTCATAGTCATTTATTTATTTATTTATTGAGGAACAACAACAGCCTTTGACATAATAAAGTACTTACAAGATAGGACAAAATCACATGTAAATCTTAGGCGAAAAAGTTATCCACATTAACACATGATGTTGGACAGCTTAATTTAATAGTCCAGACATGCGATATTTACTAGATAAGATAAGCTCATTGCATTAGTAGGATATAGCTGGCGGCACGAAAGAATACTGATGACCGTTATTTTAGCGCATTTTAGCGCACTTGTAAAAAATAAAGACTTCCTATTAAAATAGGTTTTCTGCGCACTCAAGGTCACAACTACACCCTCCTGCCGCAGACTATAGTAACGATAAGACTCTAAATTAAAAACTAAAAAGATAATATTGAGTAATTAAAAAAAATAATAATATAAGTCGGTGATGCAGCTAAGCTATGGACCCAATTCACTTATAACTCCTCGTACAGCCTCCTTGAAGGATTTCTTGTTATTGTATAAAAATGGATCAATTTGTCATATTCTTTATTGCATCATGTGGTTACAAAATATCGTAAAAAATAAACAGTTTCGCAACTTGAGCCCCGTGTTATTGTAAGCTTGTCTGTCACATTCAACTAAGACAACATAGATAATGTATCTGTTAACATTTACATCCCTCTCATCATGTCTTCTAACAACCATTCTAAACAGCATCCGTTCTACGACTTTGGAAAATTCGTCATATTGTCTATGACAAGGGGTTCATCGATGGCTCATCGTATCGTTTACGACGTGCGGGTCCCCCGCCGCGGCGGCTAGATATTTGAAAATCTTTTTTTTTTTTTACATATCGGGACAATTTTGCGTCCCTGCGCTTTGTTTCGTAATACAGGAAAAGTGACCGAAAAACGGGACGTATGGTTACCTAACCATACGTCCCGTTTTTCGGTTGCATACCTAAGCTACCTTCCAGGTCAGCGGAATTTCTCCCACGCAATGAAGAAAAGGTTCCCATTTGTACTGACATAGGGTAAGTGGCGGTATACACTTTCCGAAACCCCGTAACAACTCACTCTAATGCTACCCTTTAGGCATATTATTTAGATAGATAAAAGATGCTTAATTTGTTATTTATTTACAGGGCAACTACGGCGAAGTGTACCGAGGTTGGATGGAGTGGGACTCGGACGAGAGGCAGGAGGTGGCCATCAAGAAGCTCACTAAGCAAGCCAATGCCATAGACAAGGACGCCACCTTCTATATAGACTTCAAGAACGAATTGGAGATTATGAAGGTAAAATAAATACACACAAGTTACTGCTACTAATTTTTATAAAGTTTCGCTTAGCATTTTTATGTGATAGGTGGGATACAAGCAGACGGATCACCTGATGTTAAGCGATTGCCGCCATTCATAGACACCTACATCTACAACACCAGTAGAATCAGAAGTGCGCTGCCAAACTTTTACCCATTCTCCCCCTAATTCGGCCTCCGGTCCTTGACGAAATAAAGCGCAGGCGCTGGTTCACGCCAGTCTTCTGTGAGGCCGTGGTATCACTCCGTTCATGCCAGCCCATTTATGCCGAAGTGTAGTCCCGGTAAACTATTTAAGTGTATAGCGGGACTATACATAAGTTTTTATCGGGCGAGTTTTTCCCTAACCAGGGGGTCTACTCCGCCAAACGATATCGAATTATTCGTAACGATACGTCAGTTCATACAAAAACCCTACTCTTACACAGCTTAAAATACGAATAATTGAATTTGACAGCTTCACTAACGTCAAATCTTGATATCTCGAGACGATACTCTTACCGATACCATCAGAGACGTCGTCGGAATGTTCGTCGATTTGACGTTTGTGAAGCTGTCAAATTCAATTATTCGTATTTTAAGCTGTGTTAGAGTAGGGTTTTTGTATGAACTGACGTGTCGTTACGAGTAATATCGTATGGCGGAGTAGACCCCCTGATTTTGGCCCTGGCAACGTTTAGCCAGTTGTAGTGTCCTATTCTCCGAAGAGGGAGACAGAGGCGATTTTCTGAGGGATAACCTTGCCTCAATTTGTTTTGTTCCAGTCGCTAAACCACAACAACATAGTGAACATCCTCGGCTACTCGTGGAAGCCGGACGTGATGATAGTGATGGAGTACCTGGAGGAGGGCTCGCTCAACTACTACCTCAAGTTCCAGGCGGACAAGCTCGCCATCACGCACCTGCTCATCTACGCGAGGGATATTGCCACTGTGAGTCATGTCATCATCATCTTCTTCTTCCCGTTTTCTTTTTTTTTTTTTTATGTAATAGGTAGCAGACGAGCAGGCGGATCACCTGACGGTAAGCAATTGCCGCCGCTCATGGACACTTGCAACATCAGTGGAGTAACAAGTGCGCTGCCAACCTTTTATTCCCTTTCCCCCCGGGTGGGCCTCCAGTACCCTCACTCAATCGGCGAAACACAGCACAGGGGCTGCTTCACGCCGGTTTTCTGTGAGGCAGTGGTGTCACTCCGGTCGACCCGGCCCATTCATGCCGAAGCGTGGCTCTCCCATAGTTAAAAGCAGTGTCGCAGTCGTGTCGAAGGCATCAAGATAATATTAAATGTTACCACCCCAATACTCGGCTACACATCTGGCCTCAGGTCAGATGGAGTGACGATCTGCGCAAGAGGGCTGGCTGGAGCTGGATGCGAGTAGCCGAAGATCGATCAAAGTGGCGAAAATTTGGATAGGCGTCTACGTCCAGCAGTGGAGTGCAACAGGCTGATGATGATGACTCCGCCGCAACGACTGCGTTGTCGGTAGGCTGCAGGAGTTCACCGTATGTGCAGCTGTCTGGGCATAAAGGACAAGCCAAGAGATGACCATTGGTTTGGATCATCATATCAGCCCACATCCACCCACTACTGTAGTAGGCCTCTTCTTTATAACGCTACTCCCTACAGTCCCCTGCCGGCCTCAAACATTGTTTCCCCACTACCATTACAATATCATCGGACCACCAGGTAGGTGGTCTACCTACAGGACGTCGTCCCAATCTTGGCTGTCATTCGGTGAGCTTTATAGTCCACCCATCATCCTTGCGCAGGGGATAATTTAGTACAGGGTGTATCTGTGAACATTTACATCCCTTTAACCACGTGTTCTTCCAACCATTCTAAATAACATTAGACCAACGGGGCGTTATTGACCTGAACTGTTGTGGAATAAGGGGGTTTACGAATGAAAAAATCAGATAGATGGCGTTACGTGAACGTCAGGTCCAACTTTGACGACATTGGTTGTTAATCCATACTAATATTATAAATGCGAAAGTAACTCTGTCTGTCTTTCTGTCTGTCTGTTACTCTTTCACGCCAAAACTACTGAACGGATTTAAATGAAATTTGGTATACAGATGATCTAGACCCTGAGAAAGGACATAGGTAGCCTATGTCCTTTTTTGTTGCGAAAAGGGGGTTGTAAGGGGTAAAAAGTTACTTTTCCACGCGGACGAAGTCGCGGGCGGCCGCTAGTAACTTCATAATTTTGGCATGACAAATGTAACCAATCCACTCGTTGGATCTGACGTAGTTACGACGTAACGCCATCTATCGGATTTTTCACTCGCAAACACCCTCATTAGAAAGCCTTATTCTAAAGTAAATATTTGTTCCCAGGGCATGGAGTACGTGTCCCGCAAGAACATAGTGCACCGCGACCTGGCGACGCGCAACATCCTCGTGGTGGACAAGTACCACGTGAAGATCTCGGACTTCGGCCTCGCGCGCACCATCCCCAAGGACGACGACCAGTACAAGCTCAAGACTGAGCGGCTGCTGCCTATTAACTGGTATGCGTACTTTTCTTTTGTTTTCCCAGGGGAAATCATCATGGCTTTCACATGTCACTATAGGACCTTTCTGACTTTCTCTTATAATTTCTCATCCTAAAAAACAAAAGTGAAATCTTTTTAAGAAGGGGCAGGTTGTAACAAGTTTCAACTCTGTGCCAAAATGTTTAACATTTTTGTTTACTAAAACAAATATTTGTTTTTTCCAACTAAAAGTTTTGTATAATAAGTCCTAATGTCATGTGGGGGACAAGGTGGTGTGTGGGACTCTAACCCTAACCAAAAACCCTGGGGTGTCCATCTCAGCGCAATCGCGGTCGGATACCCCACAGCCGGGACTGGACCGTACCGCTAATCGCGCTCGCCACTCTGAAGAACTAACATAAATACCGTAATATGCATAACTTACTAGTTCAGAAATAAACTACAGTCGGATTTGTTGAATGGCCGGATGGCGCAATTGGTTGTGACGCTGCCTCATAAGCCAAAGGTCTAGACACCCTGATACCCTGGACAAACATTCGTGTGAAGAACACTTGTGTTTGTCCAGTGTCTATATTTGTGTTTCCTCTGTTGTCTGATATCTGTAACACAAGTGCTTAAGCTACATACTTAGTACGGAGTCAGGTCAATGTATGAGATGTTGTGTGAATTTATAAAAAATGCATATTTATTTTGAGTTCTGGGCAGTTGTCTGATTTTTCTATTTAATCTCAGGTACGCGCCAGAGTCGGCGAGCGATCCGTGGCTGTTCTCCACGAAGAGCGACGTGTGGTCGTACGGCGTGACCGCGTGGGAGATATTCACGCGGGCCACTGTCGAGGTGCCCAAGTTTGACATGACCAGGCCCAGGGAACGAGCATCATGGTAAGTAATTAATTTTCCCCCCCTTGTATTACTTTTTTTATGTGATAGGTAGGTTTAAAGGTATAGTGGCAGACGAGCAGACGGATCATCTGATGGTAAACGATTGCCGCCGCCCATATATCAACCTATAACTTTCCTCCTCTGTTTGAGAAATTAATTATTTTACAAATCTTACCATAATGAAGTTGTTCTACATAACGGGTTAATAAAAGTGTTTAGTAGGATGTTTCTGATTACTAATACACTCAGACCCAGAGAACCGTCCCGTTAAGACAGACGAAATGGACGTACAGCGGGTTTGAGATTCGATTGTGAATTCTGTTTCGTTGTAGACCTGCACTATACTAGGGAGTTCGATAAGATAGTATCTCACCTTGGGGCATCCGAAACACCCTTGACTTGAAATCAGATGGTCGAAATTATCAAATAATTTCTTTTCAGCTTTCAAATCCCGGACGACTGTCCTTCAGAGATATACAGATACCTGATGACCGACTGCTGGAATCTGGAGCCCAACAAGCGGCCCAGCTTCACCGAGCTCAAAATAAAAGCCAAGCGGTTCCTGGAGGACTACGACCAGGGCACTTAAAGTTTTTCACCAAAGACTTTTATGGTACTGACTTATAAAATGGAAGTAAGTGAAAATGTGGACGTACATTTAAAATCCTACTTGGAGAGCCTTGGTGCATGTGTTCCACCTGGCAACCGCAATGACTGTGAATGGGACTATGTGCATTTGTGGTTGTCAAATGGAACGTGAAGTTAAAACTCATTGTGATTGGTCAAGGGAGCCGTGTTTGACATGTGGAAAACATGGCGGCGGTATATAAAACTGTTTATACGTATATTTATTTGTATGCTGTTGAATTGTAAATCCAATGAAGTTGCATCTAATATACGCGTATATGTAATTAAGATTTGTTTACATACAGGTATGTCCAAAATTAAGTGCACAATTTAGATGGACATGAAAAAGTTTTTGATGTAAATCTCAGTAAGTTTATATGATAATAAAATTGTAATACGTAAATTATGTAGAATTTTATATTGTTAGTGTTAGGTATATATTTTTTTGATATTGCACAATTTTATATTTGCAATTTATGACGCAGTTATTTTCGATAAGATATAAATTGACGCTTTTCATTTTTCAAAATGTTTAAATTCGTGATTTTTGCGTGCGACCATCATGAAATAGTATTTTAATAATTTATATAGCGGAATTGAATTGTTGAGACATATTTTTGGACATAAATTAACAATTTTTTAAGAAACTGGAGGGTATTATTTAATTTTATCTCAGGACTGTATTGAAAATTTATGTGAAATTTTAATGTACGAGTATATTAATCTTTTTAGCGCCATCTATCGCGTGGATAATGGTACTAAACTAATTGTACGTATTTATTATTTTTATTTATTCTGAATCCTTTACAATCCTCACTGCATATTACTATGTAAAGTTCGCGCGCGATTTGAATGTAGCACTTACCCATACTACATGTATGGATGAACTAAAGTTATCGGTACTGTTCCTACCATCTTTTGGTAGTTTTAACTCGACTGAATGATTCTGACCGCTGTTTCATTAAAACCTGCAGAAATACAGTAGATTTTTAGGGTCTTAGAAGCCATAGTGCTACTGCTTTTAACATTGGAAATAGCATTAAATGAAATTGTTTTTTTGAAAGCGGGTACCAAATGATAAATCTCTGCAATATGCCCAATGCTGGACAGCTTATCATTCTAGTTTGACCTCCATTATAATTAGCACAATGACTAGTGGTACACGGTAACCAGAAGCGCACCGATTTCGTACACCACCTGTGTGCGAAACTAATAAAGCGCCTATTTTTGCATTTACCGCGTCGGTGCGTGGCACCCCTGATGCCTTGGTGCCTGTGTGCGCCGCACATTTGGCAAACAGGAGCGGCGCGGCTCTGAGGGTAACATTAATTGTATGGTACCGTGTTGTGCTCCGAGTCTTCGCGTTTAGTATATGAATAAGTAGGTACTGGTGGCCAGCACATCAAGTTACTACAATCTGTCAAATTTCTTCAATCGAACCTCACTTTTATGTCAAACGTGTTTGGTTCAATATCAACTGAGGAAATTTGACAGATTGTAGTAACTTGATGTGCTGGCCACTGTACTATAGCGGACATGATTCAATATAATTTTAACGAAAGCATAATTTAGGAAAGTATATTTCCTAAGGTCGTTTATTACGTGTTTTGATTTCAATGTGGAGATGCGGCAGCTTTTTGTAAATATTATGAAATCGTGTTTTTGTGGTTCCTCGAAGCATTTGCCTTAGTTCTGTATGTTTTTATTTTGTACATATTTCGTTAAATCACTTTTTAATATTTAATCTTAAGTTACAATCGCAATCTCAGTTTTTAGTATTGTTAAGTGACAACCTCTGAATCAAAACATAAATAAGTAATCAATCGTATTTAAAAATCATACATGCAATGAATTAACTGATAAATTTTAAAAAATACTTTTTAATATTTAACCATTTATCAGTGAAAAGTCCGTTAGGTGTCGTTATGTAGACGTAAAGTGTAATTTCAACTCAATTGTGAAAACTGGAAACTTGTTAACACTGAACTGGTATATTTACTTTTTAGTTATGTAAATCAATTATATTATTTTCGTGTCAAGTCAGACTACAGAGATGTGATTAGTGATTGTGGCCCCCACACCACGGCTTACTTTAATCGTTAACACGGTTAAAATAAGTGGACCCTGTTATGCATAAAAGATCCATCCTACATAGTAACTCAATACTGGTTGGATCTTTTACGCATAACAGGGTTGTGGTTCGAAATCTGGAGTAAAATTTTCAGAATTAAATAAAGCTGTTAGTAGTTAAATGTAATTAGTGGTTATCGTTTTAAAAGTGTTATTTCTTCTTCCTACATGAGATTAAAAAAACAATTTATACAGAAAATTTACTATTCCTGAAATGAGAAAGATTTCGCATCAACCCTTCAATTTTTTTAGTGTATTTTGAGAAATATTGAGGTTGCGTGCATTATTGACTATAAACCAAAGATGATATTATAATGATCGTTCTATGTAGTTGTTAAGTTATGTTAAGAATTAATCTATAGTTTTATTATATCGTTTTACAATATTTAAATTTGTGACGGTTTTATGTTATGTGTAAATATTATGACGTCATGAGGGATGCGTTACGTATATTATTAAATGTATTTCTGATACAGATTTGTTTGTTCAGTGGAATCATGGTTCAAAAGTTATTGGTTCGTCCGTGGACTGAAGATATACAGGGTGTATCGGTGAACAATGCACATACCTCATACCAAACATTCTGAACAATTTGACTTTTGGTACAGTCAACTCCAAAAATATGTATACACTTTAGGATCTTGTCACAATACATAATGTATAAGAAAGTAGAAATCGTTCTTGTACATATGTATTGTGACAAGGTCCTAAATCGGTCACGTGACTTGTTTACTTTGTATGGAGAGTCGATAAAATTTTCAACCAATTTCCAAAAGTCGTTGAACAAATGTTGTTCAGAATGTGTATAAGAGGTGGTTAAAGGGATGTAAATGTTCACGGAGACAACCTGTATATAAGCAAATTTTCACATACTTACATCTTTTCATCTCTACCAGTGGCAAAAGGTAATATTTGAAAATTCAGTATTTGTTAAGGGGATTATGGCGTGTGAAAGATCCGTTGAGGTCAATCTACAAGAATCGGTAAATTTTGAACGTGTAATGACGGAATTTCAATTTGACGTATGAAACAAAGGTGAACCTTAGTCTAAGAAGACGCCCTCATAGGTTTTTATTCGCGATAGTCCTAGATAATACATTTTCCGTATGTTCTATGTACCTAAGTGCCCATTTTTGTGCTCGAGAGATGAAAAGAGTTTTTACTTATAAAGATTTAAACTACGGATAATGCGAAGGGTATGGCATGTGATTACTGAACGAAGTTGTGATGATGTAAGAGACTGAGGTCGTGCGGTGCTAGATCGTGATTCGAGCCTTATTTTATTGTTGGATAGGAATGTGAGAGTATATAGTAGTGTTTTGTATTGTACAGACAGCCACACATCAGGTTACCACAAGCTGTCAAATTTCCTCAATTGATATTCAACCTTATTTGTTTGACAGTAAGATGAGAGTCGATTGAAGAAATTTGACAGTTCTGTATACTTTGATGTGTGGCTGTACGTACCTTTTGCACATATTATGGCATTTCTGAACTTGTAATGCGTCAAGAAAGTCGTGAAATCTGATTTTTGGGGAACTAACCGTTGTTTCATGCACAATAGGGTTACCGAAACCTGTGACATAAGCGGCAGTGGCACCATAAACTAACTTCATGACTTTACTGACACATTATTATAAGTGAAATTGGTACAATTATATTTTCAAAAAATAAATTTCTATTTATTTTTTTTGTAATAAAATGAATTTTAAAATGAATTTCATAGCCTGCACAAAATTATATTAGAATGTATATGTTTGTAATTTAGCATTCAAATGTATGAGGGGAATGTTATTCAGCTTTTAACATAGGAGCGCTAAGCTATTTTTTAACTCAAAAATTTACTTTTTCATTTAATAATAATATTTTATCGCCTTCAGCATATCTGTAAAGCAATTTCAACGCGCGCTCGACAGAGAGGGTCCAAATGAAAACGTTTTTACAATAATGATGAATTCGGTCTAAGATTTGAAATCGATGTTTAAGAATAGATTAATAATTACGAAGTCAATTTCGATGGCTTAATGCTGATACGAGTGCGAGGAGATAAGTCAATTTTGTATGTCTATTATATTGTAATGGTTCGCGAGATAAGAATTTAAGAATGGGGTAAGTTACACAGAGACGGGTTAAGGCAAGGTTATAATATTCGCCTCACAAGTACTGAAGTTTAGTGTTGCTACGATAGGAGAATATCGATAGGAAAACGATTGTTTATGGATAGTAAGTAGTGTCGGTATCTACGTTCAAAGAAGCAATAAATCGGACCTTATCTTATATCGTGTCTGTGATTTACCCGTCATGCGTAAATTGCCACTTAGAATGTGTATATTGCCACTTGACATGTATCCCATTGTTGCCCCTTGGTTAAACTTGTCTACGAAGATAAAAATATGTATATGAGAGTAAATATACCTGATAGTTTCTTTGGCAGTCGCCCAAAAGAATCATTTTTTGGTACTCCCTACTTAACATGAACAGTAGCCTAACATGACGCACCGCGACAAAATTTTGTCGACTCTCGTTCGCAAGAGCGCAATCCTTCTATCCCGCTCATCGCTCAGTCAGGTGAGCGAGACGCATATATTGTATTGCATCTTGAAAAATTCTATTACTTTTATCTAAGTCTTTAATGTTTTGGTTTCTTAAAAAATA
Organism: Cnaphalocrocis medinalis; assembly: GCA_014851415.1. Taxonomy (NCBI): domain Eukaryota; kingdom Metazoa; phylum Arthropoda; class Insecta; order Lepidoptera; family Crambidae; genus Cnaphalocrocis; species Cnaphalocrocis medinalis. The sequence goes on along the minus strand of CM026290.1, from coordinate 4,644,888 downwards.
TCGTATTTTCGCTACAATCAGTGTAAATAGGTTGGCGGCGCTAGTTTCATTCGTATAGCCCCTTAAATGAATGCTTACTGGAATGCGTGTATTGGGGAGAGAGCATGCGGGTATATGAAACAGACTTGTTCCATCACTATACTTTGTTCAATTTAGCTTGATACGCAAGACAGCAGGACGGAGTTATACGTTAGAAAACTACTATTTTAAGAAATGTTTAGAATTTAACAATTCTTGACAGCTGTCATCGGTATCAAGCTAAGTTGTGGGAACTATACTGTCTGCTTCCCACCACTTACCCCTGTTATTATATCGTAGGCAGTCTGGGTTATCCGGCTGCACATGATAAATCTTTTGGGCTTTGCCAGAAACTGCCGTTGTCTAAATTTCAATGTCATTAATTCTACCAGTGTGCGTAGATTAGCGTTGTAAATATTACGTGTAATATAAGCGTAGCCTTTGTTTTAATTTTAGACTGGGTGTGATTTAGTTTCGATCAATGTGAAATTACGTAATAACGATGTTTCTAATGATTATGTAGATTCTACGGTTTGTTAGGGGTTGATATTGTAAGAGGCGGGCCAGTGACTGTAAACAAGGCCAATTTTAGGTCGGGCACGAGGGGAAAGGAGGGGGAGAAGAGGGCAAGCTGCCGTCCACAAGCTATAATGCCATTAAGTACCAAAACCACATCATCATCATAGTACCAAATCCCGGTTGCGTCCCAGGCTTGCACCTCTGAGCCTGGGGTCCGCTTTCCTACTATATCTCCTCCATTTTGCATGGTCTTTCGCAGCCATTGTAATGAGGTTATTAGCACGCCAAACCTTTTTGGGTTTACTCCTTCTGCCGGAATCCGCACAGTGCTTAACCAAAACCACATTTTGAGATAATCGGGATGAAAGAACGCTATCGTAAAAGAAATTGATGTTTTGAAACTAAAAGAATTTTGTATGTCTATTATATTGTAATGGTTCGCGAGATAAGAATTTAAGAATGGGGTAAGTTACACAGAGACGGGTTAAGGCAAGGTAATAGTATTGGCCGCACAAGTACTGAAGTTTAGTGTTGCTACGATAGGAGAATATCGATAGGAGAACGATTGTTTATGGATAGTAAGTAGTGTCGGTATCTACGTTCAAAGAAGCAATAAATCGGACCTTATCTTATATCGTGTCTGTGATTTACCCGTCATGCGTAAATTGCCACTTAGAATGTGTAGGTATTGCCACTTGACGTATCCCATTGTTGCCCCTTGGTTAAACTTGTCTACGAAGATAAAAATATGTATATGAGAGTAAATATACCTGATAGTTTCTTTGGCAGTCGCCCAAAAAGAAATCATTTTTTGGTACTCCTACTTAAGCATGAACAGTAGGACTAACATGCGCACCGCGACAAAATTTTGTCGACTCTCGTTCGTAAGAGCGCATCCTTCTATCCCGCTCATCGCTCAGTCAGGTGAGCGAGACGCAACTTGCGCCGACAAAATACGAGTGTTGACAAATTATCTCGCGGCGCGCATGTTAGCCCGGCTGGAAAACTTGCTTAAATGAATGCTTAGCTGAGATTACTGGAATGCGTGTATTGGGGAGAGAGCATGCGGGTATATGAAATAGACTTGTTCCATCATTATACTTTGTTCAATATAGCTTGATACGCAAGACAGCAGGACGGATTTATACGTTGGAAAACTACTATTTTAAGAAATGTTTAGAATTTGACAATTCTTGAAAGCAGTCATCGATATCAAGCTAAGTTATGGGAAATATACTATCTACTTCCCACCAATTACCCCTATTATTATATCGTAGGCAATCTGGGTTATCCGGCTGCACATGATAAATCTTTTGGGCTTTGCCAGAAACTGCCGTTGTCTAAATTTCAATGTCATTAATTCTACCAGTGTGCGTAGACTAGCGTTGTAAATATTACGTGTAATATAAGCGTAGCCTTTGTTTTAATTTTAAGACGGGTGTGATTTTAGTTTCGATCAATGTGAAATTACGTAATAACATGTTTCTAATGATTATGTAGATTCTACGGTTTGTTAGGGGTTGATATTGTAAGAGGCGGGCCAGTGACTGTAAACAAGGCCAATTTTAGGTGGCACGAGGGGCAAGGAGGGTGAGAAGAGGGCAAGCTGCCGTCCACAAGCTATAATGCCATCTAAGTACCAAAACCACATCATCATCATAGTACCAAATCCCGGTTGCATCCCAGGCTTTGCACCTCTGAGCCTGGGGTCCGCTTTTCCTACTATATCTCCTCCATTTTGCATGGTCTTTCGCAGCCATTGTAATGAGGTTATTAGCACGCCAAACCTTTTTGGGTTTACTCCTTCTGCCGGAATCCGCACAGTGCTTAACCAAAACCACATTTTGAGATAATCGGGATGAAAGAACGCTATCGTAAAAGAAAATGATGTTTTGAAACTAAAGAGTTTTGTATGTAATTACTAGTATTACATACCTTTCAAAGGTTCAGATAAGATTTGAAGCTCGTAAGACTATGTCATCCTAGGAACTAAACATTATACTTTTTTTTTGGGAAAAAATGGTGAGGACGTTTGCTTTTTTTTATGCGAATGGTATAAGTCAAAAATGACTGATTGTTGCTTAACGGCAAAATAGGTAAGGAACGGCAGCGTTGCCCTCGTTTTCCGTTCCGTTCCGTTACTTGATACACAGGAATGATTTATTACATTAAAAAGGAATTTAATATAAGTTGCAGTTGCTTTGCATATTAAGCTCACATGGTATATTTTTGTATGAAATTCACACAGCACCGTTCACCATAACGAGCTTATGAGCGAATATTATTAATATTACATGACTTTAGGGGACATTTTTGTAAGCATACTTATTAGGTTGATTGTATTAATAATGATGATGATATAATTAGTGTTTTCCTAAATTAATTAATTTTACATTAAATTGAAATTGTGTAGGTATATTTACTTATGTTTTACATTGAGCGAAACGGCACCAAGTCTGTGTTATTTGCCATGAATTTTAAAATAAATTATTATATACAATTATTTTATCTTTTATTTAACCCAGCTTCTAAATAAATAAATAAGAAAGTACGTACAGCCACATATCAAAGTATACAAACTGTCAAATTTCTTTCAAATTTCATCTTACGGTCATACATATTAGGTTGAATATTGATTGAGGAAATTTGACAGGTTGTGGTAACCTGATGTGTGGCTGACTGTATATAGTCACCTATGTGCTTAAAATTTACGTCGCCTTAATTCTCAGGATCTTTTTTCTTCTAAATGAGGTTTGACACACAATTTGTTTGCTTAGGTCTAAGAACTTTTCGTTTATACATAGTAACGTGCTGCGGGCGTCTGGAGAGTTTGGTCAAGTTTAGCATTTCATACAGGCAAGATTCAATTTATTACGTGATAGTGGCCCGCCCTCACTTCGCTACGGGACACGTAATTCAGAAATGAACCAATAGATGGCGCTGTGTCCAATTACATCGCGCACGCGTTTCGTGTTTTCGGTTACCTATAGCCTTTTCGTTGTCTATAGAAGTTATCTCTTTATAAATAGTATAGAAGATCGTGAACCTCAGTAGACTAAGTGTCACTTTTCCATAGAGGCCGTGCGAACGACGTGAGGATTCACGGGCGGATGTTTACCTTTGTAGCTTGTCGTTCATCTTGATTATATTTTTTCCGTTTTACAAAGCAATTTAATTGGTTTTTCCCAGAACAATTGGCCCACGTTGGGCGCCAATGTTTTTAAAAGTATTATTTTTCCGTTTAACGCAATTTACTTACTTTCTTCAAATACGTCAAATATTTTATTTTCTGGATTTACTTTATAACTAGGTACGAGTAAACGAGTATTACAATATTCGTTTTCTATAATGCGCTTAGTAATCGGAAGACGTCCCGTCAAAAGGCATAAATATTTATGATGACCCTTGATCAGAAATGCATAGCTTCCTTCTGTAAATAAAGTAGGAAAATTATATGTAGGTATGCGTTGTGCTCAGTTATAAACAAAAAATCCAAAGCCAAATAAATGCAATTTCTTTACGTCCCAGAAGTCACCTCACCTCATAGGTATCCACACTATCCACCTACACCCTTGCGCCGCCTCTGCCTATATTAAAACTGTATTAACTGCTTTTGGAAGTGAAAACATCCCCGTAAAACACGGGTTAAGGTATGTATGTACGGTGGCCTGCACATCAAGTTACTACAATCTGTCAATTTTCTTCAATCGAACCTCACTTTTATGTCAAACGTGTTTGGTTCAATATCAACTGAGGAAATTTGACAGATTGTAGTAACTTGATGTGCTGGCCACTGTACCTACGCCAAAATTGAAACCAAAACTCGATGGTTCTCATATTCTATGTCCTGTAAAGCAGTGTTTCCCAAACTTTGTTATGCCATGGCCCGGTAATTTTCACACTGACCCTTCGTGACCCACTAAGTACTTTCATAATACGCATAAAATATTTTGGCAATTAGTCACTAATTAGTTAGTGCGAAATATGCAGCTGTTTTTAATTTTACTAAAGAATCCAAGTTAAGATATTTAAAAATAAGTACATTAAAGCACTTACTGCTTGACGTCGTGTGTTTTAAATATTCGTAATATACGTTTAGTCCCGTTTAGGTATATCAAGACAAGTATTTGTATAATGTAACACGAAAGTTTAAAAAATACATACAGTCAGTGCCAAGGCTTACTAAATATTCTATAGATGAGCCGAAAAAGCAGAATACATGTGCAATGTAATCGATTCCCAACGCCATCTATTGGTCTAAGTTAGGTCCCGAAGTTTATATAAAATGCGAAGAAAATAGCTTCCATGATAAGTAAACCATCTTTACGTAAAACAAAACGTTCATTCTATGATCTGTAGTAGGTATGTTTGTAAACGCATTTATTCCAAGTTCTGTGTAAACGTTGAACGAAAAGCAAATACATAACATAAATTACGTTATGGTAAGAGAAACATGCGAAATTGAAGAAAGGCTTATTTCATTTCTCGACACAAATCTACACTGTCTGTTAAATTGGGTTTTGGTTTATCCACGGAAATTGGACGTAACACAAACCAAGGTTCCGTAGCAGCAAGTAACATTTGTATTAAACAATAATTCAAAAAATAAATATTTTTCGATAATTTTAAGAACCTATTTTTCAATTATCAGTAGGTATACGTCTCCACCAATTTCCGTGGCAATCGGTGCAGAAATGGCGGAGAACGAGCCAGGACAGACAGACGGACAGACATGACGAAACTATAAGGGTTCCTAGTAGACTATACGGAACACTAAAATATAATAAAAAGTCGAGAGATACTCCCCAGTATTGTGTACGTACGCCCTCGGAGGTACATACTTATAACGGTCTGGAAATACCTTGACAGATTTTTTAAGTAACGCCCAATTCAAAGTACATAATATCTATGCTACGCCATCTCAAAAGAAATTAGGACAAGTGGGTTGGTACTTCATACATCCCTAATACTTGCTGAAAGTAATGGAATAAATGAGTAATCGATACACGTACCTACTACGCCCTTATAAAGTATCTATTATTAGACCCCTTAGGGAGAGACAAGTAGGTGAATTTACTCCCAAATTCAAGGTGAAAATCTAGCGAATTACTATAATAGGTGGAAAGCTTTGTTTTATACCGTTGTCTACCAGGGATATTTCGTATACTTAATTACCTTACCATTGTACCTTAAGGATGAAGTACGCAATAAGTCATCGTCTTCTATACTATTTATAAAGAGATAACTTCTATAGGCAACTACAAGGCTTATAGGTAAACCGAAAACACGAAACGCTTGCGCGATGTAATTAAACACAGCGCCATCTATTGGTTCATTTCGGAATTACGGTCCCGAAGCGAAGTGAGGGCGGGCCACTAGTTCAGTTTTAAGTTTTAAATTCGCATTAGCACCCGCATCCGTATAAATCGATGCGAGTCCGAAAAAGCCATTCTACTTTTCTTTGACAGCTGTGATGGCGCAGCTGCAGTGGCTAAGGTGCTAAGAAATGTCCCGGTTTCGATTCCCGGTCAAGTCAATTTAGGAAACTACATTTTCTAAGTTTCCTTGGGTCTGGGTGTTCTGGGTTGACGCCCCCGTTAATTATCGTCATCTGGTTCTCATAGTACAGGGGTTGCCCTAGTTTTAGACCAGATTGGTGTGATTGTCTGGCGCATTTATTTAATATTAATTTGATTAGCTAAGTAGGTATAACGCTCCTACATACTTATACTGAAATTAATTCTACGTACTACTTAATTAATTGGGATTCAGCATCAAAGATTAAGTACCTAACATAACCTAACCTAACCTAAACGATCTTACGAAAGATCGTTTAGGGAGATAACTACAACTAATCTAAAGTAAGTAGGTAACCTAATTAAAATACACAGTAAATATATCAGTAGGAACTAAATGAATAATTTTATCCAATTACTAAGACGAGAACCAAGTGCTAATTATACCTTCAGTTTGTCAAGACACTTATAGTACAACTTACCGAATATAAAACAGGCCATTGTTTCCAACAGCCATAAATCATGATGAATTAGTTCCCTGAACACACAATTTCGTAGAAACGGGATAATAATTGGTTTATCTAAGTGAAGACTGGATATCATCATGAATCTTGTAATGAGACAGGGAATATTTCAATTTCATTAGATAGGTACATCCAAGGTAAGAAGAAGCCATGTAGGGCGCTAAGGTCACGACCTCCACGAGCGGCCCCGTTGGTAATCAGTTCTGTCCTTGTTGGCGACCACCGCTGACCACCACCGCTAACCATCACCTCTTTGGCTATCTATGTAATTTAAATTGTTTCAGTGTTCTTTATAAGTAAATAATTAAGTGAAATATGTCATACCTTCTGTACCTAGCTTAGTTGTTGTTTTCAAACTTGTAACAGTGCTTGCCTTCTGTGTTATTATTTAACTTCACAATATAAATACTTGTGCTGTGTGTTTTCCTTCAATTCCAATCATTCCCGCTCCATCCTCATCCATAGCCTCGAATCGTTCATCATCATCCGCCCGTCAACTTCACCTCATTTGCAGCGAACAGTCCAGTAGCCTTACCATGAGTTTAAAATACTATCCTCGCTATCGAAAACTATCGCTTTTTCTCTTTCATTGTGATGCATTTGAAAGAGACAGAGCAATAGTTTACGTTATGTCAGTTTTAGATGTCAACTCATGGTAGCGCTACTGATTCCAGCCGCGGTTGGTATCAGTCAGAAGGGGTTACCGTGGAGTCCGGTGTTCCCCGGGCAACGGCAGGTACTTAGTAATCTCACTGCGGTGGATTGCTACCCGACGGCCGACGGACGCACACTTGTCCTCGGACTTGGGGGGCTGTGTCCGGCTCCACTAGACCAACGGGGCGTTACATCCCTTTAATCACGTCTTCTGCCATCCATTCTGTAAAACATTAATTATTGTTCTACGACTTTTGGAAAGTTGACATTTTTTCGACTTTCCATAACAAAATGAACAAGTAATTATCGTCATCTGGTTCTCATAGTACAGGGGTTGCCCTAGTTTTAGACCAGATTGGTGTGATTGTCTGGCGCATTTATTTAATATTAATTTGATTAGCTAAGTAGGTATAACGCTCCTACATACTTATACTGAAATTAATTCTACGTACTACTTAATTAATTGGGATTCAGCATCAAAGATTAAGTACCTAACATAACCTAACCTAACCTAAACGATCTTACGAAAGATCGTTTAGGGAGATAACTACAACTAATCTAAAGTAAGTAGGTAACCTAATTAAAATACACAGTAAATATATCAGTAGGAACTAAATGAATAATTTTATCCAATTACTAAGACGAGAACCAAGTGCTAATTATACCTTCAGTTTTGTCAAGACACTTATAGTACAACTTACCGAATATAAAACAGGCCATTGTTTCCAACAGCCATAAATCATGATGAATTAGTTCCCTGAACACACAATTTCGTAGAAACGGGATAATAATTGGTTTATCTAAGTGAAGACTGGATATCATCATGAATCTTGTAATGAGACAGGGATTATTTCAATTTCATTAGATAGGTACATACAATAAGAAGGCATGTCCCTACATGCTTTCTTATTGGATGTACCTTCTAGCTAAGGTCACGACCTCCACGAGCGGCCCCGTTGGTAATCAGTTCTGTCCTTGTTGGCGACCACCGCTGACCACCACCGCTAACCATCACCTCTTTGGCTATCTATGTAATTTATTGTTTCAGTGTTCTTTATAAGTAAATAATTAAGTGAAATATGTCATACCTTCTGTACCTAGCTTAGTTGTTGTTTTCAAACTTGTAACAGTGCTCGCCTTCTGTGTTATTATTTAACTTCACAATATAAATACTTGTGCTGTGTGTTTTCCTTCAATTCCAATCATTCCCGCTCCATCCTCATCCATAGCCTCGAATCGTTCATCATCATCCGCCCATCAACTTCACCTCATTTGCAGCGAACAGTCCTGATTCCAGCCGCGGTTGGTATCAGCTAGAAGGGGTTACCGTGGAGTCCGGTGTTCCCCGGGCAACGGCAGGTACTTAGTAATCTCACTGCGGTGGATTGCTACCCGACGGCCGACGGACGCACACTTGTCCTCGGACTTGGGGGGCTGTGTCCGGCTCCACTAGACCAGGGCGTTTACATCCCTTTAATCACGTCTTATGCCATCCATTCTGTACAACATTAATTATTGTTCTACGACTTTTGGAAAGTAGACATTTTTTCAACTTCCCATACAAAATGAACAAGTAGGTAAAGTCGATACGAGTGACGTGACCGACTTTATTATTTACTAGTGGCCCGCCCTCGCTTCGCTTCGGTATTTTAACTTTTTGAACGAAGTAGAATTCACAACAATCAAAGTAATTAGCAAAAAGAAATTTTACTGATACTTATAGGATTGATAATTTTGGTGATCGTAAACCTTAATGAAGGAATCTCAATCTCTATAAGGGGGGACTTTTATAAAATTTCTATGCAAAGCCTAAATAGGTACCTACCAATTTTCAAGATTGTAGCTTCAAAAAAAGACAATACTTCGTTTCAACCCCCTTTTCCCCCCTTTTTAGGTTGAAGAAAAAAATAACGAATTCACTTTCATTACATTTGTATGCAAAGCCCAAATACCAAGTTTCAAGAATCTAGCTTTAAAATTGACAATACGGCGTTTTATCCCCCTTTCTCCCCTTTTTAGGTTGAAGAAAAATATGCCGAATTCAATTTCTTTACATTTGCATGCAAAGCCCAAATACCAATTTTCAAAGCTCTAGCTTTAAGAATGACAAATTTTCCATACGACGTTTTAACCCCCTTTCACCCCTCTGTAAGCTGAAGAAAAAAAAATGCTGAAATTACTTTCATTTAATTTGTATGGAAAACCCAAATACCAATTTTCAAGACTCTAGCTTTAAAAATAATAAATCTCCCATACATTGTTTTAACCCCCATTTCACCCCTTTATGGCTTAATTTAAAAAAAAACTAAAACAGGTCAATTTTCATTTTTGATAAACAACCATAATCCAAATTTTCAAATCTCTAACATCAAAATTGAAAGACTTTCATACTAACGTAAACCCCCCCTTTCACCCCTTTAGGGGGTGAATTTCGCAAAACCCCTTCTTAGTGCGCGCCTACATAGCAAGAACTACCTATGTTTCAAATTTCATGATTTTAGGTCCAGTAGTTTTGGCTGTGCGTTGATAGATCAGTCAGTCAGTCAGTCACAGGCCGAGGCGTTACCTCTTTATTAATAGTATAGAGTATAGAAGATGCGAAATTTCGAAAGTCATAAAACAATAACTAAGTTGTTCCTATGCCTGGTGGAACAGGTCAAAGGCATGTAAATCTTCACAGGTTTAAAGAGTTGTTATAACGAGTGAGGTACAGGCCAGCGTTGTATTTTTTTTTATTGGAGAAAGCGATTTGGAAACCAATCAAAGCGGGAATTTGTTGGTTGAAAATAACCTAAACAAAAAGTCGCAAAAAATCCCTAAAAACACGTCACCTATCCTGCGCAGTTTATCTTACAGTAAGGCTACGTTTCCACTTAAGCGAAGCGGAGAAATCTACCAATAGAAGAAGCTTGATCGTTGAGAAGCGGAGAATTTATGCAATTATATAGTAGTCAAGTTGACGACCGTGTCTTAATTAATAGTGACTTATCTTTTCACAACTCAAAGGGACCGCAGATCTAAGTACCTATAAGGTTTGAGTCTCAACTCGATACCTTCACTGCTCTAATTATTTATCAGAATCCTGAATCACAGTATAAGATAAGTGTGCCGAGGAATTCAAAGCGACAGTTTCTATAGCAACTGGGAATAAGCTAAGATGAGAGAGATCGCGAGTTTCCACACTATATAAAGGGGCTTTTTCTTTTGTCTTAATTTTTTTCATTTATCGGTTGACGACGATACCTTGAATGTTCACTGATACTTAGATAAAACATGCTGACAAGTGAATTGTATCATTTCTCATTATGTTTATTTAATAAAAAGAAAGATGCTGTAGACAGCTGTCCTTTCCGAAAATATATATGGCCTTCGTCATAATGCGACGTATTTCCGATACCTACGTAACATGCAAGAGCTTTAGAAACAAAAACATCGCTGGAAAGGTATCTGAATTTCCATGACATAGAAACCTCAACTATTTAAGTATATTGAATAAATATCTTCTTCTATCTATCTATACTATTTATATAGACGTTAATTTCATAGTTCACGTCATGGCTTATAGGTAAACCAAAAACACGAAATACTTGCGCGATGTATTCGACTTCCAGCGCCATCTATTGGTACTGGTCTAGGTCCCGAAGTGTATAATAAAGACGCAAAAAATTTTGCGAGTCTATTATTCGGAATACTTAAATACAATGCCCCCTTATGTGTACATTAAATTAAAGTTTACACATCGTCAATCTCGTTTAGCTGATCGCCTTATTTGCTACGCATATAAGACTGCTGCCTTTAGAGGTAGCTTCCGGTATCTAGCGACAAAATGTTGGAACAACATCCCCCCTCCAGTTAGAGATTCATCTTCAGTTTATTCTTTTAAAACTAAATACAAGAAACATCTACTGGACATTCAAAATTCAAATTAATTTACATTACACATAGTATTTCATTGCACAACGTATTTATTTATTTATCAAAACCTACTTGTTTATGTTTATTGTATTACCGATTAATATTTTACCTACCATTACCTACTACTAGTTCGTTATGTATATTTCTTAAGTAATTATATATTAAGTATATTAATATTTCCGACAGGCAATCGCACAAAATATTTAAATATAGGTAATTTTATAGTGTGTACTTCTTACCTGGAATTTGTACGTGTTTGTCATGGCATCCGCTGAAAACCAGTCGTTGTAGCAAGCCCCTAGCTGCTACAACTATATGCTGAGCGGAGACCATTTTGGTGCTTACCGGACTGTATTTAAGTTATCCTTAGATTTAAGTACATAATTTAATATTTTCTATAATATGTACTCATAGCTATAAGTTTAAGTGCCAAATAAACGTTTTTTCTTTCTTTCTTTCAAAAAAGCTGTCTAGGTATGCATATTATCCCTATCTATATTTATCCCAAAGTAAATAACTTGGGGCGATAAAAACCAGCCATAGAGCGTAAATCAATGGGTTTACTTATATATTTTTGGTTTGTCTAGGTATTTGTTCGCGGTAATCTCAAAAACTACTTAACCGATTTGAATAAAACTTTTTTATAGTATAGCTGTGAATTCTGGGCTATAGATAGATACCTGAAGGATATAATTTGTTTTGAAATAAATATTTTGGTGCCAAACCGAAATCCACGCGAGAGGAGCTCTGCCGGCGTTTACTAGTTCTAAATATTATTTAAGTTTTTCAGCCGGCACCCAGCCAGCTCGAATAAATATACACCACAATGCATTATTTTTATAACTTTTTGGTTGCCAAATACAATACACACAAGTTGAAATAGCTTTGAACATTTTCAGTGCGGTTTTTAGGAATAAGGGGCAGATAGATCGCCTGATTAGAATTCCTTATTTAGCTAAAGCAAGTCCCAACTTGAAGTGAGGGTGGGCCACATGTAAAGAAATAGTTACATACTTAATACTTCACACAACATCTCATACTTACATTGACCTGACTCCGTACTAAGTAGCAAAAGCACTTGTTTTGTGTTGTGTGCCTAAATATAGGTAAAATATATGTCTCAATGCAAAGGCAGTGTCACGTCTGTCTTTCTTCAAGCGTACGGGCGGCACCTTTTAGATTTGAAGGGCGGCAAATGTGGTGAAGTAAGAAAAGACGAGGCAAATAGTCTTCCTGTATGGAGGGCCGATAGGTACCTACCCATGCTGCGCCACTGCCGTAACGCAAGTGCTAACTTAGTACGGAATCAGATCTGTGTGATTGTTGCATGAATTCAATATTTTAATGACTTAAAATCACTAATAATATTTTTTTTATGTGGTAGGTAGCAGACAAGCAGACGGATCAACTGATGGAAAGCGATTGCCGCTGCCCATAGACATCTTTAACACCAGTGGAGTCACAAGTGCGCTGCCAGCCTTTTATCCCCTTCTCCCGGGTGGGCCTCCGGTACCCTGTGTGTACCGGAGGCCGACCCGGGTGTTGTGACTCTATTTACACGCACTTGTGGTTAAGGTTAGGTTAGGTTAGGTTAGGTAGGCAGTAATTTCATAACTTTTCACTAAAGCAACTATTGAGTATTCTGTAATTAAAGCATAGAATGTATGCTTGTTAAGTTGGTGGCCTCGCCGCCGCGGCGCCCAAGTCATATCGGCAACTCGTTAGCATAATTTCCGTCGACATGGCGCATCCTCCATTTGCATAGAATGCACTAAATGAGCCAAACCTTTGTATGCGCTCCCGTGACACTCGACTGTACTATGATTTATCGTTTTATTATACGCTTTAGACGCCACATAGAGAGATTGAAATGCGATAAAAGTAACATGTATTTTTTTATGGTGATCAATTTAATAGATTGATGATGATGATTAATTAACTGAGTAAAACCTCTACAATAAATCAAAATGAAGGTTCCTAGATTTAGTTTGAATATGGTAATAAAGTGGCTATGGTGAATGTACAGTACCTACATAATAAGTGTCCAAGTGTGCTAGGTACCGGGTTTGATTCCCTTTCAAAAATTCTTCTCAAAAGTTCAGGGTGTTTTGCAAAGTAATGTGTAGCTCATAAAAACCTCTTAAAATGAGACAGAAATACCTACTTTAAAGTATCCACCAAGCTCACGCTTTGGTCTGTCCAATAAACTGCGGATTCTTGCGATCTAATAAAGTTTTATTAACTTTGAAAACGGGGCTAAACGGTTTGCCCCAACCCAACCCATATTAAGTTACGAAAAGAAGCTAGTACACATGCTCCCAAAAAAATCCTAGATAGAACCATTCACAGTAGCTATAAAGTAGGTTTAATATTCCTTTCAGAACTTCACAAGTAAGTTGGTAGGTACTCTCTTTACGACTAGCCTAGATATTGTTGTATTTTAACAATAAAACTTTAGTGCAATATGTCAATAATAAAGTAATTTTAAGACCCCGCACAAAACTGTACGCAGGGGTCATCATTGGGGGCAATCGTGTGTGATAAATCCGCTAGATGGCGTACTGTAGAACTGAGGCGTATTGCTTCACCGATAGTTGATTCAGCGACAGTCAGGATAGACTTTATTTTACATTATAGGTTTATTTCATATTAGGTATTACAATTTCTCATGGAATTTTTTAACATAAAATTCTTAATTGAAAATAGAAAACAGGCTAAGGCGTAAATGAATAGGTATTCATTGCCTCAAATTGAATTCTTTGCAAATTCCTCCGAAAATATCTTAAGCCATTCTAAAGAGTGTAATTAAATTGGGATACACCGATGAAAACATCCTTGTGACGCAATAGGTACGACGTCGAAATAATTCGTATGTAGGAAGTCCAATCGCTTTAAGAGTACCTATTTTAGATGGAAAGAAAGATAGGGGATCTGATTGAGGACATGTGCTCCAGTGTAGACGGAGTCAGTAATCTGTTTTTATTGGTGACTAGCGGCAGGCCATCATTATGTTTCGGGACATTAGTTCAACTCTGTACCTATTTTATGTATTTACCTCTTTAATAAGTATATAGAGGATATACTGTTAAAGTTTAAGTTACAGTGAATTGTGGCTAATCTTGGTATAATGTATTTTTGTTTTCATCATCATCATTCGCCTATTGTAGTCGTTCGCCACTCCGATAAGTCGTTCTTAGGCTACACGCTTCCAGCTCCTGTCATTTTTGTCCTATTGATGTCGTATTTGATAAAACGTTTGGAATCCATGTGAAAATTGGCCGGATGGCGCATTTGGTAGCGACCTTGCCTTATACACCAAAGGTCGTGGGTTCGAGGGACGAACATTTTATTAATTAATTTAATTGTAGATAGGCATCTACAAATAACAAAAAAATCACTGATAGGTAAAATTAAATTAGGTAGGTACCTATTTTAGGTAACCTTTCTTTGTTTTGTCTTCAAAACAACAAATAAGATGTAAACCAACAAATGCTAATGTTTTTTGTTTCCACAAATCATCCGACTACTTATTACAGCAAAAACTATTATATGGGTAGAAAAGAAAGATTGATTATATTTTACAAGGCGAGTAAACAAAGTAAGAAAAGGAGGCGGAGACAAATAAACTTATATTTTTATACATAGACACAGAATACTAAATAGTACAAGGTGACATAGACGAGGAAGTTATTGGCAGAAACAACGAAGGTACGGTAGACCCCACAGCGTGCCAGCCGATTTGGAGTCTTATAAGTGATTAATTTTAACTGTAGTTTGTCATGTTCCGAAAGTTGATCCACTTTCCTAGGAAAATTATTCGAATCGGAGCGATTCGGATTATTATACGGTGATTTATTATTTATCGTTTTTTTATATTGAGGACAATCAAGTTGACCTCACTCCGCCGGATGGTAAGCGGCTGTGATCCAAATATGAGGTTGACAGGCACAAAAGAAGAACTAGTATTATTATATACACAGTTAATAAGTAAATAAGTGTGAAATTATTTACCACGGGTTCACCTTTAGGGTTTCTGTATAAAAGGTGGGTAGCAGATCCAGGATAGAACACCAGGAACAACGAAGGATCAAACCAAACAATTGTTTGACCAATTGTTCACACATCAACTTACTGCAATTTTCCCTATTGTACCCCTCAGATTAGAACCCGTCGTAAAAGACGCCAGGGCCGCTGCACTCCCAGGGATCAAGCCGCATCCGAGATTACAGGCCTTGCGTAGTTGCGTAACTACCAAATCTCCTAAGTCCGGACTAATGAAACTTGCGTGTTACGCGCCACGTTGCCTTCTACTTGATGATGTTGGTATAAATTACCTACGTAATGGTTAGCTCAGCCAAGGTTACACTTTCCACGACCTTCCTTAATACTATGTCCTTAAAGACTTGTTTTCACAGTGCATGCAGAGAAATCGGAGATAACTAGCCGGGCTAACATGCGCACCACGAGATAATTTGTCGACACTCGTATTTTGTCGGCGCAGTTGCGTCTCGCTCACCTGACTGAGCGAAAAGCGGGGTAGAAGGATGCGCTCTCGCGAACGAGAGTCGACAAAATTTTTCGCGGTGCGCATGCTAGGCCTACAGGACTACAAAACAGTCTTCGCCGTCGAGCATTCGAGATGCTTCGGAATGAATGGGCTGGATCGATCGGAGTACCACGGTTTCATAGACACCTGACAGCTCCAAACACCACTGGAGCCACAAGTGCGTTACCAACCTTAAACTTCCCTTCTTCGGATTGGGCCTCCGATACCCTTACTCAAACGGTAAAACACAGCGCAGGCATTGTTTTACGCCGGATTTCTGCGAGGCTATGATATCAACCCGATTTTCTGTCAGGTCGACATTTGTTACTCTAACACGATCCCGTTTCTGCTCTGTGATGAGTTAAAATCCATCCACAACATGCGTATCGTAACAGTATATTAACCAATACACTAAGAGCCTGAAGGTATACCTAGCTAGTGAGTAAGTAACGACGTCATAAAATTTAAAATGTGTTCATATAGCTACGCTGATGGTGCCTCTCGTAAAAACTTATTGACTGGATCAGATTCACTACTCAGCGCTCCACGTTCTTCTCTTCAAAAATTCCAACAGACCAGGCAGTGATTTTTTAAATAAAGAGCGATTTACACTTCAATAAGTACAGTAGCGAGTTAAGTTGCTTCATCGGCGAGTTAAGTCATTTATGCTGTGTGAACGACAAAAATGACTTAACTCGCCGATGAAGCGACTTAACTCGCTACTGTAGGGACTTATTGAAGTGTAAATCGCTCTTAAGTTGTAGACGGAAATCCGTGGACGCAATTTTTGACTACATAGTGTATAGTGTGGCCGGAGATCGGTGTCCGACCTGTAAAGACCGGATTAGTTAATGATAAGTTTTATTGACAATTGCACTGATAATTCTTTAAATCTATTGTTATTCGTTGTGTGCGCGATGACAGCGCCCCTAGTGGCCGCAACTATTTCAGGACTTGTCATCTGTAAAATCATGTCAACTAGATGATAAGATATCTTTGTGATATTAATTTTCGACTAATTTTTCAACGAAATTGAAAAAAATAGTGTAAAAAGTGAGTATGTTTAGTATACCTAGCGATTTTCTTCCTCGTGAAAAATATGGATATTATAATACGTACGACTCGTAAGCGTGATTTCACAGGAAAAAATATTTTCAATTGCTGTAATGTTAAGTAATTTTAGTAGATGTTGTGTTTTTGATTTCATTCCAAATTATTTCTACTTAATGTTATTTCATTTTTAAAGAATACGAATTTAAAAATAAAACGATATTGATTTAATAATAAGACTCTTTGTTTTGAATTACAAAAAAATTGTTTTATTTACGATTACTATTATTTATATTATCAAAAATTGAGGGCTATAAATTGACTAATACACCAACATACATGTGCAATATTATCGATACAATCAAATAAATTGTGAGGAATTTTATCTAAAATTCGATAAACTCTCAGTCTTTGCATAATTCTTCCCACATGGATTCTAACTCGAGCAATATCATAATGTCTGTTAATGTCCACTTTGATGTTGGAAACGAATAAAATTTGCACGAACTGTTTTTCCCATTGTTTTTACAATTTACGACACAGCATGTACTATGACCCATATCGCAAATTTTTACGTTTTTACTTAAAATTATAAAGGAAGTTATGAAAATAAAGCAATTGACACATGACAGCCCAGAATTAATTCACATTCTGCCATGTCGTGCGCTACGATCGATTGCCGTTCCCCACCACCCACTTCGCACATGGTCAATAAAAGTACAGCCATTTCATTTGTCTGGGTGGGTCGACGACCCAACGGATCACTTGTACCAGAACTCCATTTTGTAATGCCACTTAGGTTTGGGTACTAACTTAACCCAAAACGATGTTCTGAGGATCTTGACTTTCCTCATTGTACGGTAAAGGAATTCAGCAATTCTCAGAACATTGATAAAAGTGTATATCAATTCATTCAAATATGAATCTTATATCATTGGTATAAGAGTATAATTGTTTCCATGTTATTGAAGGCAGCAGAACATTTAATCTAGTCAGCATTTCGAGATATTGGAATTCGCTAGTAATAGTTACACTTAAGCCTTTGATGTTAAAGTTATTCAAGACGAGATACTTAATTATGAATTTATTATTATCGCAAAGCTAAGTATGTACAAAAGCACAGCTATGTCGGTCTAACACGCTAATGGGCTAATATTCGTGTTACTTATTATGAGGGTATCGGGATTAAATTGATTAAAAATTAACGGTGTAGCATACATGTTATGTTGCACTAAGTATTATATAATCTATGGTACCTACCTACCTAGTAGGTACTGTTACAATGAGGTGGAGGCGGTATTGTTTTGAAATATCTTTTATTGCTTTTCTGAAAATAATAGGTTACTTCACTTTCTAACTACCACAATCTGTCTGTGTGTGTCTGTAGTATTATAATAAAATATATTATTATTATTTTACACTGTTACTCTTTTCGCCGCACCACTGTCTTTTCTGCATGACTCAAAGGTTAACTGGTAGAGAATGCCCCTGGGCATTAAGTTCGCCTATTGTTACAAATTTTGTGCAATAAAGTTTAAATAAATAAATAATCTGGGAGGACACTTCCTCCCGAGCTCTAGGCTAACGTGAGGTCTGGACCCTCCTTACTCTAGCTCCTCGCGATATCGTCACTTAGCTCGGAATGCGCTACCGAGAGCGTGTCTGTTTATTTTTCAATGCATGACAGATTCCCATTATAAAATCAGCCATGAACGGTGGCCAGTATCAAAGGAGTTTACCATCGTTACAGTACCTATGCATTTTAACACAAATGAATACCATCTGTGCTCGTAGTCTGCAAGAACTACCTCCAACGATAGAAGGCGCCAAGTAATCTAAACAAAATGGTTTTGTAAAACTCATTATCCATTTTACTAGCGTATTTATTTCCGTAGCCGCTCGTTACCAAAATTAATGATTTTTAGGGTTCTACTCCTAGAAACAAAAGAGAAGGTAGGATATTTAGTTAGGATATCTTTCTATCTACTAAGGAAAATAAACGTAAGTACCCTTAATAATGTGGGCTCTTGTGGGTAGACCACCTGGCCTTTGGTCCGACGATATTGTAAGGGTGGTGGTGAAACAGTAAATGAGCCAGCCAGCCGCTGGTGACCGTAGGGAGTGGCGTAATAAAGAAGAGGCCTATACTTAGCAGTGGGTGGATGTGGACTGACATGATGATGATGACCCTTAATAATATTACAACCACCGTCTGATGACTAGTCTATTCTATATATTACAACCACCGTCTGATGTTTCTAGTGACTAGTCATAAGTAGGTATTTTAACAAATCAAATTTAACTTCTCACTTCTAAGGGGGATAGGATATGGAATCGCACTTTGTTTTTTTTTATAAGATAGGGGGCATAGGAACAGACGGATCACCTGATGGTAAGCGATTACCGACACCCATGAACACCCGCAACACCAAAGGAGTTGCAAGTGCGCTGCCGACCTTTTAAAAAGGAATACGCTCACTTAGGTACTTTCCTTTCCTTTGTCCTTGAATTTTGCAAGACTGGAGAGCTTATTACTACCAACGAATAATTTAATTATCCGAAAATTAGTTACTAGGTGTCTAAGGAACCCATTTCTACAAACTTATTTGTACTTTATATTATTCATATTCAGATATTTGTGTTGGGTCTGGGTGTTTGTGGTTCCTTCGTTGTTTCTGGTTTGTATAGCACAAGGGAAAACCTAAGTTTGGGACCAAGACACTGTATGTGATGTTGTCTCAATTTATTTATTTATGTCATACAAAATGAACGCCACACATGTACCTACCTAACACAAAATCTTTTTCAACTATATTTTATTTATGTATTTAATATTAAACACACCTAGGTTTTTAAATTTTCGCGTTGCATTATAACTATAAAATATTAAAAAGGAAATAAACTCGACGTTACAGCCAGTAAGTATAATACAATGTGCTTAACATAGGTAAACGTCGCGTTAATTCCCGTTTAAATATTTTATAGTTATTTGCACACCTACAATATTTTGTACTTAAGTTTTAAGACCAAAGCGTTATACAGATCAATAAAACTTCCCGTTTCTGGTCACAAAGACTATTTAATTATATTATTATGTTGTACGGAACTCTCTACGTGAAAGTTCCACTCGACTTGCCCGTATTTTTAACAATACCATTATCTCGAGATCTCAGACGTCACAGCTGATATTTTGGTTTTAGTACATTTTGATGAAAGACATAAATTCTTTTAGTATTTTTAAAACTCTACCATAAAATAACTAGACGGAACTATGGCTGCTTACTTCGCTAAACTATTCAAAACGTCTAGCTTTCCTTACGATGTTTTCCCTCACCGCCAAGCTATAGTTTAGGTAGATTAAAAAAAAACACTTTATTTTTTTACCTTGTACCTAAGTAAAAGTTTTATTGCTACAGATTGTGTAAGGTATAATAAATACGGTACTTCTTGCTTTAAGTACTTTATTTAGTAGTACCTACACTTGCGTGCATTCGCATTGTACTTGATGCACTGAAACGATCGTCGCACTGCGTAGCCAGGGTATAAAATAACGGTGCCATGGCGCTCGTAAACAAGATACGGAACCATTTCCCAGGACTGTGATGTCACAGAGTTGATATAGACAGTATGTATGTAGGTATTCTCAATTCCGGGTCGGGCAAGAATTTTTAGAATTTAGTACCGTACCGTACCGTACGAAGCGATTCGCTTCCACATTTATCATACGGACAGCTAAGGAGTGGAACTCCCTGCCGAGGTCTGTTTTTCCTGACCACTATGACTTGGATATCTTTACGGCAAGAGTGAACAGGCATCTTCTAGGCAAACGCGTGTCATCCTAGATCTCATTGTCACTTTCCATCAGGTGTGATTGTGGTCAAGCGTTGGCCTATAGTTATGTATTCTGTGCCTATAATCCCATCATAGTGGGTAGCGATGATTTGATTTCTATGATGGAGGCCTTTGCCCTGCAGTGGGACAGTAAGGGAACCTGTTGTACCTCGGTCACTTTTTCATTCAACGATTTTTAAAAAAAAAACAGTTGTAACTATAGCAATTAAAACAACTTTAGCTGTTAGAAGAACTAATGTGGATCATAATATAAATTATATACAAGCATAGACCATCGTTTTGATAGGTTTTACATAATCTGAAAAAAAAATTGGAATGTGGATCAAGGTACAACGGGGGTGATGTACCTAGATCATAGCTAGAACTCATCAAATAAAATCCATATTTCTCGACAAATAGCAAATATTTTTATTATTTTCAGATTCAACATGTCTTTAAAAAACTGCAAGTACATAATGCCTCTTTAAAGTACATCTTGACAAGTTAAAATGTTTGGCAGCCCCTCTTAATGATAATTTTTTTCTTTAACTAATTTAATAGCACTAGAAAGTGCTGTTTTTGGAACAGGGGTTCGTTTGATGTTGTTTTTGCTACGAGACATTTTACCTGTACAAAAAACAACAAAATTATAAATATGTGCGTTCCTAAACAGAATTAACATAGTACATTTGTTGACTTGACCATATGATCAAGGTACAACTGTTTTCCTATGATCAAGGTACAACACCCCTACCCTTTCATGTTTATTCGCACATAAAAATTTGGGGGTTATGACGAACTCAAATAAGCATACTACATTATAAACTTAGATAAAGTACTTGTTTCAATCAAATGGTTTTGAAAAAATATGTTGGAAATAACAGAAGTAATGAAAGAAATAAAAAATATTTAATATTTTACTTTTATGCTGCGAAAACGTTAAAGTGATCTCTCATGCAAACTCGATACAATGGCCGCCTGCAACTAATTTCATGTTGATTAGTCTTGTGAAAGTTCACTATATCATAGACAAAGAGACATAAAAAAGAGCGCAAACATTTCAAAAACGTAGGGGGCTCTAGGTACAAAGGGTGTCAAGGTACAACAGGTTCCCCTATATAGGCTGATACTTACTTACTTACTTTTATAATTCTTCGTTTACAACACTTACTACTGACTATTTTTACAGTATGGCGATATGAGCCCACTCGTTTATTTCCGAGTAGCTTTTAAGACATCTTTATGTTCTGCTTATCGGATACACGCGACTAGAAATTAGCTGAAGATGTTTTATTATGTTACGTCTATTTACTGGCTCGATAGCGCATTGGGAAAAAAATAGGGCAAATCGAAAATAAATAAAAAATGGTTTTACTATATACTAACGCGATGCACATTACATTACCGACGATATTTTATGTATGATATTGTATTTTACTTAAAAGTAGTGTTAAATTGTTAATCTTTTGGCATCAAAAAGCATTGTTTCATTTGAGCAAAATTCACGCAGTGGTTATTATAAAGTTACCATTTTACAAAAACAAAATAAATATCAAAAAATTAATTTTTTTTATAAATTAATAAATTGTATCTCTAGTTTCACCCATTTACGTTTGTGCACTTTATCCGTGAACGCACTGTGTATACTCTGATTCATAATCATGTACATAATACTTTACTAACTGACAGATGAAAATTACAACTTTCTATGCATTTTGACATTTTGCATATGTCAAATTGAGTGATAATGTATGGGGATGACACATTGACATCTGTCAGTTTACTTTACATGATTATGAATCATATGATTATGTATACAGTCATCAAAGTACCTATCCAAAACTGTTAAATGTCTTCAATCGTGATACGCATTAGGTTTTACAATTGAAGATATTTGACAGGTTGTGGTAACCTGATGTGTGGTTGACTGTACTTAATAGGCCATTGCATCTTGTCAGATGTTTTAAGTAGCAACTCGGGTAAGGGGTACCGTATCTGCACTCTGGCTCTAAACACAGGTCCAACGAAGTAATTAGATATAACCCTGTAAGGGCACTCAACATAAGGGCATGCTTTTAATAGCGCTCCATGAGTTAATAACGGTTGGTTCTACACCCTTTGAATTAAACCAATTGAATTGAATTAATCCGGGGTTTGCCCCGTTGGTCTAGTAATTTAAGTTCTGGGCCGTGATCTCGGGGTCCCGTATTCGATTTTCAGGACGAGCAAAAGTATGTGGAACACAGCTCGGGTTTTTAATCACCAATCCGCATTAGGCCAGCCATCATCGTAGTGCTAACTTGATTTTTATCATGGAGGCTTTTGCCCTGCAGTGAGACATTATCTATTCTTTTTTACTAATCCTGGGTTCGATTCCCAGGTCAAGCAAAAAGTATGTTTAAAATTTTCTGAACATAACTAGTTCGCCTTTGAGATCAACAATGCACAGCAACGAAGCTTGCCTAATCCGCAATAGGCAAGCTTGGTGATTAGGCCTAATCCCATTATAGGAGCGACGTATTAATCTGTGGTAGAGGTGACTTGATATCTATGATGGAGGCCTTCGCCCTGCAGCCTGTATTCTGTCAGTATATAGGCTGATACTGTACTATTAATCTATTCTGGCGCGTGTCCATGGGCGGCAGTAATTACTAACCATCCGGTGATCCGTATGCTCGTCTGCCCTCTATATCAATTGCTATTCTAAACAGTACCTAGGTTCCGCTGAACCCAGTTTGGGAATAGCCAGACTAGAGTAGGCCAGAAAATGTTTTTTGGAAGATATTCTTATGTCTTAATAAGATATTGTCACGTAATTCATCGGTATAGTGTGATGTGCTTGTTTCAGAAGTCATTAATCACTCAAGTTTGATCAAGTCGGTTACCCATTCGGCACTAACGCGCAACCATGTGAGTAAAATACGCAGAGTTTAATGTGCCTTAACGCTCTGCGATAGGTACAGGCAGCTCATCAGGTTACCACAACCTGTCAAATTTCCTCTATTGATTATCAACCTAATGTGTTTAACAGTAAGATGAGAGTCGATTGAAGAAATTTTACAGTTTTTTATACTTTGATGTGTGGCTGTACGTACATTAAAGATGTTACATAAGTACAACACAATCGATAAACTTTCAATAGTATCGGACGTATCGATAATATTAGTGCAATCAATAGGAGGTTGCTGAAATTTCTCTATTGATGCTATCGATGCTATTGACACGTGGCAATACTATCGATACTATTGATTTTTCTATACTCAACACAGTATTACCCTTTGGGCCAGAATAGCCACAAAAATTGACGGCGGCCACGAGGTAGACCGAGGAGGCGATGGTGGGATAAGCTCGACTCTTATAGCCCCAACTGGACCATAGTCGCCAAAAATCGTGAAAGGTGGAGAAAGGGTAGGGAGGCCAATGTCCCACTGTTGGGGAAATATAATTACAGGTTGAATAAAAATATAGGTACATTGTACATAGTTTATCAATAGCCAACACTATTTCTTGGTGGTACTTTTGACTGGGCGGATGGCGCATTTGGTAGTGATCCTACTTCATACGCCAAAGGTCGTAGGTTACAAATACAAATCATTTATTTGTAAGACACACCCACCCCCATCCCCACCCCACCCTGGAAAAACATTCGTGTGATGAACACTTGTGTTTGTTCAGGGTCTGGGTGTTATATATGTATTTAAGTATTATATTTGTGATCCTCTATTGTCTGATATCTGTTACTTACGTCAATGTATGAGATGTTGTGTGAATTTATTTATTTATTATTCACTTATGGGTAGTCAGTGTACCTATACCAGAGCATTGTTCCGACCGTCGACTCTGCCTATTACTCGCATGATGCAAGTTGCAAGCACGAGTAACTCGTGTCCTGTAGACTTAGACGTGATAAATCGACCGCGGACGGGTTTCATGAGTGATAAATCCATCTCTAGTGCCACGAACATTGTGACATGAAGTGGGCGAACACGATTTGTATGGCTGGTGTTTTGAGGCTTTTGATGTGTCATCTTAATGACGCCTCCCGGAAATAATACGGTGTGTTATTATTATTATAGACTTTTTGGCGTTAGGAAAAATTGGGCAACTACAATTACAATTATGCTGCATGCTTACAATACACCGTAGCATTTTTTTTCAGATTTTTTCCTTTTGTTATTTATAAGGCGTATTTTTTTCATGCAAAATAACTTAGGTACTTAAATATCTAACACAAACTTACGATTTATATTTGTTGTCATATTTTTGCTTAAACTAGGATGACCTGGCAGGATGAGCTTGACTCCTATAGCTCCAACTGGACCATACTCGCCCGAAATCGTGAAATATGAAGAAAGGGCGGGGAGAAACTTGGCTGGTCGGAATGAAGACCACCCAACATCACCCGCCGCACGCGAAATGGGCACAACTGGAGCCTATATAATTGCAGAAAAGCCCGTACGGAAGAAGAAGAAGAAGAAAAAGGGTAGGGAGGCCTTTGCCCAGCAGTGGGACACGGCTGGCTTTTAATAATAATAATAGGATGACCTGTATTACAGGGGTAAAGCCGCCAGCATTTTGGGCACGCTGTATTGCGGGGCAGACAACCCTCCTTTGTAAATATTTCATCTCATTTTTCATCTTCTGTTTTTTTATTTACCTTTTTGTATATTTAATTTAGGTTATTTCATTTAGCATTAAAATAATGTCTTTTTCCGTCTATCTATAGTCATAATATATTAAAAAGGTACAATTACAATTGGGTACAACAATTTACACCATCTATAGCATTTTTAATTTAAACATGATTACAATAATATTATTAACTACATTAAAAACTATAAATTTATATATTCTTTGCTATCAATAACAATGAGTAAATTCCCTGTATCATCATAGGACAATTTTAGGAGAGCGACCTGGAATTTTTGTTCTTATTTATTTTCATTAAGCAGTAACGAATCATTTAAAGATGTTTTAAAATAAACGATCAATTATATTACGAGAAAAAAAAAACCTTAAAAAGATATTCGGCAAAAATATTAAACAGTTTCTCCTGTAAAATATAGATTTTTCGATTACCGACTTATATAAGTATAGTTATTTAAGTAGTTAATGTTATTGATGTCTCTATAAAATAATATGAATTTTCACGCAGCCTGTTATTATAATTCTATTTTCATTAAAACTTTCGAACAAAGGGTGCACAAAATATATGAAAATATTCATGCAGCATTGCGACCGCACATCGCAACCAAGCCAATGAATTTATGAATCATAAACAATAGATAAAGTGAGCGGAGAAAACTTTATCCCCGGGTAAAATGGCGTGCTCTTGACACGAGGTTAATAGAGAAAATATTGTGCAGGTTCTATAAGCTAAGAAGTTTTGGTAACACCCCGGGGGCAAACTAACTTGTAGAAGTAACTATGACGTCAAAGGAGTATGTAGAAGATAGGTAATAGTATCGCGTATAGTCCGAGGCAAGAAAGTGTAGTTATGACCTTGAGTGCGCAGAAACCAATTTTGATAGAAAATCTTCTTTTTTACAAGTGCGCAAAATAACGGTCATCGCTATACTTTCGTGCCTCCAGCTATAACTATAGTTAGTAAGTAGCAAGTATTTAGACGTAATCATCAAGATTCGGCGAACACCATTCTAGTGGCTAATTACATCAGTTGTATCATCAGTAGGGTAGCTACCAAGGGATTAGGGTGCGTTTCCAAAGAAGCGGAGCTGCGTGGACCAATCACACTAAAATTGACCAATCACGTTGCTCATCAGAGATGAGATGTGTATTTTGAGCAACGTCATTGGTCAATTTTTACAAGTCTCCGCTCAACCCCACGCAGCTCCGCTTCTGTGGAAACGCACCTTTAGGGGCAGTGCCCCAGGGCCCTCAAGCTAAGGGGCCCTCGAATCCTGACCAGAAATCTCGATTGAACTAAACTTTTGACTTTGAGATCGCTATTAGCGATAAGGCCGCCGATATTGTATTTGTAAATTACTATTAGCATTAAGTTCTGTAATGTGTTGTGCAATAAAGAGTATCTATCTATCTATCTTTTGGAAAACTCTTCGATTTTTAAAATAAATATGATAGGTTGCAAACCCACATTAAACATGACAACTCAGTTATTTCAAAGGCGCGAGAACCACCAACTTCCAGACTTCGGACTGACACTAAGAATTTCTGAACAGAAAAACTCAGATATAATTTTTTGGCGTGATCCGGGGATCGAACTTGGGACCCCGAGCGCAGCCGTCGCATAAAATTGCAACCCACTGCGGCACACCGAGGCAGTCAAGTATATACTTACAACTAGGTACGGAACTACGGAACCCCAAAATATAGTTATTTTTCTATTTAGCACCAATAATAATACTGTACAGTCAGCCACACATCAGGCTACCACATCGCATCAAATTTCCTTAATTGATATTCAACCTAATGTATATTATGACAGTACCTAAGATGAGAGTCGATTTAAGAAATTTGTCAGTACCTATTTTACCTTGATGCGTGGCTGTACTTGTATCTGGGGGCACGGTAGTGCCCCCGCCAAGACGAATCTATTTTATTACGTAAAAGCTATTACGAATTTCAAGAGTAAGTATTTCCTAGAAAAGAGCGAAATTTGAAGGATAACTCAAAAAGGGATATTCATACCTAATATCGTTACCAAGTCGTTACCTTGTGATTCCAAGTGTTTCTACTAATGTAAGTAAAACAAGTCTTGAGATTCTACTAATGTGAAACCGTTTATAATTAAGATTTTCCACGAAAGGAAAGGTAAACCCACCGTCAATATAGTTCTAATTATATACAACGGGCCTTCACCTCATCGCGCTAAGAGTCGAACTCAGAGGAGCTGTACCTCGTAGTCTCATATTGGCCGCGGCAAATAAGTCTAGCAGTGACTTTGAGTGCGCAGAAATCAATTTTAGTATAAAGTGAACTATTTTATAATTGCGCTAACATCTCCACTACTACGCTGAGAGCTAAACTTACGTGCCCCGGCCTGTTCTATGGTCTGAACTGAGGTCCTCCACACGGGTCGTTCAGTGGCTTACTCTTCCCAACGAGATGTACTTAGCACTTATACATGTGCAGCTTACTCTCATCTCTATCTTCTATCTTCTATACTATTTATAAAGAGATAAATTCTATAGACAACGGCAAGGGTTACCTATAGGTAAACCGAAAACACGAAACGCTTGCGCGATGTCATTGAGCACAGCGCCATCTATTGGTTCATTTCTGAATTACGGTCCCGAAGCGAAGTGAGGGCGGGCCACTAGTAACTCATAATTATGTAGTTCTTAAGCGGTTCTTGCTTTAGCAAACAATATGTGATTTTATGGAAGAGGGCTTACTTCTGACACGGGTGCATTCAGCGCTCAAAAGAATAAGTTCACCATTGTCTAAATATTGTAAGAATTTAGTTACTGAATAAAACATTTTCATTTTAATTTTTTTCTATATCTGAGGTGGTATCCGCTACGCTTGCCCAACTCTAGATAGCAGCATAGTTAGATATATAACTTTTAGGTACAGAAGTTTGTTAAATGCCTGAGGGCCCCTCCTAGCCAACACCTTGAATAAATTTCAACCCTAAATAAGTAGCTCGAAAATTAATTGACAAAGGCGCAGTTTGCTCAAAATTAAAGACATCGTGTCGGACCAAATGAACTGGAAGGATAATTTAGGGCCATTCCTTTTAATTGGACCAAGAGAGTACTCGCACTAAATGTCACCATTAACTTGATCCAGTCATTACCTTAATTCGTTGCTTGGCTGCGTAGTTCCTGAAACACGCGGTTTTGCCGAAACTACTAAGAATACTTAATATTATATAATTATATTACTTGATAAACTCATAAAATTATATTAGTTTTGTCTTCAAAGGCCGGTTTGGCAAGAGGTGGCTGAGAATAGAGCGGAGTGGCGAATTCTCGTGTCGGAGGCCAAGATCCACTTCGGGTCGCTGAGCCAGCGTAGTAAGTAAGTAAGTTGTCTTTTTGGGCTCGTGTCTCAAACAAAGAGAAAAACGTTTTATTTTATTTCACGTGAAATATGGTTACATATTACTGGGTGTATCTGTAAACATTTACATCCCTTTGTCACGTCTTCTATCAACCATTCTGAACAACATTGGTTCTACGACTTTTGGAAATTCGCATAAAAAATTACAACTTTTCATACAAAGTCTGTCACGTCACTTGGTCGTGTTGTATGGGGAGTCAAAAATCTCGATGAATTTCGAGAAGTCATAGAACTAATTTTGTTCAAAATGTTTGGTAGACTAAACCGTATAGTTGTCCGTTTGTATGTGCTCTCTTTATGTTGTGAAAATAACAATTTGCAAAAAGGCTCAGCCAGAATTTTGTACGATTGTTCAGAATACTTTGTTTACAAAAAAAATATATAGGTACTTTGTTTGTATTAAACTACTTACTTAGGACTTTCTATTTTACAATAGGTTTCTAGGTTAAAAACAAAAATACTTTCATATTTCAGTACAATAACATTTCTCTAATAGTATACAAGTACATGTACTTGTACTTGCCAACTGGTATTAAATACAATAACATTTCTCTCATAGAGTACAAGGTATACTGTTTTATTTTGATATTTAATTTATAAAACATATTTGTATTGTAAAGAAAATAAACAAAAACATAATGAACCTGGTAACAAATAATTTCATTCTAATATTTTCAAGCACCTCTCTAGTACCTAAATAAATACGTAAATAATAGACAACATTAGAATCTGGTCCCAAAGTAAGCTACTTAAGCAGCTTAAGCACATGTACTTAGGTACAGTCAGCAGCAGATATATTTGAGCGGGCTAGATGTCCAAAAAACATAGTAACTTACACTTCGATCAATGATGTGTTGTACTTGTAAGTTAATAATTAATATCGACTCTTAAGATATTTGTGACTCGTTGAGCGCTCATAAGTAATCATATCTAAATGCTATCATGACAGTCAACAACTATTTGAAAGTTTATTTATGTTATGGCTTGTATTGACGCATTGTTTTTTTTATGTGATAGGTAGCAAACGAGCAGGCAGATCACCTGATGGTAAGCAATTGCCGCCGCACATGGACACTTGCAACACCAGTGGAGTTACACGTGCGCTGCCAACCTTTAATCCCCTTCTCCATCCGGGTGGGCCTCCGGTACCCTCACTCACTCGGCGATTATAATTAAAGAGACAAGAACTGAAAAAAAATAACGGTGGATTGAATTGAGTATCTTTTTGTTTCATTGGGTTCCTTTTTGGTTGCAATCACATAAACAACATAGTATTATAGTAGGGAGATTCGCTGTATTTATTTTACAGCTTTAGTTATAGCGATTATTATAATTATATAAATATTTTATATAGGTATAAGTAATAGGTAAGAGTTAGGAGGAAAGGAAAGTTGATTTAACGGGGAGTTTATGGGGGAAGGAGATCATAATCTTTCTTTCAACACCTGAACATTTGCTGCTGAGTGTACCTATTTATTATAGAATTGGGTTATTCACCAAATCGACTCCCTAAACCCTAGTCCCTAGTCTTGACAAAGTGTGTCCAGGGTTAGCAGGTCTTAGCAACGTAAAGCCGGACTAATCTCACTAAGTTACCTATGTGAGCATGTGACAAGATGACTTGCTGACTGTTTCATTTCATTATGTACTCAGGGGACTTTTCTTTTCTGTGACGACCTTTGTAATTCAAATTTAAATGAGCATTGAGAACGAAATTATTCGAGTAACATTTTAAAGCATTAATAGTGAGTATTGGGATAATCCCATATGGAAATGAGATCCTCCCTCCCTGAGTACCTATTTAAATCATTATGACCGGTTTGGGTTTCCAAAAGTAGGATTTGTTGTTTGATTTATTTATTTTACACAGCCACTAAATACAACCACAGTCTAAAAAAAGTCAAAGGTGTTAAATAATTGGAAATGAATATTAAAACAGAATATTATTAATTAAAAAATTATAAAGCCAAGAAACAAGAATTCCTCGTCAGGGATTGTAGTGTACATTGTATTGTATTATATATAAAAAATCAGTCATCTGAACTGTTTGGTTTCGTAGTTAATCCAATATTTTGCATAAAATCGATGTTTATGTTATATTTTTTTCCTAATGAACTATAAACATTGAATAAAAATCCTCGTCAGAAATTCAAGATCGAAATCCAGTCTATAACATGTATTTTTTTAGGTATCGTTCTTTACGATTTACCAAGTTTAAACATACACAAAGTGCCCAATCCGCGCATGTACAAGCCTTAAATGGCGTCGCTACCGAAAAAGCAAACCTAAATCTATAAAATCGGATCCCAGCAAAAACAATACTTGTCAAAAAAACCAAGTCTCGCAACTACCGTAAAAAGTGGTGAGATCCATGTTTTGCCAAGTCGGTTATTCATTTATTGACTTAGCAATCACACAATATATCACACAAGTAATGCATTAAATTGATTCGGTTGTTTAATGTGACTGCCAAGTCACTGTATGTATTTAAGGTTTATATATTTGTGATTATTTGTTGCCAGATATCTGTAACACAAATGCTTAAGCTACTAGTACGGAGAGGTTAATTTATGAGGAGTTTTTTTAAATATAGGATAGGGGGCAGACGAGCAGACGGATCACTTGATGTTATCTAGCACCTTACTATTCGACGACCCGTTTGGTTCAGTGGTAGTGAATGTTGCGTCCGGGCCAAGGGTTGCGGGTTCGATCCCCGCACAGTACAAACATTTATGAACATGTTTGTTTGTATTGGTCTGGGTGTTTTCTATGTATTACTAGCGGCCGCCCGCGACTTCGTACGCGTGGAGTTAATTATTGACACAATTCTAATTTTTCTCGCCGTAAAAACCATCCTTGAACTTCAACGAACATTTAAAAAAAAGATTTGGCCAAATTGGTCCAGGCGTTGTTGAGTTATGCGCTTACCAATATGTATTTACATAAAGAGCAAAAGTATTATACGTATATATTTGTAATTCCACTGTATCTCAGAGTCAGACCAATGTATGTGATGTAGTGAAAAAATATTCGAAATTAATTTACCAAGATTCGATTTACTAACCTTAGGAAACCTACCAAATCTTTAGAAAATGTGAGGGTATAGCGGGACATACATATTGTGGTGTCGTCAAAAGGCATTGTCATCAAATAGTAAGCAATCGGGAGAAAGGGTGGGACCTGTGGGACGTCCCTCAACTAAATGGAGGCCAGGTCGGCCGGTCTCTAATACACCCTAGGGGAACCCTGTCCCGCAAACCAATACCATTGGAACTGTTTCATTAATTTGCTAAGGACATTGGCACTGGCACCTTACATCTACAGTTGCCAGCCTATACTAATACAGGGTGTGTCTGTGAACATTTACATAATTTAACCACGTGTTCTATCAACCATTTTGAACAAAGGTGCCACGAATTGACGAGATTTTTTAAGTACAGATAGTTGAAGGGACATAGGC
This sequence comes from Cnaphalocrocis medinalis, assembly GCA_014851415.1. NCBI lineage: Eukaryota > Metazoa > Arthropoda > Insecta > Lepidoptera > Crambidae > Cnaphalocrocis > Cnaphalocrocis medinalis. The sequence goes on along the minus strand of CM026290.1, from coordinate 4,612,809 downwards.
TACTTTCGCCCCTTTCTAACCCCCCATTTCAAGGGAGTGGGGGTGCGAGCGAAGCTGCGGGCAAAAGCTAGTTAATCTTTATACAGGCTGTATCTGTGAACATTTACATCCCTTTAACCACGTGTTCTATCAACCATTCTGAACAACATTTGTTCTATGACTTTTGAAAATTGCACAAAAAATTTTCATCTTTCCATGGAAAGTCGGTCACGTGACTTGCTCATTTTGTATGGGGAGTCGACAATTTTTTCGAAGAATATCGAAAAGTGGTTGAACAAATGCTGTTCAGAATGGTTGATAGAACACATGGTTAAAGGGATGTAAATGTTCACAGATACACACTGTATTAAGATGAATAGAAGCAATATAGTGTAAAGCCCTCAGCTACCTATACCTTAGTACTATAATATTTTATAAGAATCTATACTCCAACGTGGCATGCAATAAACGATTATGATTATAAAAGCGATCTACCGGTACATCCTTGTCACGACCTTTTTGACGCATAACATGTACGAGTCGAGTTCAAAAATATGTATACACTTTAGGACCTTGTCACAGTACAAATGTATAAGAAAACGACTTCAACTTTCTTATAAATATGTATTGTGACAAGGTCCTAAAGTGCACCTTTTGAACTCGACTGTACGATATTTTAAAGAAGGTCTTAGGCCTTCTTTAAAAAATCGTTCTTCTTCCGTGTTCGTCCGTTCCGTCTCTAAATCCAATGAGCTACCGTATCTCTAAAAAGCATAAAATTAAGGAAGTAATTTTTAAAAGGATTCTGCGGAACCTCATTATCTCTACGTGGATAGCGCTTCGATAAAGAGGCTTCCTTCTCCCTTTATTATGTCGCTGAACATTGTTGCTCGGTAAATTGTATTTTCAATATAAAAAGTAAATAAGTTCTTCCTCTCGGAGTAATTAAATAATTATTTAGCACACCTGAATCCGATTTTACTTTATCTTTATTACTTTCGCTTCGGGACCGTAATTCAGAAATGAACCGATAGATGGCGCTGTGTCCAATTACATCGCGCGAAGCGTTTCGTGTTTTCGGTTTACCTATAAGCCTTGTCGTTGTCTGTAGAAGTTATCTCTTTATAAATAGTATAGAAGAAGATAGAAGATTAAAATTTTCATAACAATATTTCAAGCAAAGTTAGTTTAATTATAAAAAAACAGCTATAGCCGTTTCAAATTTTCGTGAAAATTTTTGGCTGAGTAGAAAAAAAAATACAGCAACTCAGGTCTATAAATATTTTTGGCGCAAACTTTATCTACCAGAGACAAGCTATTCAATACCCGCCTTATCGTCCCACTATAAATAGCCTGTAATAATGACAATGATAGGCTTTTATTGAGCTTGTAAATAAAGCTGCAATGAAAATAATCGCGAGATAACTCCGATAACTTTTAAGTGGGCCGCAGCAACAGGCAATACGTTTGTTTTGTCAGTTCGACACACGCCTCTGTGGCCAAACGCCGCGCTAGCTGCCGCCGATGCGCGCGCAAATACGAAAAAAAAATTGAAAAAGAAAAAAAAAGACCCGCCAAAACTTACCAAATGTCAAATAATTTTATCCACTCGTATTTGCTTTCCATAAAAAAATTACGTGTGTGTATGTAGCTAATAGACGCCTTTTTATCTCCAAAACGATTATATTTGTGTAAACAGTGAAAAATTAGGAGCAAACTTTGCCGGCTACTAAACAAACAGTCTTACTGTCTGTCAGCGTATTTTATTTAGAGTGCAATTGGATTGGAAGTTACGCAGATTGGATGTTTGAATGCGGAATTATTTTCGCTGTGTTTATCGGACTTCAAACAGTTGCGTAAGTTTTATAAAAGTTTGAAATTTAGCTGATATCGCTAGTAAAATAATCAAAGGATTTGAAAAGCATGCTTTTGGAATAACAGTCTTGTGTATTTTGTTTATTGAAAATATACAACAGTCAAATAAAAATATTTGACTAAAACGTACGTAATGTGAATCACACACTTTGAACTACTACATAGTTTAGGTAGTGACTACACTGAATGTTTATGTGAATTTAAGTAAAGTTATTTTTCCAGGTATTATTTTTTAATAATAGTTTTTATTACTAGCACTCAGCACTAGGAAGCAAAACATATCTTTTAGCTTTAGTGACGCTCCATTTTTAACGGCCACCGATGTTAACGATCAGCCATGTTCAAGTGTGTGTACGAACACAGATGCATTCTCTTTTGTTCCCTTTTAATTCTTGGGACACCAGTGTGCCACGGCCACGTACGAAATGAGCTCGGGCGCAGGATCAGTTAAGGAATACAAGACCGCCAACATCCAACTTCGGGCTGACACTGAGAATTTCTGTACAGAAAAACTCAAGTACAAATGTTTGGCACGACCCGGGGATCAAACCCGGGACCCAAGCGCAGCCGTCGCTTTAAAGTGCGACCCACTGTGCCAACGAGGCAGTCTTGACAGCGATTGACTAGGACGAGTTACTATACGTTAAAGCGAACGTGCGCTTCCCACACTGAAGGCACTAAGTTCGATTCCAAGCACATACCTCTGGAGTTTTCAAATCTATATCCATATTTTCACCACTAGCTTGCGGTGACGGAAATCATCGTGAGGAAACCTGCAAGTTTCTGATAGTTTCTGAAACATGTAACCATGAATCAGTTAGTCTGGAGGCTTGCGAAGGTCAGACGGCAGTCATCGTCATCATCATTTGAGACAATAGACGTCCACTGCTGGACATAGGCCTCCCCCAAAGCTCTCCACACAGATCGGTCCTGTGCCACCCACATCCAAGGGACTCTTGCGACCTTCACGGCAGTCGCTTTATAACAATTACCAGAATCTAAATCATGGTTTAGTTTACCCCGGGTTCCAAAGCAACAGCCTTGAACGCAACTGGGAATTATATGCTAAGATGAAAAGAACGAAAGGGCGATCAGCTTTTTACTGAAAGAAATGTCTTTTGTGTAAGTGGATTTGATATTTTTCAAATAAATAGTATCCAACAAGTATGAATAGCTTATCATTAGCATAATAGGATAAATATATCTATTTTAAGTAGGTTATTTTTAATAAGTTCCTTGTTTATAAATTTATCGAGGCGTACTAAAATAAACCAAATGAAAGAATGAGCCATTTCTGAAAGCCACTGAAGTTTAGCAAATTTTTCCTTATTTCTTTTTAAGTCGTTTTTTCTATTATATATTTTCTATAATAAGCTTTTGTGAATGTTAAAATGAATGGATGTTTATTCCTTAAATAGGTTTAATTAATATCGTTTAGAATAGCTCTGGCTTGTTTTTCAAAATCGTTTCCGATTCTTTGCAAATGAAACACTGTCGTGGTTTTGCCTGTGTCCAGCATTTTTTTTACCTCTGTCATAATAGAACGTGAAAGCGTTAAAAGTGAAGCCGCCATTAAAGTCTCCAGTCGCAAAAGAGCGCTATTTGCTGCCAGTAATGATTAACTAACAGTACTACCACTACCGTCTAAATTAAAAACCAATTTACTATGAATTAGGGTCGAAAATAAAATGTAGAGACGGCTTAAAATGTTTTCGGAATCAAAAAGTACTTATGACATTCCCGTTGGCAACACATTTTCAAGCGCTTTCAGTTTGAAATTGTGTATCAAGATATTAGATGATCGAAGTACCTAGGTATATGAAGTGATGTGCACGAGTATGTACATATATTCCTCCAACCGATTCAATCTACAGCAGCCGATCTTAACATCCACTCATGTGCCAGGGTATTATATTATTAGAGCTCAAGTATGTGCACAAACATAAGTGTTCTCCCTTAACCTCCCTCATAATACGATAGGGACATCCAAAGTGACAGGACCGAAGAGGATCAAAACATCACATAAATATATTAAGTATAAATATCATATCTAACGGGTAACAGACAAGACGGATCACCTGATGGTAAGTCATCGCTACAGTCCATTGACACCCGCAACTCCAGCGGAGTCACAAGTGTGCTGCCAACCTTATGACGCCCTATGCAACGAGTGGGCCTCCGGTACCCTCACTCACTGCAGCACGCGTCTTCTGCGAGACGTTGTATCACCCCGGATATTCATGCCGAAAGGTGGCTCTCCCACGGTCTTATTCACGTCTTTTAAGGCTTGTACATGCGCCAACGGCCTTGAGCATATAGACTACTCGCGCTCGCGTATAGAAAAAACAGAATATTACTAATAAAAAATTATAAACCCAAGAAACAACAATTCCTCGTCAGGGATTGTAGTGTACATTGTATTGTATTATATATAAAAAATCAGTCATCTGAAGTGTTTAGTTTCGTAGTTATCCAATATTTGCATAAAATCGATGTTTACGTTATATTTTTTCCTAATGAACTATAAACATTAAATAAAAATCCTCGTCAGAAATTCAAGATCGAAATCTAGTCTATTACATGTATTTTTTTTAGGTATCGTTCTTAACGATTTACCGAGTTAAAACATACACAAAGTGCCCAATCCGCGTATGTACAAGCCTTAATCAAGTATGTATTATGATCACACTCCCCAAATGTATGTAAGGTCCAAGCGAACCTCGTGCTCTAAAGTGAACGTTTCGGACGCGACCGGTGAGACCAACACTCCGAGATTATAGAGGTCCGAACGTTCTGCACGCAATTTGTCTCCTGTCGAATTAGATTGCTAAATCGTTATCTGGCTGATCGCATCAAATTGGTGTCCCACCGGACTTACGTTAAACACTTAGTTACTTAGACTTAGCTGTCTAGTTTTGTATTATTAAATATTCATAGACTATCGATCTCGGTTCGGGTCGGTCCAAGTACATAAAATTATAATGAAATGAAAAATATTTATGAGTAAGTAACAGAAATAATATTTACATAGGATACATGATAATGACCCCCACATTAGGCAAAGCCAGTCCCGTGGAGACTTATGATACGATTTCCAGCAAAACAAATTGTGTACAGCTAACAAAATGGGTAAACATTTTGCTAGCCGTACACGTAAGGTAAAACCAAAACTTAATACTCAACTTGAATAATAATTAAAATTAAATTTGAATATGTACGAGTACGTGTGCCCCTGTGCTGTGTTTCCCCGAGTGAGTGAGGGTACCGGAGGCCCACCCGGGGGGAAGGGGATAAAAGGTTGGCAGCGCACTTGTAACTCCACTGGTGTTGCAAGTGTCCATGAGCGGCGGCAATTGCTTACCATCAGGTGATCCGCCTGCTCGTCTGCTAATAACATAAAAAAAAACGTGTGTTTTTAAATGTTGTCATGCCGGTACATTGTCGTCTGCCTCTTTTTGAAATAAGCAGTGCCCGTAGGACGGGGTCTTTCTAACGCTTTGTTAGTTTACCAGGGGCTCTATTTTTGATTCATTCGTGTGACATAGCGTTGTCACATACGACGTATGTCACATTTGTCTTCTTAGTCGCATAACATGTAAACCTATTTTGACGTTTAATCTATCGCTCGCTTGATTAAAAAATGCTGAATTTAGTATGTCGAACGAAAATCAGAAGAAAACGTGCGCTCGACTAGCGACGAGTGAATCAAAAATAGATACCCAGGGCGGCATCCTAGTCTATCTGTGGTCTATGGTTCGAACCAAGTTCGATCGAATGCTACTTTTAGCTGTTTTGAAACTCAGTGAACTTTACCCTTAAAATAACCTGAGGTTCTGTATACACCAAACTAAAATCTAATTATGGCTCACATAAAGACATGTTATGAGGGAAGACGCGTCCTCAACACCCTTAAAAAATGAACCGAGCGCCTCGGAAGCCGTTAACACGGTCGTAAACGAGTTAACGTTGATTTTACGACTTCAATTCTCTTTTCGATCTTGTTGGAACAAAAATGGCCGGTACTACCTACCTATATGAATCTGGATAGTTGCTCATGATTTGTTGTGTTTCTGTAACAAAATAGTCTATAAATAGCGTCTTATTATTAGATTTTATGGGCCCAGCATGCTTCCACTGTGATATCCCCAAAATATGAATTCAAATTTATGTCTTGAGACGAGAGCTGAAGCGATTGTTGCTTGTGGATTAGAACATTTGTCTTCTGAACGAGAGGGATAGATTCAAAACCAGCACGCACCTCAGGATTTCTCAAATCTGTGTACGAATTTCACCATTCGCTCAACGCCCTATATGGGCGGAGGAAAAACATCGTGACGGAACAAGTACGTGTAGAATCGAACGCAATATTAAAGTTTACTTGCCCCAGTTTTCGCACAATACTGTTGTGGAGGTGTTTGGCCATATAAGACATTTCAGGAGATGTGGGTAGTCCAAGGAATGCACTCACAAACAAACAAATATTGTCTCTATAAAACCCCGTCTGGATAAGTTATTTCTGCAATGGTTGCCTCTAGTTCCAAGTCGTATGAAGACTCATATTTAGATAATAGATAAAAAAAAAGGTTATAATATAAATTGATACTTTGAAATATTGTGATAACCTAACCTTGCTGCCTCTACAAAGAAGGCAAGCCTAATCGCTTTGAGCGATTTAAAATCATATGACTAAGGAAACACGTATCAAATATTTATATCAAAAATTATATTTACATTTCCTCGATCAACAACATATCAAACGAAGCAACATATCTATAGCTTCTGCCCTGCTATTATTGAAAATAACAGGAAGGGAAGAAAGAGTGAAAAGGTTTTTTTTAATAATGGCGTGTTTATTCGATGCCTGTCTCCGGAGGTTAAAACCGTTTTTGTGAACCGTAAAGTTGATTGATCAAGATTGGAGGCTTTATCCTTTCGAAGACGGTGTAATGCCAACAAATTACATACAAAATCTATTTACGTTTCTCAGTTGCTAATTGAACTGGATTTTTTTTACAAAGGCATACATTGGTCTGATAGGTACTTACTAAAGAAAGCTGAGCTGAACTAAAGGCCGGCAACGCATCAGGTACTTTTCTGATCTCGCAAAGTTTTATGGATGGCCAGTGGTTACTTTCCCTACTACAGCTTGGTCGATTTCTTGTCTCTTGCACCAAAAAGTAGGTAGTTGTGTTACTTAAGTATTTTAACGTTCAGACTCTGAACACAATACCTACCTATTTGACATATTAGGGGATGTTGCTTTGTTGGCACTCTCAAATTATTTAGTAGGTAAGTAATATGGAATTTCAATTTTGGAAACAGTCGCACCGCTTATCACCTATTCATCACTTTCAGTATGTCACCATAACTTTTGAGCATCATATTATACCTCACCCAAAAAAAGCTTTTTATTATGAGTATCATTGGATAGCCCGTAATTACTGGCCTATGTATTTACCATATGATAGCTCGTTATAAATTTATACCCCATATCATATCATATATCATACGGTAGGTATTATATATTAAGGGCAATACTCACCTTAATTATGTCAGTTTTTGGTTAAGTTAAAAAGTAAGTTAAACCTTTTCAAATCGTGATATCTCGGAATGTTTTAAAAATATCATATTACTTTTACCAATGTTTTTGTTAATGAGAAATGTTACGGCGGCAATTTGGAAATGAATCGCAGAAAATGTCATATTCATTAATGAACGATTTTTCACACTTTTCTACAGAAAATTATACAGCTACTTTTGTCCAAAACATCAAAATAGTCGCACTTATAGGTGTCATTGAAGGAGATGACACGTAGTCGAGTTGTGATCAAAGAATTTATTACCGACTTTTGTGTGTACACAATACATAGATAACATGTTTTGAGGTAGAATCGTGTGTTGTTGCCGTGTAGGTAATTATCTTTTAAAGTATTATGAGTATTTATTTGAAGTACCTCTATCTACGAGAAGTAGAGACGTCTAACAGTCGTAAATTTTTTTAAAGAAAGTAGGTACCTGTACCTATTGTTTATACAAGGTGTATCGGATATTAACATCCCCGTAATCACTTCTTCTACCAACCTAACATTTCTGAACAAGATGCTTAATGTCTTTTGGAAATTCTTGTTATAAAAATCATACTTCCATACAAAGTCAGTCACATTACTCTTTCGTTTTTCGTTTGTATAGGGAGTCGAAAAAATAATATTTTTTTATAATACTCGTAGTAGCGAAAGAGATGGTCATAGAAAGTAGCCTAGGTGGGTACATGCATTTTGTTCTGCAGTTTTTGGTCAATTTTCGAGAATTTTTCCGAGTCCCTATACAAAATAAACGAGTAACAAATGGTTGTTCTTAATGATCGTAGTAGCTGGATGAGGTGGTTAATGGGATGTACATGGTTTTCGATACTTTCTATGTAATCTTATGTAGGTATACCTGCTCGCATTGAACCAAGAAGTCGTGAAAAGATTTCGGTTTAAAATTTACTAAGAGGTTTTAATTTTCCGAACCGGTGGGTTACGTAAAATAAGGAAGAAAACCGCTTAAATTTCAGTTCGTTTGAAAGAAAAGTAAATTTAACTTGAACAGGAAATTTCTAATAGCCTGTTAAAAGGATGATATTAATTATTTTATCCTGTGGGGCCAATGAACCCGTCCGTAACGAACGAGTGTATACCTGTCGCATCCAAACAAAGGAGACGCCTCTTTTACTGCGCGTGATAAGGGGACGAGTATAATGATTCGATTGAGATTTCATATTCGTCGCAGGTCCTCTGACCCAAATTTTTTTTTTATACTAGAGGCGGCAAACGAGCAAGAGGGTCACCTGCTGGTAAGTAATCACCGCCGCCCATGAACATCTGCGAGATCAGAGAGGTCGCTGATGCGTTGCCGGCCTTTTAAGAAGGAGTACGCTCGTTTCTTGAAGGTCCCTAAGTCATAGCCGTCAGGAAATACTGCCGCAGCTAAACTATTCCACAAGACTGAGGTTCGCGGGAGAAAATTCCTCGAAAAACGCACAGTGCTAGATCGTCAACCATCAAGATGAGGATGGAATGACAGCCGCTTGCGTGTGGTTCGATGTAAAAATTCAGCCGCAGGAAGTAGATCAAACAATTCCTCGGAGCACTCCCCATGATAGATGCGGTAAAGAATACATGTAATAAATGTACCTTCAGACCAAATGCGCTATTGGACCAGGCTTCAAATGCGTCATCAGACCAGGCTCCAAATACGTCATCGGACCAATCACCTAATGCGACATCGGACCAGTCAGAATTCTATTCAATACGTTCCTTTTTTGCTCTATGTTCCGGTTCCGGTTACTAAGCTCTCCACTTTCGTAATTTACTTTCGGAGCATCCACAAACAAACTTTTGGGTACACTCTACTCCTCAAAGAACTTCGCTATTGTTGAAATACGAATACAATAGAATTAGTACTCGTTAGGCTATTGATTTATTGGATACAAAGACTTCAACGTTGAAAGTAATAAGATTTAAAAATGAAAATAAATTGATTGAAATTAAAGTCATATAAGCACTATAATCTTCTATACAATTTATAAAGAGATAACTTCAATAGACAACGACAAGGCTTATAGGTAAACCGAAAACACGAAACGCTTGCGCGATGTAATTATACACAGCGCCATCTATTGGTTCATTTCGGAATTCCCGTCCCGAAGCGAAGTGAGGGCGGGCCACTAGTTATGTATAAAATATAAGACTATTTTGAGTGACAACTATCTTATTAGGTCCTTTTTTAATGTGACATGTGGCTGATCAGCTGACAGACCACCTGATGGTATGCGATTGCCGCCATCCATTGACACACCAGTAGAGTCACAAGTGCATTGCCAACCTTTAATCCTCTTTCCACCAATTGGGCCTCTGGTACCCCCACTCACTCGACGAAACCCAGAGCAGGCGCTGCTTCACGCCGGTCTTCTATGAGGCCGTGGTATCACTCCCGTCGAGCAGGCCCATTCATGCCGAAGCGTGGCTTCCCACAGAAAAAAGTATTCTTATCTATTAATTTACCTACTTAATTATATCATTAGAACTGGGTAATTACAACATCATAAAGTAAAGAGCCTCTTATTTTATTACTTACAGGCCGCTGAGCTTCTTCGCACAAATGTTCTTGGTAGAAGAGCAAATTAAATAAACGCAAGACGTATTGTACAGTCGAGTTCAAAAATATGTATACACTTTAGGACCTTGTCACAATACATATTTATAAGAAAGTGGAAGTCGTTTTCTTATACATATGTACTGTGACAAGGTCCTAAAGTGTATACATATTTTTGAACTCGACTGTACCTACTTTTTAATATCAGGTTGTATAATTACTAGGGATGAAGTAGACTACAGTCTTAATAACAACTCGCTTTAATTTCGACTCAAACGACTGACTGACAGTCTTTTAGTCGCCAACCTTTAGTCATCATAACTAGACTAGACTATTAAACTGAGCTGTTAATAAAAAAGATCAGATCAGAGAAATTGGCGATCCATCTGTGGAGCCTGGACTGTATGCTGGTTATGAAAATAAAAAGGGTCATACCAGAAAATCAGAATATATTTCGCAGGACGATCAAAAACAGTAAAAACATAAACAATATATAAGAAGGCTGGTCCAACTGTCGATCCTCCACCACCACCATCACACACCATCACCACCACCATCACACACCATCGTGTGGCTATTGCAAGTCGTTAAGGAAAGAAAAATGTTAATTTGGAACTAATATTGACATAAACAAAACAACAAAATTAATTTATGTAAATTACAAATTAAAGATACAGATATCATTAATAAGTAAAATCTGAGATTAAATTAAAAAAAATACACAATTGGAACCAAAATGATCTGCGCTCATTATTCGGCTGAGCGTGTCGCACTGTGTGTCACGCTCAACCACGATTAAGGCGTTCTTAAGGTGTGCAACCAGTGCTTTGCTGGTACCGCTAGGAAAATAAATATGTAGGTTCTCCCGATAACAGGAGTACTTAGTAACAATAAATAAAAAGTAAATTTATTAAGCCTTTAAGCTAGTCTGTGTATAAATCTCTAAAAGGCCGGCAGCGCACCTGTGAAGCCCCTGGAGTTGCAGGTGTTCATGGGCGACGGTAATCGCTTAACATCAGGTGATCCGTATGCTCGTCTGCCCCCTATCCTATAAAAAAAAAAAAAAAAAAAATAAGCCTGAAGAATTTAAAATTCTAACTAGTACCTTTTATTTAAGGACTTAGTTATTTTGTAATGAAAGATATTTATAGTCTAAAAGCCCGCGACGGCTAGACTTTCGTCATGACTTGACAGACTATTATCAAGGTTGCTATCTGCCGCCCATACTTAAGATAAATGGTGAAAACACGACAATATTTTGTACCCGTAGTTACTGTGTTCCAATCCCTATGTCAATACCAATAAGGTCGAGCCCCTACTGAATCTTTGACTGTGGCAAACCGTCCTGCCTTTGTACTCGTAAGCGCCGTAAATTATGCAATGACGTAAGTCGCCAATGACCTCCATCCAGTTATGAATCCTCTGCACCTGCCCGATATGCCAAACTTCATACAACAGTTAATTAACATCGAAATCAAATTAGCTGCGAGATAATGTTTCGTGACACAAACAATGTAATTTGATACCTTGCGCACGTGTGGAACAATGTTCAGACGATCAAATAACTAATGGTAAATTTCCTTTCATCTAATTTAATGACAGGAAACTATAATATAGTAGATTAATATACTATAATAATAAATTAATAAATGTTACGAGATTCCGTACTTATTCATTGTGCTAGGAATATCATACAACAACATAATAGTATGTCACAGCTATTTCCTGTAACTATAATAATTATACTGTTAAAACTTGGTAGGAAGATAAAGTAGATATGTGAACCGCATTAAGCTTGACACAAAAACTGAGAAAAATGGAAATCTAGGGATAGGTCTTACTCGCGCACAAAGGGATTCCGTACCACCGCTATATTATTGAAGTATTTTGTGAACCAATGCCTACCTGTTGCTACAACCGCATGAGATTTCCCGGGAGGAAAACCAGCGACTTTATTAACTTTCATTACTCTTCTGTGCTATTTTCACTATGCTGGAAGTGTAGTCAATAATGAACAATAATAAGGTTGCATACTTAAATAAATTGCTAGCATCCGCCTGCAGCTTGCGTCGTCTGTCTCTATCTCCCTAGAGTATTAGGGAACTTACACTCGTGCATTCACTATGCCGAAGCTAGTAATATGTAACAAAGCAGTTGATACTTAATACCAATTGCAGATCACCTGCAGTTGTCGTTTCTCTATCAACAGATATTAATATAGATGAACTACTTATCCAGTGTTAATAATATATTGATATCAACTGCTAAATGTGCGTTATCCTGTTACCTGTACGAGTACAATAGCCGGGATTTACGACTGTACCCTTAACGAGTGTTGGTTCACCTAATGTACTAAAAGAATAAAACTTAACGGTGTATGTTAATACATACCTATAACGAATAACGCTTATTAAAAATAATTTCATTAAAAGTTAAAAAAAAGAGGATATTTCTTAGATGCGGGCGGTTTGGCGGGCGGCACAGGACCAATCTGTATGGAAAACATTGGAGAACAGCTGTGGACGTCTTTTGACTGAAATGATGATAAAATAAAAATATTTTTTGATAAAAAATTAAAACTGACTTCAAGACTAGAGCCACAATTATACTACCATTGAACTAAAAAGTATAAATTTATTGGTTTTTGTTGATTTTTCAAAAATCACTGATTCAATTTTGATAAAATTTATATGGGACCACCGCTAAAAAGAATAATTAAAATCCATTCATAATTGGCGGAGAAATCGAATAACCTACAATTACATACAAAAAAAAAACATTCGGGTCGAATTGAGAACCTCCTCCTTTTTGGAGTCGGTTAAAAATAACCACTCTAACAATAAGTACCTACCAACTATTTTATTAAAATCAAATGGGCATCGGGCCCATTTTAATTTTACTCTTAAATGAAAAAAAACATCGTTATATGACGTCATAGAACCCTAATGTACCCTCATTTGCTTCCTCGTTAATGAGGATCGTGACTTAGCCAGTGGAATCAGTAATTAGGAATTAGGTATCCCCTTTGTTAATATCAGGTTTAATCGACTTATGCGTCCTTAATTCCTTTGTAGTAGAGTTGAATTGAATTCACAATTGCGGTACCCTCATCGTAGCAAGGTCGTTTTGGATTATTTGCTTCCTCTTTGATGTTACCCTACTATCACAAAAAGCCATACTAGATAGATTTTGCTTTTCCTAGCAAAATGTCCAAAATGGAAAATGTTTTTCTCGCTCGCTGGCTCGCGTAGAACCTGGTTTTGATTATCTATCATATTTCGTCATATAGGTACCTACCAAATAACGTTTGCGGCAAAAGATTTAAACCCGATACACAGGGTCAAGTAGGAAATCTACAGTGAATTAATGGAGAGTACCGCTCGTTTTACAAACGGGCAGCATACATAGCATGCGAGATTCACAGGGTAAAATGGTAGGTAGGTAGATAGAACAAGTAAGTACTTAAGGAGTTAAATCACAACCAACAAACAAGCTTTAATTTACATTATTTAAGTATACCTCATCAACGACCCCCGGCAATACCTAAGTTGATAAGGTGCTAATTATTTATAGACTACTAGCGGCCGCCCGCGACTTCGTCCGCGTGGAAAAGTAATTCTAATTTTTCTCGCCGTAAAAACCATCCTTGAACTTCAACGAACATTTTAAAAAAAGATTTGGCCAAATTGGTCCAGGCGTTGTTGAGTTATGCGCTTACCAACACATTTTGCGATTCATTTTTATATTATAGATGTATTTGGTATTATGTCGATTTCGGCATTCGTTTGGAAACTTCAATGGTTTAAATGGAAATCAGCTTGATTGAAAATCTAACAATTTTGTTACAAAAGCACAATACTTTTTTTTTGTTTGTAGCCCTTTGAACGGAACTGAGCTTATTTATAAGTATATTACGGTATTTAGATATTATTAATACATCAGGAATATTTGTCCAGTGTACAAACGGTGAAATCAAATACTTAGTATTTGATTTTATCGTGTGTACATGTCGATGCTCAAATATAAAGTAGGGTTGGTACCAGTAATACCAGAATGTATGTCACAGTTTGATAGGTCGGTCAGCGGCGACGTAAACAAAGTCAGGTGGCATTGTCAGTGATGAATGGCCGCCATCAATGGGTCTCATGCGGTTCGTAAATCATGCTTCAATTTCGGCGCGCATTTTTAAAACTACCGTCAATTTTTGCCTGCCATGTACCTGAGCGGTTGGACTGGTTAAATAAAAAAAAAACTTTATTGCTCAATAATACATACCTAAACTTTACAAAATTGATTTTCTTTCTATAATCATACAAATAAAACATGGCAAATTATCATAAAATATACAAATCAACGAATGATTAATTCAGGGTTTTTAAGCACAGTACGCACACACTCGCACAATTTAATAAATACAAATTGAAACTGCCGCTGCCTGTAATTTGCTAGATCTCTAAGAAGAAACCAACCGCTGACTCGTTTAATGAATTTCCCTTTGACACATTTCTTCGTATAAATTTTATTACCCTTTTTATTACCTTTTGGGTGATTCCAAATACTCCTCAAAAGTGAAGGTTTTATTTACTGTTACAGTCAGATTGCCTCGGTGGCGAGTAGTCGGTGGCACTTTAAAGTAACAGCTGCACTTGGTGACCCGGGTTTGATCCCCGTGTCAGGCCAAACATTTTGTACCTGAGTTTTTCTGTTGAGAAATACAGTGCCTGCCCGAAGTCTGGAAGTTGGCGGTCTTGGACCTATATGTACCTAGTGTACGGAAAACATAAGCCGTTGGTCCTGAGCCCGATCCCTTTTCGGTCGTGTCTCACTAACAACAAATGAAAATTCATATTGGCGCATACTGACGTGCAGTTCGCTTTTGTGAAATGCTCAGATATTTTTGGTAGGATTAAACGCTAAGATCATTTTATTTATTTATTTACGTCACGTTACGTCACCAAAACAAGGGAGTGCCTCGTCGCAGACCTGCTGAGTAAAGCCGCCATTGCTGCTGAGTTTAGATAGACCTTCTTTCTTTTACACCAAAATACTCAATTTTAGTATTGTTACTCTGTGATGATGATATAGTCATTTTATGTATTTATTTATAATCCATTTAGCTTATTTAGCCGTTTTAAGCAGACTAGGTACCTACTTTTATTTATCTTGAAATTACGAATAGAAAACTTTTTGATTGAGGATTATTACTTGAAATTGTTTTTGCGAAAGAAATGTTGATCTAATAGGAATTTCTAAGAAACCTAAATAGAAAACTTTTGTTTTTGCTTTGCCAAGTTATTTTAATTTAATATAATATATTAATAATTTATTACCATTCTACAGATACTTATACGTATTCTATCAACCATTCAGAACATTTGTTCAATAGACTTAGTTCATACTACCCGTGCGGATAAACGCTGGGATTAGAAATGGCGGACCGACGAGTCGGTACCGTCAGCATACTAAGTACGTAAAATTATAATTATTTATAAGTAAACTGAAAAATCGTAGAAAATATCGTTAGCATTGAAAATGTTTTATTATTTTATTAATTCAAATAATATATAAATATGTTTTGTAGGTTTTATTATTTTGTAAGTAGTATTTTTTACTGTATTTATGTAAAAAAACTATGAAAATAATTCAGATTGCGATAAATTCTTTTTTCCTAAAAAGAAATGGTTTATGAACAAATAATAATTTATTATTATCGCATTTATAAACGAATTTGTTCTCACAAAAATATACATTTATTAGCGGTCCGCCCCGGCTTTGCCCATGGTACATACATAACCTATAGTAATGAGGAATACCGTACCTTTCTAACAAAATATGACAAGACTAACGAAAGGATCAAAAATACGGAAAAACTAGCTCACAATTTTTTATTAAAACGCAACTTTTTTTTTGTCAGTCTGTACCCACGTGTGCGAGTATAGACGCAAATAGTGTGCGAGCGAGAGGTGAATAGTTGCGCCGCCATTTCTAATCCCAGCGTTTATCCGCACGGGTAGTACAGACCAAATGTGATTTTCGAACAATAGTTAGAATAACCAATAAGTCATATTACAACCAATAAGCTGTCACTTTGACAATTGGTTCTAATCAATGGTCAAAATTTAACTATGGTCAATTTAACTAAAAAGTAACAAAGGAAGATCGAACGTTAATACCGTAATTAATATGCATGAATGAATAGTTCAGAATTTAAGCCAGTACTAGAGTCGGTTTTGGTAATGGGTGTCAGTTTCTAGTATTTGCGTTCAAGCGGTAAACTTGTTGAGTTGGGGTTGTTTTGCGTAACGATGTTGTCCCATAAAGTAGGTTAGACAAAGGAGTACGGAAAAGTCCTTTGCGTCACAAATAGTGTTGCCAGCCGGGCTACTCGTTTACCCCAACTCGTTTACCCCAACGGTTGTCAGTTCTGCGGCAGATATGGCCAGCCCACTGCCACTTCAGCTTGCTAATCCGGTGAGCTATGTATATATATGTAACTTTGGTTCTCTGCCGGATCACCTCGTTTCGGATTCGATCACGCAGAGAAACGCCGAGCATAGCTCTTTCCATAGCCCGCTGAGCGACTTTAAACTTGTGGACTAGCCGTGCTGTTAGTGTCCACGTTGCGGCCCCGTATGTCATGACTGGCAGTCATGAGAAGCAACTTGCGTCGAAACAATACGAGTGTCGACAAAATTATCTCGTGGCGCGTAACTGCAGGCGTGCTTTTCATCGGTTTTCTGTGAGGCTGTGTAATAAACCCGGCAGAGCTTCCACATTAATTTCGAAGCATGGCTCCCTCCTGCGCGGTTAGAATACAACGTAATGATAATAATTATTATATTCTCTTTAGTTAGAATTCTGCGATGGAACTACAACACAATACCTACCTGTACTCAGAATTTGTATGATCGGCAGCTCACCGATCGCAAGCTTGTTAGCTACGGCTCACTTGTTAATAATATCAGGTTTAGTGTGCCTCCATTCTAAAGCTTGGCAGTTAGCACAATAGATAGATACAGGGTGTATCTGTGAAAATTTACATCCTTTTAAACACGTGTTCTATTAACCACTTTGAACAATATTTCTTTTACCACTTTCAAAAATTCGTTGAAAATTTTTTCGACTCTCCATACAAACTGACCGAATCACATGACCGACTTTGTATGGAAAGATGAATTTTTTTTATGCGAATTTTCAAAAGTCGTAGAACAAATGTTGTTCAGAATGGTTGGTAGAACACGTGATTAAAGGGATGTAAATGTCCACAGATAATATCTGTGGACATTTACATACCCTGTATGTTAATGTAAAAGACCGAATTACGGTAAATCTTCAGATTTATAGGATATTTGACAGGTTTTTAAAATCCATTGTATATTAAGTAGTAGAGTCTAATGAACCCAGTAAAAGTTGTATTTTTAATTCTAGTATATATTTTTTTATGTGATAGATAGCAGACGAGCAGGCGGATCACCTGATGGTAAGCAATTGCCGCCGCTCATGGACACTTGCAACACCAGTGGATTAGCTGAAAAATATCGAATTAAATATTCAATATTTACCTACCTAGTGTGCCAAAACGCTACTTTGACAATATGGCGGTCGGTGATGTCACTTGCCTGTAAACGTAGTGATCTTTGGTATTATCTGTGACAGCTGGCTTATTTGTTTGTTGCTGTAAACAAAAAGCGAAACTACAAAGTTTACAAGCAGGTGACGTCATGATAAACTCAGCGTTTTGTGTCACGTGATAAACGTTTAAAAATTGCTGTTTTTATTTACAGATTTTTAAATAAATTAATCGTTATTTTCAACTTACGTTAATAAATAATATTTTTTTAACTCTTAATACTCGTATATACTGTTAACAGTAATTGACACTTTATTTTTCGCATTGTCAAAGAGTCTATTTACCGGCATGTGTTGGTAAATGTATTTTTGAAATTCCGACTATGTTTTCGAGCTTTTACCATCCGAATTCAGTATATACTAGGTTTTACCACTGTCAGCTAGTAGATGTTGGTTTTAGGAATAAAATAATGCGTAATTCTTGATTACACATTATTAACTTTAATAAACTATTTGACATTAATTATTAACCGTGCCTAATAATGTTATTTCTAAGATTTACCAACGGAATGGTGGTACAAGTTCGAATCGCAAACCTTTTTGAACATTTACCATTAGGCCAGTGTTTTCCAAACTTTGTTATGCCATGGCCCGGTAATCTACACACTGACCCTTCGTGACCCACTAAGTACTTTCAAACTCAAGCTGGTTCCATTAAGGTTAAATACCTACACATTTATTAATAGTAGATATGTTTATCAGTACTAGGTACATTAAAATATTTTGGCATTTAGTCACTATTCAGTTAGTGCGGAGTATGCAGCTGTTTCTTATTTTTTACTAAAGAATCCAAGTTAGGTATGAGGTGCTCATGTTTTTAAAATAAGGCGAAAATGTCGCGACCCGGTTATTTCGTTTTGATGGCCCGGCACCGGGTCGCGACCCGGCATTTGGGAAACGCTGCATTAGGCATTGGTAGATCTTAGGTTTTGCTGGAATATCTTAGGATTTACTCCCGTTAGAGCTTTTACAGTAACAGATATACATTGGTGCACAAAATCTTTGAACATAGATACTGTGTGAACGCGTTAGTAGTAGCATTCAGATCTTCAAGAAACGAGCCTATACATAAAAGGCCGGCAACGCATGCGTACTCCTTTTGGTGTAGCTGATGTCCATGGGCGGCGGTGTTCACTTACCATCAGGTGACCCGCTTGCTCGTTGGCCTTCCTATATTTAAAAAAAAATCTAGTGTCGCCGCCAATGAAGGCTCCATTCGCGTTATTTGCCATTTTCGAGTGAGGGTACCGGAGTGAGGGTACCGGAGGCCCACCCGGGGGGAGGGGATAAAAGGTTGGCAGTGCACTTGTAACTCCACTGGTGTTGCAAGTGTCCATGAGCGGCGGCAATTGCTTACCATCAGGTGATCCGCCTGCTCGTCTGCTACCTATCACATATTTTATAGACGGAATTTAAAACAAATTACTATGAATAAGGGTCGAAAATAAAATACCTACTAGTTATCTACTTAAACTCTGGTTTTTAATAATGTGGAGTAAACTGATAGATGCAATTGTCAAGTTTCTATCTCTTCTACATTTTGCATTGGTCAAATTGAGTGATAATGTTTGGGGATGACACATTGACATCTGTCAGTTTACTCCACATGATTAAAAACCAGAGATAGGTTACATTTTATTTCAACTTTGACGGCATGTTTGTAATTCGAAATGCCTGTTTCTGGTAAATTGTGTGAGCAAATCTGTTAAATAATATATCATTTAAAATTTTGTAGGTCCCACGTTTCCGGCAAATAAATAATTAAATTTATGATTTCCGATAACCGCACATCACCGACGAGTTTTACATAAATACCTAAGTAAAAAGCTGAACTGTACAAAACCACTTTTACATAAAAACGGGCTTTATGTAGTATATCTAGGATATGGATGAGTCAATGAAATATTCTTTATTCAATTTAAGTCCATACAGAACCTTAATGAATGTCAAATCATATTATGTAAGCCACCACTACTGCGGTGACCCGCTTGCTCGTTTGCCACTTCCGGGCAAAGGGCACCCCCCTTTGCCCGGAAGTCCCACATTGCAATCACACAAAACAAAACAATTGCGAATCCCCCCCCCCCCCCTGTGCTCGGATTTAACTAAACTAATTTATGCGGCTCTCCCGAAGTACAATTCAAGGACTTATATACGTCCATGGTAGGGACTGTGACCTGTCGCTTCCATGGTATTCCCGGCCCGTCTTGGTAACTAAACACTACTTAAATATCCTTTCGGAGTAAGTGAGCGTAGGTACTCACTTCTGGGGAGTGGCTTGCTCCTAAACTCTGTGGCGCAAGACGCCTTGGGGTGTTAAGACACAAACCACAGCGTCTTTTTCCCCCACGGCACGACCTGCCGATGTACCGCTCCTAAATTACGCGGTCTACCAAGGTATGTCGCGTTATTAGTAGGCGCGTTATTAGGAAACAGAACGTGTGTGGGACACAATACGATACATTGCCTTTTTTTTTTTTTGTTTACCCAGGGGAAATGCGTTACGCATACCCGTCCACCGGGGGGTGGACGGGTTATGTCGGACTCCCCCCGCAGAAGGCGGGGGTTTACCGACTAAAACCCCTGGGACTCTCCCTCATCGTCCATATTTGGAAGATGTCATGGGTCCAAGCACGGAGCCTAGGCCTAGCACCACAACATGCCCGTGCGTTCCGCCGTGCCCGCCTACACGGCGGGCACGGCGGAACTCCCCCCGAGGTCGGGGGGGTGGGAGGGGACAGCCGAGAGAGTCGAGCCGTCCCCACCAGGCTGCGGAGGGCGTCCGTGCAATGCCGGCGGTGGTACCCCCGTACCACCCGCCAGCGGACTCCCTCCATGGAGAGGTAGGAGACGCACATATCGGCGTCGTCTCCTCCCCCTCCTTGCCCTTCGGAGCGCGGGGGCGAGAGGATCCGCCTCTCGCTCGCGCTCCGCCGCCTCCTTCGCCGCCATCACGTGCTCGCAAAAGGCGGCAAAGGCCTTCCAGGC
Source organism: Cnaphalocrocis medinalis (assembly GCA_014851415.1). Lineage (NCBI taxonomy): Eukaryota > Metazoa > Arthropoda > Insecta > Lepidoptera > Crambidae > Cnaphalocrocis > Cnaphalocrocis medinalis. Next base: position 4,592,202 of record CM026290.1, on the reverse strand, counting down.
CTCATCACTGGCTAGTATAGCTCTCGCTATACTAGCCAGTGAGAGGTCCTGGCCGACCTTCGCCACCAATGCATAGCGCTGTGGAGCCCACGACGCACATACGATATATTGCCTACCACATAGATCAACAACCTCTTCGATATCAATGTCAACTGGCTGTTCGTGTATATTTATTTTGTGACCCACCTCTAATAAAAACTCAAATATTGTTCCAGAAGAATGGAGCGGCCGTATTCACACACACAAAGATAGAAGTGACGTCACAGCTTAATGTTAGGCGACTTGAATCTCGCTACGACTCTAAGTGATGAACAAAGGACCGTCTTGCCACGACTACAATGCTGCACGACGAAGGATCCCGGTTCAACTACTCCGTCACGAACTATTCGGAACCTTACTTCGACGATCCAAGGTTCATTTCTCTGCTTAAACACAGAGGATACAACCAGAGCGCGAGTTTCGGTGAAGTTCTCAAGGCGCTGAGTGACTGGAGGAGTAGATACAATATTTCGGTGTACAAGGAATGCGACCATTTCGACTATTGCTCGGGTGATTTCCGAGAGTTGATCCTCGCGTACAACAGCATCCACGGATATGTCAGTCTTCTGGTAAGTTAAGTGAGAGTTTTATATTAATTTCAACTTGAATTTTCTATTTCATGTGTTAGTCTATAGGTATATTGTCCCATTACAAGGCAAAGGCCTCCTTCATATAAATCAGCAGAGTTTTGTTCGAAAAATTTGAAATATACTTTTGCTTGAATCGAACTCAGAGGGCCTAAAACGAACCGAATGTTACGACAGAACACATGTGCCTCTCTTTTGTTTGAATGTGACAGGTATATCCTCACTCATTACGGAACGGTTTTGTTATAAGCCATCAGGACCCCAAGACCAAACGGCCTGGTACTTCACTCACGTGACAAATAAAATACCTAATGCTGAAAATTTTATCCAACCGTATTATTTTTGGTAGAAATCTACGGTAAATTATATTATTTGATATTAGTAATTAACTTCACGTGACAAATAAAATAATGCTGAAAATTTTATCCAACCGTATTATTTTTGGTAGAAATCTACGGTAAATTATATTATTTGATATTAGTAATTAAGTGTTCTGTGTGCCTTAGCCTAAATAAACAGTATATTCGTAAAGGTGTACACGTGGAGAATAGCAAAAGATTTCTGTAATAATTGTAGGATTTGTAGGTATAATTAAATCACTTAAATAGGCATGGAAACAAGTTGTAAGCATAGTTGTAATTGAATAGGTATTTGTTGTTTAATTGTTATAAATTTATAAGTTTTGTTTGAAATATTCTTGAAATGCTCATCAATACAATATCACATGCATTGCTCTCCTAGTCCCAAACTAAGCTATTCCTTTGTATTTGTACTACGAAAACCAAAAACAACCAAGAGGACAGGCTGATATGTCGAGAAGGGCTAAAATCATAAAATCGTTTCAATTTCCGTAAGGACTGAAAGTGTTTAAAAAAGTGATGTGAAGTAGTTTTACAGTTAAACTTAACGGCCGCTATCAGAGACGTCATTTAAGCTAATGTTCAATTACTTAAGTATCGGTAGTCTTTATGCGTATTGAAATAAGTGTCAATATATTATCTTAAGTAACCAACGTAGTTAATCAACGACTCTGAGTGTGACAGTTAGATAGTACATTTGATTTACGACCTTATTCTATAGCAACTGGTTTTAATTTCTGATAGTGCCAAATAGCGCTCTTTCATGAATGAAGCCTTCATTGCCCTCATAATTTTGTGCTGCAAGTGTCTAGGGCTTCTATGATCGAAGAGTAAAATAGTAAATCGTTTTAAATAGGTATTCGAGATTTAAAATACTGTATCGTTAACCCTTTTCCACAGATATACTAATGTGATGCGCCAGATAAAAAGTAATTTATTATTCAAAATAGCGTTTATCATGAGAGTCGATCGACAATTTTGTTCATTCCCGAGCTCCTAATGTGATTCTAAATATTCTTATACACATCATCTAAAACACATTTGTCTGCCAAAGTTTTCCCACGCCAGTCCTCTAGACATGCGCGAAATAACTCTTTTAAAAGACTAAGGAGTTATAACTCTTTTGAAGAAAAGAGTTATATCGCTCTTTTACATCTTTAACTCCCAACTAACTCCGTAACTCAAAAGACTAAAAAGACTTGAATGAAGTGATCTATGCGAATAACGAAATACAATACAACTACATAAATAATTTTGTACTTTATTGCAACAGTGGTAGGGTCAGTTTTCTCTCGAACTCCGCGACGCGTTCCAATCATGCTCCATCCCTTTTCGTCTCATAAAATCCCGCTATGGCGATTTCACTCACTCCTGTACGTTCGAATCCAGTCTCGCTCACTAACTCTTTTACATCTTTAACTCCCAATCAACTCCATAACTCTAAAGACTTGAACAATACAACTAAATAATTTTGTACTTTATTGCAACAGTGGTAGGGTCAGTTTTCTCTCGAACTCCGCGAGTAAAAGAGTTAGTGAGCGAGACTGGATTCGATCGTATAGGAGTGAGTGAAATCGTCATAGCGGGATTTTATGAGACGAAAAGGGATGGAGCATGATTGGAACGCGTCGCGGAGTTCGAGAGAAAACTTACCCTACCACCGTTGCAATAAAGTACAAAATTATTTAGTTGTATTGTTCAAGTCTTTTGAGTTACGGAGTTGATTGGGAGTTAAAGATATAAAGAGTTAGAAAGGAAGTAAAGGAGTTACGGAGTTATTAAGTATTTTGCAAGGAATACATCTTTTAGTCCCAATCACTCCTGAGTTACACATGTCTACAGTCCTCAAAATCGTAATAAAATAGGTCAAGTGCGAACCGGACTCGCTTACAATGGGTTCCGTGTTTTATACTTATATTTACATAATATTATATTAGACCTTTTTGTCTAGGAATATAGAAATTGGTAAATTAAATAATCAATTTTAATATTCTGTGAATATTTCGATTGCCTAGGTACGTTTTCGATATTGATGAAGAGCAAAAAGTCTTCAAAATTCAAATGTGTGACGATCCGTTTAGTGCAGTGGTTTAAGTGGAAGGGTCGCGGGTTCGATTCTCACACCAACACAATCGTTTGTTGATTAAACAGATATTTGAGTTCAGTTTGGGTGTTTGATCTACAACTCAAGTAGAGTAACAAATGCGGGGCCAAGCTTTTCCCTTTCCCGCAAATTAGAACTCCCCTCGTGTGAGTGACCCCTCACTTGTGTCCTTTGAGCGTAGGCGTCTTGCTGGTGACCTCCCCACACTAGCGTTTCTTAGGCTAAGCCTCTATGCGGCGCCTGAAAACGCTAGTGTGGGGAGGTCGTCGGCAAGACGCCAACGCTCATAGGACGCTAGTGTGGGGTCTTTCTTCCTCACTCACCTACAGCTTAAGTAGAGTCATAAAGGCAATACCAACGCCCCCCCCCCACCCCCCCCCCCAGAGCTCCGGTATCTAAAAATGACCATACAATAGCGTTCTTTGAGCGTTAGCGTCTTGCCGGCGACCTACCCACACTAGCGTTTTTTAGCCGTTGCGTCTACGCGGCGCTGACTCACTCGGTAAAATACTGCGCAGGCGCTGCTTCACAATCTCTTCACCGCTTTTAATATTCCCTTGCTGTTTCTAGGTGTGCCTGTTCGGCAGCTTGGCCAATGCGCTGAATGTGGCTGTGCTGACGCGCCGAGACCTGGCTTCGGTGCCCATCAACAGGATCCTCAAGTGGTTGGCTGTGGCCGATGTCTTCGTCATGCTGGAGTACGTGCCCTTCGCTGTTTACAGGTATTTGGTGAGTAGACGTTATTATTTAATCATTATCATTTCACCCAATATACGTCCACTGCTGGACATAGGCCACCCCAAACGTTCTCCACACAGTTCGATCCTATGCCACCCGCATCCAAGGGACTCCCGCGACCTTCACTAGATCGTCGGTCCTACCTGGCGGGAAGCCTGCCACAGGCTGCGGCTTCCTGCACGCGGCTTCCACTCAAGGCCCTTTCCACCCCAATTATTTGATAAAAAAAAAACTGAGGTACGTACAGCCACACATAAGAGTATACAAAACTGAAATAAATCTTTAATCGACTCTCATCTTACTGTCATATACATTAGGTTGAACATCAATTGGGGAAATTTGACAGGTTGTGGTACTAGGTACCTTAATTTCGTGAAATTGTTTGTCTGTAGCAGTATTTTCCGACGGTTATGACATGTGCTTACTACTAAAAGCCTGGCGATGCATCATCTCTTGTCAAAGATGTTTATTGGCAGCAGTGATAGATAGCTTCCCATCTGGTGACGCGTTTGTTTGTTTGTCGCTCCTAGCATAGTATAAAAAATCAATTTTCAAAACTTAATAAACTCAGTAACGCCATCCTCCTTGGTGCCAAATGATGAAACAGCTGCGATTTTACGATGAAGGTAATTCCATAGTAAGTAGGTACGATCAGCAACACAAGTAACTTGACTCTGTAGTACCATGTCAAAGTAATATATATTTTTTTTCATTATGTGATAGGTAGCAGACGAGCAGGCGGATCACCTGATGGTAAGCAATTGCCGCCGCCCATGGACACTTGCAACACGAGTGGAGTTACAAGTGCGCTGCCAGCCTTTTATCCCTTCCCCCCCCAGGGTGGGCCTCCGGTACCCTCACTCACTCGGCGAAACACAGCACAGGGGCTGCTTCACGCCGGTTTTCTGTGAGGCAGTGGTATCATTCCGGTCGAGCCGGCCCATACATGCCGAAGCGTGGCTCTTCCAATATTTTGTCTATACCCTTTGGAAACTGACTAGAGAGTTACTTTTTATAGTACAAAGGTAGGCGGCGTACTTTTGACTCCTCCGGTGAAACGAAGACTAGAATAGGACATAGTTGTACGACGACAATTTATAGCATGTCACATTGTGACAATTGTAATATACTGAACAATCCGATGGAAATCTAGTAATTACATATTTGGTTTTAATTCGATCCAGCGAAACAACGTAGGTATAGGTACAGTGGCCAGCACATCAAGTTACTACAATCTGTCAAATTTCCTCAGTTGATATTGAACCAAACACGTTTGACATAAAAGTGAGGTTCGATTGAAGAAATTTGACAGATTGTAGTAACTTGATGTGCTGGCCACCGTACATCAATTTATCGTATCGGATACTAATTAGATGTTACAATTTGTGACTAAGTTGTAAATAAAACATTTTAAGTAACACTAAACTCAAGTATCTATATGCTTAGAAAATATTGAACAGTTACTAACTTACTTCGCTGGCTTAGCAACCCGAACACACAAGAGATTACCACTTCCGCCAACGCCAAACCACTTCTTGTTAGTGTTATGGAACTATCGATAATTTCACTATCAAACATACCTACTATTATATAGAACATACTATATTCTCGCTTTTGGAATTATATTGCGACTAAGACATCGGGCTGACTTCTACACAATCCTCGATCTTTCTAGAACGTTCCATTACTATCTTGACTCAACGGGTCGGGTTGGCCCAGTCGACTGTGCGTAGCGCGATTTGCGGTACGGTCCAGTCCCCGATGTGGGGTATCCGACCGCGATTGCGCTGAGATGGACACCCCAGGGGTTTTGGTTAGGGTTAGAGTCCCACACACTACCTTGTCCCCCACATGTGGCAAGGTGAAGGCCATGATGGTTTCCTCTGGGAAAAAAAAAGTCGACTGTGCGTAGGAATGCGACGTAGTGCTCGAAGGAATATTAGAACTTATTCATTAGAGGTAAGCTATTTCTGCATGCTTTATCGTAACAATGTTATTTAATACTTTTTACCACAGACCTTATCTTGAATCCACAGAAATTTCTTGATGGAAATTTAAATTGAAGCTTATCTAACAATCCCGACCGTATCTGTTTACTTCATTTAAAGTTGTAAACATAAGACTTTGTGTGAACTTTTGCATCAAAAGACGATAGAAAACGTACTTATAAAGTATCTGCAGCCAGAATCTACGTAAACAAAGTACTTACATAAAACGGAATGGACTTGTGCCACGAAGAAATTGACTTACGGTTAGATTTTGCTATCCGATCCTGAGAGTATCGAACTGTGAAAGTTACTCTTTCGTTTCATTATTATTACATAGGACATACTGTTTTTAAATAGAAATAGAAAAAATCTTTATTCAAGTTAGGGACCTACAAGAACACTTATGAATGTCAAAACATAAATAAATCTACCACTGGTTCGGAACGTCGATTAAACAAAACTATACTAAAGATTAGTTACATAAAAAATGTGTTTTCTTTTTTAATGGCGATTTGACTTCATCAAAAGTTTTAGGATTTCTTTTTTTTGCTGAAATCAACCGAACACTACTGGCATCATAAATTCCAGATATCTTGATTAGCTATAGTTATTTGGCTCACTATTGAATATACAGTTCAGAAGCCTTGAAGATCAGAGCCGGGGGAAGCCACCTTTAGGCAATTAGTATACCACATTCTGATGCAATTACGTATCGTCGTCGGATATTGCATTTAATATGAACACTATGAATATATCCGTGGTTCGTAATACACGGTGATAGGCACATTTAATCATCCGCCGCGTAACCACCCTTAGTGGTTAAATGTGATTAGAATATAATAGAATGTAATTAGATGTGCCTAGAATAGAATAGAAGATAAATAAAATCGGTAAGTGATTACCGCTGCCCATAGACACCTGCAACACCAGTAGAGTCACAAGTCAAGTTTTGTGGTCAATAAGTAAGTGTGTGCTTATATTTTTCTCTTTAATTTCAAGTAGTTTGACGACCGGGTCAAACAACTTGAACTTAGAGAGTCATTCAATCAACTCTATCTCTCTACCGTTTTAATTTGTCTTCCAGCCAAAGACATATGCTTCAAAATGCTAGCAATTAGTACCAGATTTCTCGTTAACAACTTGAATTCCATTTTAATTACGGGCTGCGTTTGCATTTTGCCGTTTCCGAGGAGAAATCTAGACTCTATTATTTGAATTTAGTGGTAAGAGCTTCGTTTCCACTGAAGCACTGTCTATGGTTTACTAGGAATTGGATGGAGATATGTTTTAACAGTCATTTAACTGAATGAATGTAGTTGATTAAAGTAAGAGCTTACAAACAGTCTAAGATAACTTTCATCTTAGCTACGAGTTGGAGGCGTTCAAATCGGCCTTCCCTAGGGGGAAAGGGGGTTAAAGGTTGGCAGTGCACCTGTGACTCTACTGGTGTTGATGTCTATGGGCGGCGAAAATTGATTACCAGCAGGTGATCTGTCTCTTCGTCTGCCCCCTATTATAAAACGTGAAAAAATTCCAAATGTAAAACAAATACTTTACTTATTTAAACCTAATTTGAATAAAAAACTTTACTTTAAATTTTAAAGCCAATTTTTACTTTATTGCCCTGAGCTATGGAAATTTGTGGAGCAAAGCAGTATGAAATTTCGGAGAAATACCCAGGGGTGTTATTATACCGATTAAGAATTTTAATATTTTTTGCACTCTCGGCTCTCTTTCTACCAACGCCACTACTGCAGGAGTTTATATCGCTCCTGTTGCTAGATTAATTGCAGGAGTTGCTACTTACCTACTTATTCACACTAACTTTCAACCAAGTTACACGGCTTAGAGCAAAGTTTGCTGTACCAGTTTTGAGTTTTACTTCTCTATCTACCGAGCGGACAAAATCTCGTTTCATACACGTGTTAATGCAAATATCAACTAGGTACAGCCACACATCAGCCATTTAACTGTGGGAGAGCCACGCTTTGGCATCCGCCCGGCTCGACCGGAGTGATACCACTGCCTCACAGAAAACCGGCGTAAAGCAGCCCCTGTGCTTTGTTTCGCCGAGTGAGTGAGGGTACCGGAGGCCCACCCGGAGGGGGAAGGGGATAAAAGGTTGGCAGCGCACTTGTAACTCTACTGGTGTTGCAGGTGTCCATGAGCGGCGGCAATTGCTTACCATCAGGTGATCCGCTTGCTCGTCTGCTACCTATCATATAAAAAAAAAATCAGCAGGTTACCACAATATGCCAAATTTTACTCAATTGATATTCAACCTAATGTGAATGGTAAGATGAGAGTCGATTGAAAAAATGACAGTTGATTTTTTTTTGATTATTCTTATTTTTATGCGCCACACGACCTTATATGATATTCAAATTACCAAGTTCATGTACTGCCTGCACCATATTAGGCAGGCTATTGGAACTTCGAGTTGTCATCGGTCAACGCCCACGCTTCACAAGGCATACACAATATTTGGCAGTAGATATGCAATTCTTATGTTAATCAGACATTGTTCCGTTGCGGAAAAAAAACAATCTTTTTTTAGTCATGCTAGTTGTCAGAGCGTGTGTAGTGGCTTTAATTACTTCCCTATCGTTGTATTTCACGTTTATTGTTATTAAGTTATCTATTTTTAGTTTTTTTAATTATGCAGGATATAACTAAAGTTCAGCACCCTTATTATACAGGTCGAGCAAAAGTATGTTTCGAATTTTTTGAACTTAGCTCGGGTTTGTTGTTTGATCACCAATCAGCATAAGGCAATCGTGGTGATTAAGCCTAATCCCATCATAGTAGCGATTTCTATGATTGATATCTTTGCCCTGTAGTGGGACAGTAAATATAGGCTGATACTTTACTTTACCCTTATTACAAAATGGAGAAGTTAATGACGGTTTAAAAATGATGATCTCATTTTTTATAAAACTGAGAAATTGAACTGACGGCATCAGTTTTAAGGGTTTTCAGTGTTCGTCCGGGTAAGGTAGATGAGAGCGAGGCCCTAACAGAGTTAGAAAACATTTATTGAGCACAACACATTTACACATAGACAAAAAGACAAAATAATGATAACATAAAAGTTGCAGCCAATAAGGTTCAGCTTCAACATGATGCGCTGGTTTTTAGCCTTGGGTGATGCCTTATGATAATATAGCGAGTATACGCACAAATCAACAGATACAAAAAAAAAATTACAAAAACATGGATGCATCAACATAATCACATGGATTGAATGAAAAGATAAGTAAACAAAAACAACACAAAATAAGGAAAATTAATAAAAAAAAGGTGCACGGTGATGCAACTTGAGTTTCAAAATATTATTACATACTTACTTACTTTTTGTGACCTTTTATTTCATTTTACTCAGTCGCTCTGACCCAGCTACGAGTCCGTAGTCTCGTAGCAATCGTAGCGCGTAGCAAATTGAGGTCGCGTTTCCGCCGGCCTCGTCTTTTTTTTTGATTTTGCAAAACGGGAAGACTACCACTTTTGATCACTAAGACGTTCGGAAGGAGCAAATCTTTCGGATAAATCTCTTGTTTCTAATATTCATACATTTATTATTATCCATACATTTTAAAAATCTCTCCTCGTATTCATTAACATCAGGCAGGTGTGATTAGGTCAAATGATAGTCTGTCGTAACACAAAAAAAAAATACTAATACGAGTAAATATTCGAATGTGACTCAACAAAGTCAGACGAAAAATGTCTCTGAATCTATAAAGCTTAGCTTAATAATGTGAGACTTCAAAGAACTTAGCCATAAGCTAAACATTTGATAACTGTGATCTTTTTACTGGAAATGTCCAATCGGTTGAATTGGTTTTGTACTTAATTGACAGTACTAGGAAAACGCACATTATTAGGTCATGTAACATCTCCTATAAGATATATTGACTGGGTTCGTTTCTACCTTGAATACTGATGTTCGTTTGTTTTTCTCCTCTTTTAAAAATGCGCTGGTCATATAATTCCATGTCATAAAGATCAAAAACAAATCAAACAACACACAAAATATCTAATACATTGACCTGACGCCGTACTAAGTAGTAAGTAGCTTAAGCACTTGTGTTACGGATACCAGACAACAGAGGAATTACAAATATAAATCGCGTACAAACTAGGAAGACGATATCACGCGGAAAATATTCCATTAAAGATTACATCTACATATTTTTTTACACTGTCATCGAATTCACTTATGTGTATGATCTAGTTGGTGTATCTATATTTACAGATATATTATTTCTTTATTTATAATCCTACTTAATTTTCGGTTACTCATTTGGAGTGGTTGTTTAGTCGCGCTGATAAGAGAGATAAATATGAATACTTTATTTGTTTGAATAATAAAAAGTATTATGACTCAGTGTAAGCAATAATAATACTACGAGTACTTACTAGGTATTTACTAACGTAACTTTTACATTCTATAAAATACCTACTATCGTTAGTAGTCTGAGCGTTTGAAACGAAAACGTCACGTCAATCGGTTCAAACGTCAACGTCAAACGTCCTATCGGTTGCGTTTATAGAACAGAAGAAGAAGGAAGAAGCACTTACTTTGTTTCGGGACTAAACTCAGACTAGTACCGATAGATGGCGCTGAGAGACCCGGTGTTATGATGATACGAGTATAAAACTCTTCTTGTGACATAATATTTATTACCCAGTGATGCAAGAAATACGGAAAACCTGGGCACAAGAAGAGCCTTGTTCACACATCAATATAATGACGTAACCCAATATTTGGCTCCTGTACGCATACTCCATTAGTTTAATAGATCCATGGTACACTCAGATAAATGTACGCCTGAGCCACTTTAAGGTGACTGGTAGGGGACACTAGCGACAACATTTGATTAAAATTGTTAGCTACTAAACTTTTTTTTTTCAATTTTGAAGCTTCACACTTATACTTTTTATTCGATAGTTGTGCACTACTTTTTGGGCATTTTTTATGTGATAGGTGTAGACGAGCAGACGGATCACCTGGTGGTAAGCGGTTACCGCCGCCCATAGACACCTGCAACACCAGTAGAGCCACAAGTTTTTGTACTCCAAATTTTAAGTAATGGTCAACAAAAATGGCAAAACCGGCCACTATTGGTGTTAATTAAAATATTTTGAGTTGACAATCAATTTAAGATCGATTGCACAATCTATACTATTTATAAAGAGATAAGTAACGTAAAGGTAACGGAAGACTTATATGTAGAATTGTAGATCGAAAAAACACTTGCCCTGCTCGTTGATTTATTAAGGCAACACCTTTTCACAATATTAAAAGGTTTTAGCAATTATGAAAATTAATATTAGGTACTTGGCGCGTATAAAAAAAATTGTTACGCATCTCAAAAAATTGTAAATGCATTCCTTAACGTTTTCATAGAAGGATTTTTTTAAATATCTCATAATCGTTACAATTAATTTAAATCAACTGGTGGCGCTAGTTTCATCACGGTATCACCTTAAGCTTACTGTCGTACAAACACAATTAGGACGAATTTCCCATGTACCCATCTACGTATCCCCGTTATCATTCTTGTCATTTTATCCCACCGTTTGACCCTTTCATAATTCAACTGTTTTAACCTTGATAAATACAAGCGATTTATGGTGTGCCCAAAGGGCGGAATTTTTTTAGATGGTTCATTTTCTCCCGTTGCCATGTTACGTCCACATGCGGTAGCCACACATGCTATTTATAGCAATTTGTGGCGTATTACGACCATTAGCTAGCATCGGGTTACCACTCATACAGGGTGTATCTATGAACGTTTACATTGCCTTTAACCTCAGTGTTTTACCAACCATTCTGAACAAATTTTGTTCAACTTTTCGAAATTAATCTGAAAATTTTTTGACTCCTCATACAAAATGACCAAGTCACGTGATCGATTTTGTATGGAAAAATTAATTATTTTTGAGTGAATTTTCAAAAGTCATAGTGGTTTAAGGGATATAAATGTTTACAGATACATCCTGTATATAACATTTAGCTGGTGTACCTATCCTGCATTGTTTATTCTCCTTACTTTGTATGAAAATATTCAACATTTCCACCGAAATCCTTCTATATCATTTCAAAATCGCAGCACGACAACAGTCGTATGTACAGAGGATTTTATCGGAAAAGTCATGGAGCCGGTCTTTGTGTAGCGAGGCAAAAACTTCTCAAATACAGCGGTAAGCAGTCCAATTTTGTCTGACCAGGATTACTTTGTTTTTGTCCACAGTTGCTGCCGGGGCAGCAAGACATGCCTTACTCCTGGGCCGTCTACATGCTCTTCCACATGCATTTCACACAAATCCTCCACACTGCTTCTATACTTCTTACGCTGTCACTTGCTGTCTGGAGGTATTTGGCAATCAAGTAAGTTTCTAAGGTTCTTAGGATACACGGTCCTTTTTTTTAATAGTAATAATCACGCGCACGGTGACAGCCGCGCTTGTGATTCCGCCAATGTCAAGCGTTTAACGTCGTAACGCCCAGACAGCAGACACAATAGAAAATCAATTGTTTTATGCCTTTTAAAATGCTTATGGGCTTATGACGTGAAAAAGACACGTCGTAATACACGGTCAAACTTTGGTAATTTTAATGTTACAGTTCTAGCTAGGTTCATGATTAAAGTCTTCAGATCAACTATAAATTACTTATGTTAGTATTCTACTTTGTATATAAATGTTTTTTACGCACTGTGTAGTAAAGTATAAATATAAGGACTCAGGACCTTAAAACGCTTACATTATCATGAGTTTTTATTATCTATGAAACAAGTACTTACCTATTTGTTGTAAACTATCTGAATCTTATCCAACAAGTAGTGGAACTGGCTCTAAAAGGCTAAAAAGAAAGTACATTATGTTTTGTTCACACCCTCACTCAGTTTAATATTCGACCATATGAATGAATGAATGAAAACTTTATTTGGCACAAAACACACACAGTAAAATACACACAATATAAAAGAAAAAATACACAAAAAAAAAGACAAGAACAATTATGATATTTATGCGCCAAATAGGCGGCCGCTCAGCAGATTGCCGGTGCAGGTCCGAGTGACCTGCCCCGACGCTGGTTTTCAGCGGGTACCTTGTAGTACATATGCCATAACGGTGGTTATTACTAATTAATTACCTACCTACTAATATTATTTTTGTCCAGGTATCCATCGCACAGTGCATCATTTTGCACAGAACGGCGGTGTTCGGCAGCCATTCTAGCAAGCTTCATACTGCCGCCTATACTGTGTATACCTTCATATTTTGTAAGTATTTGCATCGTCGAAAGTGTCTTACGTGGTTAAAATTCTGTTTTTGAACATACGACTTTTTGTACTGATAGTGATGCGATTGATATCTGATGCGCGTAATGGAAGCAATGTGGAAAAATAATTATGTTAATGGTTTTTTGACAGTTGAAGGTCTTACACATTTTCATGTTAAAAATATTTTTCTAATTAAGATTGAAACTCTACACAACTACAGATTGTTTTCAATTAACGTCTGGTGACTTCATTGAAAACGTAATTTCTAAAAATGTACACTATTTAATCTCAAGATTTTCTGCGACAATCTTCAAGCAAGTTTTTTCATCCAGAATAATTCTACTGAAATTAAGTAGACGATAAATAATACTTACTTGATCATTATTAATATCAACTATTTTAAAAAATCTTTGCACATTCAGGTGGGAGCTAATTGTGTGTACCAAATTAAAATTAACTGTGGGAGAGCCACGCTTCGGCATGAATGGGCCGGCTCGACTGGAGTGATACCACTGCCTCACAGAAAACCGGCGTGAAGCAGCCCCTGTGCTGTGTTTCGCCGAGTGAGTGAGGGGTACCGGAGGCCCACCCGGGGGGAAGGGGATAAAAGGTTGGCAGTGCACTTGTAACTCTACTGGTGTTGCAGGTGTCCATGAGCGGCGGCATTGCTTACCATCAGGTGATCCGCCTGCTCGTCTGCTACCTATCACATAAAAAAAAATCGCCTTAAAAGCTTGGAGTATGAGCTTATAAGCAGGACTTTCAACCCGGCTACCTAAATATAGGTAATAACTTTTACCACAAGTTTCGTATACCCTTTAGATAAATCATGTTACTGACAGCTTCTAGATACACGTAATTACCGATGGGCCAAACTGTACCTAAAGTAATAGACCTTTGCCCATAAAATTGGTAGCTTTTTATTTATACTACCCTTTTTTTATATATATTATAGGAAGGCAAACGAGCAAGCGGGTCACCTGATGGTAAGTGATCACCGCCGCCCTTGGACATCAGCTACACCAGAAGGAGTGCGGATGCGTTGCCGGCCTTTTAGGAAGGTATAGGCTCGTTTCTTGAAGATTTGAATGTCGTACCGGTTCGGAAATACCGCTGCGGGAAGTTGATACCTACAAAATAAACACATATTTCGTTTGCGGCTTTGCTTGCTTTTGATTCATGTTTTCCCGTAGTAAATGTAGGCTATGTAGTACAGGGTTCACGCGAAGTTATATATGAGTTTACATTGGTGAAAGGTTTTTTAAAGGCGGCCTAGAATTTACCGTTAAAATGCATGCAGGTTCAGTGAAGCTCGAGCGCAATGCATTTGGGTCAACAGCCGATTTTCATACAAACGCGCTCAGCCTACAGTTGTAAGAGGTAACAGAGTAAAATTAAAAATTTACGTCAAAAATATTCGATTTATGAAGGAACATTTTTTCTTACTTCAGAAACATGCAAACAGGAAAATTTTTGTTGTTCGCAACCCCTCTACGTACCGTAAGACGCAAGAAAAACAAGACAAAAATTTCAACGTTTTTGGAATTTCGTAATTTTTGACAACTGTTTTTATTAAAACTTTCCTTTCCATCCATTGCTTTAGAGAACGCGTTTGTATAAAAATTGGCTGGTGATCCGAATTCATTGCAACATTTATGATTTTTCATAACATCTCAATTGAAATCTAGATTGGATATAAGTTGAATTTGTATATGACTCTAAGCTTTTTTATAAGATATTTTATCATATTTTTGCCTTTGATGAGGGACTGTATCTTGTGTACTGTACGATGTATGTAGTACGATGGTAAACTCTTTTCGGTGCTGGCCGCGATCTAAGGCCGGTATTTTGGAAAGAGAACGTGCGTGGTAGTCGTGGAAGAGAAAACATGAGGCTACAAAACTAGAAGGGCGGGGCCCTAATGTGCTTATAAAACTAGTCCGATATTACTTTCAGAAAGGAATAAAACCAATACTGAGGACAAATAGCCTTTTAGTGACATGAACTTGCACCTACAGTACTTACACTATTTGATACAAAATGGCACTCTAATTTTTTGGACTGGAAACCACAAGTCACCGGAAGCAAGATGAACTGGGACTAATCTGATTTGAAATGTTAATAAATTAAAGTTAGTCGCTCTGTGAGATAGGGTCCCTAAGTGCTGTCAGCATAGTCTCGTTGGACGACGATGAAAAGCTGCTCAAAGTAGCTTTCACCCTTTTAATCTCCCGTAACTTCATCTTAACACTTTGATAATTCTTGTAAGAAAGACAGCGCTTTGAGCCACGGAAATGTTTTAATTGGTACCGGTTAAGTTAGGTGCCCATTCTTATAAGCTTTTAGTTACTTTTTGGCAACAGCCACGTTTATACGAGTATATAAGTTTTCTCATGTTTCTAAGTTAAGTATCTTTTCAAATTGATGAAAAAAGGAAAGTTATACACCTAAACACACGAAAATTGCCGAAACTTTATAAATAATGAGAATTCGCTTAACTTCGTCTTTTATTTGAGTAAAGTTTCCGCGGTAAATACTTTAGTGAGTTGTGGACTTCAAAGAGGACACGCCCATAACTTACTTTTAACGTGCATGGTTGTTACAGGTTTTTCCTTAGAAATCATTTTGAAAATAGGTAATCAGTTATTGATTAAAGTCAAGAAAAAAGTTATTTATATTATTGAGCTGAGGATACGTTTTCGGTTACTTACTTACCTGAAGAAAACATGACTTTGATAAAGTTGGCTAGATAGAACATTACGACGTCATCTCTTTTCGTGACATGACGTATTAATTAATCAACAGATAATAATATTTTGATGTAGCTTTCAAAAAAACATGCGTTTTTGAACTAAAGTTATGAGTGAAGCGGATTTAAAAACTAATTGGCACTTTCTATGCTAACTGTATATTGAACCGCATAAAAATTCATGGGATGAAAGAAATACCCAAATATCTGGTATATCAGATCTTCATCGTATGTAATAAGCCTGTGTAAGCTAATTTTCAGAATTTGAATACTTTTATCATAGTTTTTTATGTTAAATGGTTGCTCACTGGGTAAGAAAAAAGCCTTTCATACTTCAAATCTTTTTTTCATACGACAAATTTTAATGTCAAATGTGGTCTTTTAATCAGACCTTAAGTACAATAAATAGAACACGCAACTAAGTACTTACTGAGATTGTGTTTGTTTATTAGTCCTCCTATGAGGAAAATTTCCTCTGCATACCTATTCGCATACCATTACAAATCAACGTATAATGGAACGTAACAGTTTATTGTTTATTACCTTGTGGAATATCGATAAAAGTCTCACATGAAATTCTTTGCCCAACCTGCCGTTTCGAGAATTCAACCTGTTTTCATATTATCAGGTGAAAATACCTGCGAGGTTTGAACTAGCTGAGATTGACATAAAGTGCATTTTAGTACAGGAATATTTTTGTGTTTGACTGCTCTTACGCATTTTACGAGAATTTTATGAAGTGAGCACAGGCACATTTGCCAGACTTGTTGAATATACAGGGTGTATCTGAACATTTGTATCCCTTTAAGGGGCTATACGAATGAAACTAGCGCCGCCAACCTATTTACACTGATTGTGCCGAAAATTTTCAAGATGCAAAGCAATATATAAAACACGCGACAAGTAACAATAATGTCTTTATGTAATAGGTATAGGATACGAAACCCGACGACGAATTCCGAAAGAGAACTAGGGTCGTCGACGTTGGTACACGAGTGTGTGAGCTGAAGTGGAGATGGGCAGGACACCTGGTAAGGTGCAAGGATGATAGGTGGACTATAAAGCTAACCGAATGGCAGCCAAGATTGGGGCGACATCTTGTGGGTAGACCACCTGCCCGTTGGTCCGACGATGTTGTAAGGGTGGTGGGGAAACAGTGGATGAGGCTGGCTGGTGACCGTAGGGAGTGGCGTAATAAAGAAGAGGCCTATACTCAGCAGTAGGTGGATGTGGGCTGACATGATGATGATGATGATTGGATAGTAGGCAGCTTCGGCATGAATGGAAGGGGGGTAAAAAGGTAAGCAGCGCACTTGTGAAACCACTGGTGTTGCATTCCATCAGGTGATTCGACGGCTCGTCTGCCACCTATATCTAAAAAAATACTCGAAGACTACATACACCATTGACAAGCGCGGAACTTCCCGATGAAGAAATATAAATATTCTTTATTCAATTTAAGTCCTATAGAACATTTATGAATGTCAAATATTATGTAAGCTACCGAAGGTTTTTCGCTTCATTTACTTCATACCCGTTTCTCCTTCACCAGGTCTTCACAATACACAAAGACTTCACCGTTGACAAGCCTGGGACTCTCCCCACGAAGGTGTACTACGTGGACTCGGACTACGACGGGGTGTTGTACCAGATCAACTTCTGGGTCCACAGCGTGCTGATCAAGCTCCTCCCGTGTGTCATCCTGACGATGATCAGCGCTTGGCTGGTGAGGGCCTTGTACCGGGCCAATAATAGGAAGAAGGCTTTGAAAGGGTAACAATTTATATGTATTTATTTTCTACTAGTGACCGAAATTGAAGAGCTGATGGCGGGCTCTAACATAATGGGAGAAACGAAGGCACATAGATTCCGATGGCTTGGCCACGTTAAAAGGGGGAAAAATAATTATTTTTCGATACTTATTTCTTCTTCATTCAGTCTTCATATATCTCTCCATATCAGTATTCATATATCTCTCCACCAATTTTCGTGGCAATCGGTGCAGAAATAGCGGAGAACGAGCCAGGAAGGAACCCTTATGTCCTACGGAACCCTAAAACGTTGTTATGGAGACGTAATGATAATTATTAGGTATTCCTCGGTTCATGTGAACATGCCGAAATACGATATTATACGCGCGTCTGGTTTTATGAAGCGCGTTTATATCTGACTGTAAGCTTATGCTGATATTAGACCGTTTATGCGCGGAAAAATACGCTAATCTGAAACCACTCTTAACGTCGTAAGGCCCAAAAGCCTTTTAAAAGGCATAAAACAATTGATTTTTCATTGTGTTTGCTGTCTGGCCTCACGTACGACGTTATGAGCATTTTATACACATCGACTTGTTTTAAAGTTAAATTAGCGGAACATAGCGCGATGTAAGCGACATTTAGCGCATTTTTTTATACTAGAGGCGACAAACGAGCAAGGTCACTTGCTAGTAAGTAATCACCGCTGCCCATGAACATCTGCGAGATCAGACAGGTCGCCGATTTGTTGTTACATATGAGAACTAATACCTAGCCAAATTACGTCTCAAAACGAAGCGAGGGCGGGCGAGTAGTTCTCAGACATCAATTTCGACCTGACCCGAAACTGAGTAAACATTGTGTTTTTTTTTGTGATAGGTGGTAGACGATCAGACGGATCACCTGATGGTACGCGATTGCTTCCGCACATTGCACACTCCCATCATCAGTGTGCTGTCAACCTTCTCCCTTCCTCCCGAAATGAGCTTAGCCTGCGTAGGACTGTCACCTATGCCCTCTCATAATCATAAACTCAATAAAAATCCAAGCGAAAATAACAAATGGTTAGGACATAAGCGCTATTTTAGCAATGCTTGAAACTCGACCTGAAGCCGTCTGTGCAAAGATAAAGAGTCTAAACAACAAACCATGAAACGAAATGAACAAAGGGAAATCAACTTCTGAAAAGCTACTACTTCAATATTTGTTTAGGCTAGCTATAATTGCTTTTGTTATGGGACGAAGCCAGTCATTTGTCTAAAAATATTTTTCATTGTTCCCATTGTTCATTGAAGTTGCCAAAGTTTATTAAATAAGAAATTTAATTAGAAGCAACTTCAATTTTGAGTGCAGGAGGCCGCCACGGATGCGGCCTCCTGCAATCAAAATAATGACACCTCAATAATAAAATTCAGCTGTATTGTTTAATGAATATAATGTATTTACTTAAACTGCAAACAATCATAACCACTTTTGGCTTTGCCGTGGTGGGATAAAAAGGGAAATTGACGATCTAAAAGCTTACCTACCTCAATATTTTTTAAACTGAAGTTTTCCTGAATTTTACGGCTTTCCAATTTGAAAGGCAAACATTTCTCTGTGCTTGTTATTTTCGCTGAGCCAGCTAGGGAAGGAAGAAAAGAGAGGATTTTGTAGCAAGACGTCTGAAATCTACGAACCTTTTTTATGATTTAATCTAATCTCATGTCAAGGGGAATGTTTTATGATCTATGGAAATATTCTTAGATATGGAATGGCAAAGGGTGGTTGGCAGCGACCTCAGAGATTTAAATCTTTGAGCGGCCTAATATTCAATCGGCATTTTAATAATTCATGAATGGTCAGGAAATTATTTTAGACGATGACAGGCTTTGGTAGAATAAATCTTTATTCTAACAAAGAATGCCAGTGTGAATCTTACAGATCGATCAATCAATCAATCAATCGATTATCGTTCGATTTGTCGACGTCGGACTATCGAGTCGACTCATGGTCTAGCCTGAGTTATCTAAATAACCATCAATCGACTGACAAATCCATCGATCCATTTCATCGATCAATTCGAAGCGTCATCCACTTTGACCTTTATGCTGAGTGCAAACCTTTTTCAGTGAGTGCAAACCTTTTCAGTGGCATAGTTTTGGTTGTTTTATCTTTATTGTAACTCCATTCCTTTATATATTGCTGTTTAAGCAATTTTTTATTGATTTGTGTATTATGATTGTGCTTTACATACATATGTGTGACTGAATTAATATTATTCTATTCCATTCTATTCGCATTCGCAAATGCTGTTGATTGTTTTGTGGTTTTATTGTTTTCGGAGTTCAGCAAAACTCAATTCAATTTATGCGCGATTCTCGGAAACAACTAATGTAAAAGTTTCAATAATAAATCTATTTCAAATTAATTATTCGGTTCGAATGCACGCAATTAGGTAGTACCAAAACACACTATATTAAAACGAAAAACGATTCTTGTATTTCTTTCTCGATATTGTATTTAATAGTTCAGGCAGGAAACTTCAAATGATTCCGTTAGTTTAAATAGATTATTATAAGTTTTTTGTAGCTCTAATGTTTTTGCAATAAAGTTTTTTTTTATTCATTCTGCCAATCAAAAAACTAGGAGCGGATTGAATAAATCAAATCTACATATTACAGCCATTCTTTAATCATAAACCCCTTTATTGCACAATGGAAACTAAAGTTAGTCATAGTTTTTAAAAATGATGCTAAAATAAAAGTTACGAGTACAAAATATGAAAGTCATCAGTTTTAAACTACGACTAACTTTAGACCACGCTTTGTAAAACCTCTCATACATTGCCCCAATTTCGTATTAGCTTAAAACTACTTGGGTGCCCTATTGAACGTACAATGGGAAAGCCACGCTTCGGCATGAATGGGCTGCCTGGCTCGACCGGAGTGATAGCACAGCCTAACAGTAGCGCTACCATGAGTTGACATCTAAAACTGACATAACGTAAACTATTGCTCTGTCTCTTTCAAATGCATCACAATGAAAGAGACAAAGCGATAGTTTTCGATAGCGAGGATAGTATTATAAACTCATGGTAAGGCTACAGAAGACTGGCGTAAAGTAGCGTCTGCGCCGTGTTTCGTCGGGTGAGTGAGGGTATCGGAGGCCCTATTAGGCTCCTGTTGGGTTGGCATTGTTGTGACCCTACTGGTGTAGCAGGTGTCCATGGGCGGGGCTAATCACTTACCATCTAGCGATTCATCTGCTCGCCTGTCACCTATTATAAAAGAAGAAGAAAACACAACATCTCATACATTGACCTGACCCCGTACTAAGTAGCTTAAGGGGCTATACGAATGGAACTAGCGCCGCCAACCTATTTACATTGATTGTGGCGAAAATACGATAATTTTAAGAAAGCAAAACATAACAGACTTAGATAAAAGTAAATTTAATCTGTAATGTTTTATTTTCTTCAAAAATATCATATTTTCGCCATAATCAGTGTAAATCGGTTGGCGGCGCTAGTTTCATTCGTATAGCCCCTTAAAAGGGAAGTGCTCTAACTAAAATAAGCATTTATTTCCTAGGTACAATGCCTGCCCAGCAATCGTGAATGGGGGCAGCAGCCGCAACGTGTTCAAGAGGAAATCGACTAAGAGAACTAAGGCGGAGCGCCGGACCGACAGAACCACCAAGATGCTAGTGGCAGTTTTGCTGCTGTTCCTCATGACTGAATTCCCGCAGGGGATCCTAGGTTGGTATACCTCTGGCTGCCACCGGAGGAAAGCCTGACATTACCCACCTAGTCCCAGCAGGAGGGTATGCACTATGGAAAAAAAAATGAAAAATAAAAATGCTTTATTACTGTCTGAACAATCTTACTTAGACTAAGATACATTTGAGGGTTTGTAGGTACTTAAAATTAAACATGAGATTAAGTGTCTAAGAAGTGATGAAATAAACAGGGGATCCCAAACTAGGCTAAGCCTGTATCTTGGGTAACCAAAAGAAACAATTAAATGTGAAAGTAACAGAGCATTGAATAAACATTAATAAATCTAACATAATAACGTAATAAGCTAACATTAAGTATTCCCAATTAAATGAAAATGAAATGCGTGTTAAATGAAATGCGTAAAGAGGCATTACGCAGCTTCAAAAAAAGGGGTATCCTAGTTCGTCTGCTATGTACGGCAATTAACCAATAGAATGGAAGAGAAGAGAGGAGCGTATTCATCATATTTCACTAATATCGTAAACGAGAAAGTTCGTAAATACCTATCGATGGATGGATGTTTGCTCCTCTTTCACGCAAAAGCAGAAACTACCCACTGGGTTTAATATAATATAGCTATATTTAATAACAACAAGCTTATCCATCAGAATAACCAAAGGCTAACAATACGTTCACTCTCTTCTAAACGGCTGGCATTGCGTCAGTCGCCCCTTTGATCTTTGCAAATGTTTAAGGGTGGTAGTGAAGCATTCCAACAGGCAACAGGCAAAATATTATATTAAGTGTACAAGTTTGTTTCTATGTAATATTTACACATAGGTAAAGAAACAGGTACTAATAACTCGAGTAATTCCACATGAGGAAATCAAAAAAGCATGTCCATAATAATCTTACTTAATCCATAAATACTTGAATACTACTATAATGTTTAGGTAAATAAGCGAAATTCCGATCACTAGTCATAAATAACATAATAAGTCCATTAATGTATTTGATTTCTAAATATACTTCCAATAAAATGCTATGCGCAAAATGTTACTCGTATTATGCGTTTATGATTAATGAACGGAACTGTAAAATCGTAAATTTTACAGCAATGACGTAAGTAAATAATGTAGAGTTCATGCTTTACACAGTAGAAAGGCAGCCAGTACTCTAGTAGTATGGCTTGTTTTTATAAATTCACGCAAGGTTCATGCCATATCCTGACCTTGATGTGATGGGTCCAGACGAACCCAGTGGACACACAGTGATGCCACCCATTAGTTAGGTCTGCACGTACCCTATGCATTTAAAGCGTCTGCGAGCTAAAGCCGTGTACGCACGAAGGAACGTATACCTACATAGCTGACACAATCACCAAACCAACGCACGTTCGTGCATAAACGGTTGAACAGGTAGTAAATTATAGAAATAGCTATGGGACGGATATAATATTGTAGTCAAGCATCCAATAGGCATAATTCATTGATTTGAATTTTATTTAACTCCGTTTAAAAACCAGGAAAAACTTTTAAATAATTGGTATCATTCAAAAGGAATCATCCTCTTTTAGATTCTAAAAGCTGTCCTTTTCACAACGGCAGGTGTACAAATTAAAAGGCTTACCCGGTAATCGGTATACTCGTTTTGAATTATTTCCCCTAAAGGCGTTTTAAGCATCAAAGGAATAGGTGAAAAAAAAATATTGAAAAAAAAGAAATTAATAAATGCGGACATTTCTCATTTACTATTTGCGAAATCGTAATTAAAGTACTTATATTTTTTCTTATCTGCTGTAAAGTACCCTATCGGCGCCCCGTCGATCTGCACGTTTACATTATAGCACTATCTATTGTTTAGTAAATTAAGTATTTATTACGCTAAAAGAACCTCATCAGCCTTATATTGGAGGCCAAGATACTTTTTGGGTCGTTGAGTCATCGGAGTAGTTAGTAGTAGGCAGCTATCCTTCTGTGTATGATTATTTTGTGTATATGCGAAATCACTGTCTATGTAAACACTGTGGAAGTGCGCTTACATATTTGCATGAAGGGCGATTAGTGTTTTCAACGCGTTTCATCTGGAGTAAATACAGCCGTTTAGAAAGAGTTCGTGTTGAAAGATTATGTTTTGCTTCTAAACAGTACAATCCACTGAGGGATATTTTTGTAATGTAAAGTTCCAAAGTGGACGGGGCCGATTCCCACGTCAAAGTAGTCGACGACATAGCCATATGTTCGTGAAAAACAGCCTAGAGAAATATTGATTAAAATATTTTTTTTATTTGTAAACGTTTAATAATGTAATAAAGTTTTATTTTAATGACCATTTGCCATTTATTGACAAAGTCTTGGCCCAAGAATCGTTGCTCTCTCAATACAATGAGGCTTTTCACATCATGTAATATACCTAGACTATACAAAATAAGTATAATACATACAAAAGTGATATATTTTTTGCAATATGTAAAGTATTTTTTATTTATTCGTCACGTGTACATTTGTACACATATAATTTTTTTTATGCATTATTTAGTACCTAATAGATTAATTAAAATGCAATTTCATTTCCTTAAATATGGCAAATTTACTCTCTGATTGCCTCGGAAGCACAATGCCTAGTGTAGGTCGTATTTTCAACCGCTCTTGAGCTTGAAGTCAGGTGGCTTGTAACGAAGCTGTCCGCATTGTCGCATCTAAACAAAGGAACTCCGATTCGGCCGCTTTAGGCCTTTGTGTTCGATCCCACTTTTGATCATTGAGATTGGCCAACGTAGCCAATAAATAAATAAGATTCACACAACATCTCATACATTGACCTGACTCGTTCCAAGTAGCTTAAACACTATTTACTTGTGTATATCTGTAACATCAGACAACAGATCACAAATATACAACTTAAATAAGTTTATAAAACCCAGACAATGAACAAACACAAGCGTTCATCACAAAAATGTTTCTCCAGGGTTGGGATTGAATCCACGACTTTTGGCGTATGAGGCAGTGCCACTACCAAATGCGCCATCGAACCAATCATAAATATAATATCGGTAGAAAAGAAAGAAAACTAAAGTATCAGTCTACTAGTGGCCCGCCCTCACTTCGCTTCGGGACCGTAATTCAGAAATGAACCAATAGATGGCGCTGTGCTCAATTACATCGCGCAAGCGTTTCGTGTTTTCGGTTTACCTATAAGCCTTGTTGTTGTCTATAGAAGTAATCTCTTTATAAATAGTATAGATAAACTGTCCCACTGCAGGGCAAACGCCTCCATCATAGAAATCATGTCATTAGGCTTAATTAAACGCTTACTTAATCCGGATTGGTGATCACAAACCCGAGTTATGTTCGAAAAAATCGAATCAACTTTTGCTCGACCCGGGAATCAAACCCGGGAACCCCGAGATCATTGCCGTTATTAATCTAGCCATGTTCTGAATAATATGTACAGTCAACCACAAATCAGGTTACCACAACCTGTCAAATTTCTTCAATTTATATTCAACCTAATGTGAATAACAGTAAGATGAGAGTCAATCGAAGAAATTTGTCAGCTTTGTATACTTTGATGTGTGGCTGTACGTACCCATCCAATTAGGCTGGTTTCCATATCCAAGGGTTGCGTAGGGCATCCAACGTCAGCTTAATGTAATTATAAAACTTGCTGAGCCCTGAATTACCGTCCAAGCGTTGGGTACGCTGGGATCGTACCCTACTCTTGGGCCTATAGAAACGGGATTAATTGCTAGGCGAATGATAATTACCAAACCAAAGCCTCTAAGTCATTCTTCGAGATCTGACTTCCGTGGCAAACCCAATATTCCTCCGAATTAGTCATTAAGAAACGAGCCTACCTTTCTAAAAGGCCGGCAACGCATTCGCACTCCTTCTGGTGTAGCTGATGTCCATGGGCGGCGGGGATCTCTAACCATCAGGTGACCTTGTTCGTTTGGCTTCCTGTATCATAAAAAAAAGATTCTTTAAAGATAAATAAATTTAAACATAGGTAATATGTAAAAAGTTATATTGTTTATGGAATCTGGAAGGGCAAGACATAGTGCTACTCCTAATTTTTACTTTTAACATCTGTATCTTGTCACCTGTGTCTTACAAATAAAAATTGATTTGATTTGTATATTTTTAGACTATAATGT
This sequence comes from Cnaphalocrocis medinalis, assembly GCA_014851415.1. Classification (NCBI taxonomy): domain Eukaryota; kingdom Metazoa; phylum Arthropoda; class Insecta; order Lepidoptera; family Crambidae; genus Cnaphalocrocis; species Cnaphalocrocis medinalis. Next base: position 4,566,739 of record CM026290.1, on the reverse strand, counting down.
CAATTTCGTGGAATACCCGTATTCCGTGGATTTCAGGACGAAGAATACGAGTAACTCAAATACACCATTGTTAATGGATTAAAAATACTTATCTTAATTCTGTTAGCTTAATTCGCTATCTCAAATCAGATTTAAAGTTTACAACCAGTTTACTTTTAAGATTATAAAACCTACTGAAAACCAAGGTTTATGTTTTTTTGTTTTACCAGGTCTTCTAAGCGGGATCCTAGGCCGGTGCTTCTTCAAGCGCTGCTACGACCTGTTCGGCGAGCTGATGGACGCCTTGGCGCTCCTCAACGGAGCCATCAACTTCGTCCTCTACTGCTCCATGTCCCGCCAGTTCCGGACCACCTTCGGCATGATGATCCGGAGCAGATGTGCTCCGAACTCCTCGAGCTAGCTCTCAAACTGAGCTGCAGACTACTTACGTGTGATCAAGGCAGCGAAGAGAGCGGGAAGACATGTGTCAGTGCATTAACTGAAGTTTTTGGGAAATTATGGTTTATATCCTGCCTGTGCGCCTGCGCTGTGTTTCGCCGAGTGAGTGAGGGTACCGGCCCAATAGGAGGAAAAGACGGTTTGAAGAAGCGCACTTGTGACTCTACTGGTGTTGCAGTGACTTTGGGCGGCGGCAATCACTTACCATCATCCGTCTGCTCGTCTGCTACCTATCAGATAAAAAAAACACAGTCTGTGAAAAGACTGCAGTGCTTTTGATGTAATAAAATAGTTGCGGTATATGACATTGTCACGTCCAGTTAGCTTGTTGACTTTCTGCCATAAAAAGAAAGCTGATGAAGTGGAGCGATGATGACGTAAAGCAACTGTAATAACCTGGTAAAGGAAAATTTTCAAGAGATGTGATGTTGAGACTTGAGAATAGTGTTTGTACAAAGACTTAGTGGGTAATATGATGATTTATGTCATGTCTGTGTTTGGCTGACGACGTAGAACGGATATTTATTGCACACCCTAATATCAATAGGGTGGATGATCTGACAGAATGTCTGTACTATTCAGACGGTGAGGGTAAAAAAGGAGTTTATGGATGAAATAGGTGCTCATGCATACCCACGCTACGCCACTTTATAAAAGATGTTTAATACAAACAGAAAAACATACTTATTGACTAAGTTGTTAAATTTTCTATATAGGTGAAGCAGTGGTGTGGATTATTTACACAAATGGACTGAAATTTATACATTTTTCATTATGAATCTCGGCGAAGATTTTTAAATTATAAGCCATACTTAAATCGTAGTTAGATAAAGAGTTCTGCTTTTTGTTCCATTAGCAGACTAGACAGATTACGTGTGACCACTTTTGATGTTTAAGTGTTGTTAATGAAATACGGACAATAAAAGTGTAAGTTCTTATACTATGGTAATAAGGACCCTTTTTCATAGGACATTCATAGGATTTACGTTTCCTTTGTACTTTCCACGTCTGCTCATGATTTTCCTCTTAAACGTAATTATGGTTTTCGCACTGAAGTGTCTGTAATCAACCAGTTTCTTGTTATTCAAGTTACATCTTAACCAATTTTTGAATACTTAATCTGTGGATAAGGCTGCGTTTCCAGCAAATGTTTTGAAGAAAAGGAGCGGTAAGATGTGAAATGGTGCGAACATTTTCATTAAAGATGTCATAAGAAAAAGTGCGGTTAATGAATGATATCTCTTAATTGACACATTCAACAAAAATAAGAGAAAAAATTATAAAATCCTACAGATAAATTGTTGATTTTGTATTATTTGATCTATTGTCAATGTGTAATTTTGGTTTTAAATAAATAAAATTGTCTTCTTTGTTTCTTTATTTAAGAATACGAAAGTATTTATTATGCAAGAATCATTAGGTACCAACAAATTAGGCATTACAAAAAAAAAAAACATAATTTTAAGTTTCTCAGTTAGCATTTAAAAGGCCTCTGCTCTTGCTTTAGAATACACAAAGTCAAAGGAAACACATTTACAACAATAATAGGCGCTAGCTCATTTTTTGTCGACACTGGTCGAATAAGGCCAGCGCTAACGCGGGTTTTCAGTGGCTGCCCGAAAACATATTGCGCCTCTATTCCAGTCCGCCTCTATTACGAGTCCTGTTCCAGCAAAAAGAAAGACACTTCGTAGACGTCACGTGTGTGAGCGGGCTCTTTTCAAATATTTCTCACTAGCCATTAGTTCACATCCCTCGCAAATATCTATCAGACACATGTCATGTTAAAGCTGCATTTCTCAGAAATATTCCTCGGTTGTTTGTAGGTACGAAAAGCCATATACATCAATAAAATACTTATTTTCTAAAATCGATTCTCACCTTAATGCCATACACGTTTGTTACAATATCAATGAGAAAATTCGTCAGGTTATTGAACATGATGTATTATTACCATCATCTTAACAACCCACATCCACCCATCCTCGAGCTAGCTCTCAAACTGAGCTGCAGACTACTTACGTGTGATCAAGGCAGCGAAGAGAGCGGGAAGACAAGTGTCAGTGTGTAAACTGAAGTTTTGGGAATGGATGGTTCATATCCTGGCCTGTGCGCCTGCGCTGTGTTTCGCCGATGTGAGTGAGCGAGTACCGCGCCCAATAGGATGAAAATTTTGGACGGTTCTGCAGAAGCCGCACTTTGTGACTGACTCTATGGTGTTGCAGGTGTCTTTGGGCGGCGAGCACTCACTTACCCATCATCCGTCTGCTCGTCTGCCCACCTATTAGATAATTAAAACAGTTCTGCTTGAAAAAGACTGCAATTCCTTTTGGTGTAACAATATAGTTGACGGTAGGTTTAAGGATGTCATTATACCTGTTTACCAAGTCCCGTTAGTTTTAAATGCCCTTTTTCCATGAAAAGAAGAGGTTGATGATGTGAAGAAATGATGCTGTAAGGCAACTGTAATAACCCTGTAATGAACAACATCTTTGTAAGAGCAGAATAGTGTGGTATAAGGTATGATTATGAGGAATTTATGTCAAGTTCAGTGTTTAGCTGACGACATAGAACGGATATATTGCATACCCTATATTTAGTAGGGTGGGCAGATCTGACATAATAGGCTCTTTGACAATGCGAAAAATAAAGGTCAATTACTGTTAACAGTATATATTAAGAGTTAAAAAATGATTATTTATTAACGTAAGTTGAAAAAAATGATTAATTTATTTAAAAATCTGTAAATAAAAACAGCAATTTTTAAACGTTTATCACTTGACACAAAACGCTCCTGAGTTTATCATGACGTCACCTGCTTGTAAACTTCGTAGATTCGTTTTTTGTTTACAACAAACAAATAGGCCAGCTGTCACAGATAGTACCAAAGATCACTACGTTTACAGGCAAGTGACGTCACCGACCGCCATATTGTCAAAGTAGCGTTTTGGCACACTAGGTAAATATTGAATATTTAATTCGATATTTTTCAGCTAATATATACTAGAATTAAAAAATACAACTTTTACTGGGTTCATTAGACTCTACTACTTAATATAAAATGGATTTTAAAAACCTGTCAAATAGCCTATTAGTCTGTATTATTTATCAGGCGATGAGAGGAAAAAATGAGTTAAAGTTGGAGAGGGGGGAGTATCTATGCTTCACCCGAAGGGAGGGGGGAAAGAAAAACATACTTATTGACTAAGTTATTAAATTTTCTACGTAGGTGAAGCCGTGGTGTCGATTATTTATTTATGACACAAATGGACTGAAATTTGTACATTTTTCATTATGAAGCTCGGCGAAGATTTTTAAATTATAAGCCATACTTAAATCGTAGTTAGATAAAGAGTTCTGATTTTTGTTCCATTAGCAGACTAGACAGATTACGTGTGACCACTTTTGATGTTTAAGTGTTGTTAATGAAATACGGACAATAAAAGTGTAACTTCTTATACTATGGTAATAAGGACCCTTTTTCAAAGGGCATTCATATTTACATTTCTTTTGTACTTTCCACGTCTGCTCATGATTTTCCTCTTAAACGTAATTATGGTTTTCGCACTGAAGTGTCTGTAATCAACCAGTTTCTTGTTATTCAAGTTACATCTTAACCAATTTTTGAATACTTAATCTGTGGATAAGGCTGCGTTTCCAGCAAATGTTTTGAAGAAAAGGAGCGGTAAGATGTGAAATGGTGCGAACATTTTCATTAAAGATGTCATAAGAAAAAGTACGGTTAATGAATGATATCTCTTAATTGACACATTCAACAAAAATAAGAGAAAAAATTATAAAATCCTACAGATAAATTGTTGATTTTGTATTATTTGATCTATTGTCAATGTGTTATTTTGGTTTTAAATAAACAAAATTGTCTTCTTTGTTTCTTTATTTAAGAATAAGAAAGTATTTATTATGTAACAAACATTAGGCACCAACAAATTAGGCATTACAAAAAAAACATAATTGTAAGTTTCTCAGTTAGCATTTAAAAGGCCTCTGCTCTTGCTTTAGAATACACAAAGTCAAACGAAACACATTTACAACAATAATAGGCGCTAACTCATTTTTTGTCGCCACTGGTCGAATAAGGCCAGCTCTAACGCGGGTTTTCAGTGGCTGCCCGAAAACATATTGCGTCTCTTTTCCAGTCCGACTCTATTACGAGTCCTATTCCAGCAAAAAAGACACTTCGTAGACGTCACGTGTGTGAGCGGGCTCTTTTCAAATATTTCTCACTAGCCATTAAGTTCACATCCCTCGCAAATATCTATCAGACACATGTCATGTTAAAGCTGCATTTCTCAGAAATATTCCTCGGTTGTTTGTAGGTACGAAAAGCCATATACATCAATAAAATACTTGTTTTCTAAAATCGATTCTCACTTTAATGCCATACACGTTTGCTACAATATCAATGAGAAAATTCGTCAGGTTATGGAACATGATGTATTATTACCATCATCTTAACAACCCACATCCACCCACTGCTGAGTATAGACATGTTCTTTTTCACGCCACTCCCTACAATCCCCTGTCAGCTTCATCCATTGTTTCCCTACTACTGTTACAATACCGTTGGACCAACGGGTAGGTTGCCCCAATCTTGGCTGCCATTTTCCAAGCTTTATAGTCCACCCATCGATCTTACGTCTTGCTAGTGCCCTATCCACTTTAGCTCACCCACTCAAGTGTGTGTCAACATCGAGGAACTACGCTAGTTCGCATTCGGATTTCATGTTTGGACGCTACAGATTAAGTTTTCATCATGATGTATGGCGTCCGTAAGAACACCTGGTCCCGCTATGCCATTTACACCAGAGCGTTGTACAAAGCGAGGTACTTAAATGAAGTTATTTTATTTTCTCGCACGCAACGCTTCCTCGCACTCTCCAGTGGAAACACAGCCTAACAGTTAATAAAGTCTTAATGAGAGAAGTGTCGTGACCGGAATATTACGTACAAAACTATTTCCATAGTTTATGAACTACTTATTCGTACAAGAATTTCATCAAATAGAAGTTGTATTGAAAACTTTTCAATGGAATTTGTGGTGTATTGATCAGCTTTCAGTTTTGCCTTTGAGTGCAGATCAAAGGCGTAATGAGGCTTCAATTTCTTGCCATCATTATTATGAAGTATTGTGGCAAGTACTTGAAACGATGATCAGGGATCTTCAATATAACATTGTAAAAGATTTCGTACCAATTGTTATTAAATATTATTTGTGTCGAAATGAAAATCTATTGTTGGCATGCCAGTATGAATAGTAAGCTTCGTTTCATGTGACTGTGGAACATTTGTAAAGTAACTATGTAAAGTACTTCCCTGAATGCTAGAAATTCGATATGGAAATCCTTTGGTGTAACTGTTTATGGTGGAACATCACTAGCTGTTTTGTGGTGGAATAGGTTCAGATTTATCCTGGTTAATGCAAATTTTAGTTAAAAATGTGTCATTTTAGCAAATTATAAAAGGGCGCCAAAATCTTAAACCAAAAGTATGATGAAGAATTTAATTATTTATTTTATTCATTCCTAAATGGCCTAAGAGTAGAACGTAGAAGACCCGTGAGAAGGGCGAAGACCTTGATAGAAGCGAGGCAATCAATCACTCACCATCAGGTCATTCGTTAGTTCGTCTGCCGCGTATATCATTAAAAACAAACAAAATTTAAGAAGGTGGTGGGGTGTTAATGACTTTCAGCGGCTTTCATCTTGTTATTGTAAATTTAAAAAGAAATAAATAATCCACAGCTTAATGCGTTTTTGCGTTTAATATTTCAAATTAACTTGATTCAACCTTTTTACTAGACTGGAAGTAGCCCAGAACGCGGTAGGAAGAAAGCTATCAAGAAGGTAAATGGCTTGAGAAAAACGCTAAAATCACTAATGTAACAAAATGAATGGCGCAACAAAAAGCTTATAACGAAGCCATTAACGAATGAGAACAAAAATAAAATATTGATCATGATGATGAAATAAAATATTGATTTATTCATGTGATGCAATAAAATATTTGAATTGAATTTGAATATGAGAATATATCTGTCGCATTCAAACATAGGTGACACACAGCACTCATGAAAGGGAGGGAAACTCCGAATTGGTCCTAAGGTCCGGTTTTTACCTTAAGCCTTCAGGACATGTCGCGCGAGACGAGTGCAAACATCTCCTCAAGTGGAAACCGAAGCGATATGAGCGCTCTCAAGGAAAGTTACAGATACGCAGGAAAAGCAACGTGAAGAGGCACCCGGGGTATAATTGGCTCACAGCTTGGTGAATGAGAGATGTAGAAGGGTCGAGCCTAAACAAATACATTGACTGGCACAAAAACTTGCGCAATTTTCATACAAACATGCTCTCGGACTCCCTCCGTGAAACCAAATTACTAGGTATGTATTTTAATTGTAGTTCCATAGAATAAAAATACCATTTATAAACTTCTATCAACAACAACTTGCCCGAATCAATCGACACCCGGCGCCTTCTATTGACAAAGATTGGAACTAATAGCAAAATTAAGTCTCGAAACGAAGTGAGGGTGAGTGACCCCTTTAAAAAGAGGTAAATTAATAGACCAAGACAAGATTAAAGGTGTACAAAAAGAAGATAAACACTTGCGCGATGCAATCGACATCCAGCGCCATCTATTAATTACAGCCCAATTTACAAATCAATTTGATTTACTTGAGAAACTACTGGCCATCTTTAAAATCATTGTCATATTCAAAGACATTTTTTTTTCTCATTTCCTGATTCTGGAGTGGTCCCAGAGTGGTTTGTAGTTAATGGAAATGGCTAATTGAAACTTGAATATCTCAGAACAATCTGGCTCACGTACAATATAATGTTTGCAATGAAAAACTTAATTAGCTAACTGGTTGAGAACAATTGAACGTGCATAACTTCACAAACAACCTATACAAAACAAAACATACCTTTGCAGTACAAATTATCAAAGCACACACGAACTGAAAATGAACAGAGCAAAATGTAATAAAACAGAGTTATTTGCGACTTGTTAGTGCTAGTGTTTTGACTCGAATATAAACTCCGTATATTATGTTCTCTGGTGGAAACATTTTTAAGACCTAGTTTGTCGGTAAGATTGAATACACATGCTCTAGTCAGTACAGGAAAAAGTAAATTATCAGCCTATATACTGTCCCACTGCAGGCAAGGCTTCCAATAAAGTCATCGCTAATATGATGGAATAGAACGGATCTAATCAGTATTGCCAGATTTTGTTGGGGAATTTTGAACGTACTGAGTGAAAGACTGGCGTTAGGATTTTAGTTTGTCGTAGTTGGTGGACTGTAAAAACAACTAAGCAAGCGAGTCATGGCTTAGTGATGATCTTTACCGTCCATGAACATTAGCGAAGATAAGCGAAGGAAATCAAAGCGGGGAAACTTGTATCGTCGAAGAAGAAATTCTGAAAGCCTACGGGGAAATTGTGGCTTAAATAACGAAGACCAAGACGTCCCGTAATGAGGATGCACCTGTCGCATTCGAACAAAAGTATAAACACCTAGCGTGTAACGTTCGGTTTCATTCTTTTAGGCGCTTTGGTCTGTCCCGCACGGGCCGTCCATAGCTGTGGACTGTCCCGCTAAATATGGGACGCCTGGCGACTCGACTCGTACATCACAGGTGGATGATGTTATTCCATGTTTGAATACAACATGATTTATTAGAAAAGTGTTTCGACGTAGTTAGGACATGAAAATAATATTATTTGTATGAGAAAAGTTTGCTTCTTGATGTATGACCTTTTGGTAAGCAAGAAAGAATTCGTTTGATACCTACTTATTTATACTTTACACACGAACTGAGTCTAGGAATAACCAATTAAGTTTTCGCATCTAATAACCGAACTATGTATTGAATTAACTCAAAAGCTTTTGGTCCGATATCTTATACAAATATGAACACTCGAATTATTAAATACTAGCGGCCGCCCGCGACTTCGTCCGAGTGGAAAGTAACTCTTTACCCCCCTTTCAACCCCCTTTTCGCAATAAAAAAATAGCCTATGTTCTTTCTCAGGGTCTAGATTATCTGTGGACCAAATTTTATTTAAATCCGTTGAGTAGTTTTGGCGTGAAAGAGTAACAGACAGACAGACAGACAGACAGACAGAGTTACTTTCGCATTTATAATATTAGTATGGAAGTACGGATTCATGATTAAGTAGAGTACGAGACTTTCAATAGAGAGTCTTATCATGGTAATATGGCCTGCCCTCTAATTCCCTTGAAACCCGTGATTTTAAAAATAATGGAGGTTAAAGCATCAAAACTGAATTCGTTTTAATTTCGATTCGATCGGATTAGGTAAGTAGTACAATTAGGCACAAATAAATAAGGTGATCCGTCTGCTCGTCTGCCACTGCCACCTATAACATAAAAAAACCCTTTTTTGTGATTAGGGTCAACGTCCTCAAACACAAGGGTATGAATATGCCCATAGGATTGTAGATGTACGAAAAAAATCAGAAGGAATTCATTATTATTAAGTTAGTATGAACTGACACTGAACCGGGCTGACCGTGGAGTCTACCTGCAGATTCTGTAAAACAGAGGACGAGACACCCATGCACATCCTCTGTCATTGTGATGCCCTCGGGCACCCAAGAAGCTGAACCCTGGGCAGCTACCACATCAGCCCGGAGGATGTTAAGGCTATCGCTCCCAAGACTATCACACGGTTCATGATGACCGTGGGCCTAGGAGACGATGGAGCGGAGGACACAATAGATCTAATTGGTAGCAGTGTCCACTCAGAAACGAACGCTCCCAGACGTACAAATAATAATAGTATGAACTACTTTTATTAAAACTGTAATTCACTGTAATCGGCGCAAGCATGTCCTTGTTAAGATTTCGTCAGTAAATCCGTATATGCACACCTTAATCCGATTAGGTACTGTTAATTACGCAAATGTAATGATTACGACCTCAAAGATAACATACTCCAAAAGCATATCAACTTGGTTCAACCAATCGAGCAATAATCGCGGCAATTTGCTCACCAAATGTACTCAGTCAATAAATACTGTAACGATGGTAAACTCTTTGAGTACTGGCCGCCGTTTATAGCCGAGTTTGTAATGGGAATCTGTCATACTTTGAAAAATAAACAAACACGCTCGCTCGAGCGCATTCTATCGCGAGAAGTACGACTAAGCGGGCCAAGAGGGCCCGAACCTCATATCAACACAATCGAGTAGGAGGGAGTACCCTCTCGGAGTGCCAGTGACATTCCCAGTGTGTTGTAGTTAGATGATTACTAATACGTTATTTGCAGAATCAATATATAGCATACGAAGATCCGCCTTTTATTATTGCCCCAGTGGCAATACAACAATACCTACTTATGCGGCATTTTGCTCAGAACTGCAATAGAAGTACGCTGGAATGATTTGAATTTAGTTCAAAGGTAATCTAATGTATAATGTGTAATAGTGGCTCGGTGTTGACTTTACAAACGTTATTTATTGCATTATAATATAAGTATATCCGGTTTTTAACTTATTTTTTTATTAAAATGTATATGAAACGGGTTTCATATTTATATATTGGTTAAAACTCGGTATTGGCGATATAATTATAACATGTCGATTATTTCCTACCCAAAAGGTGGATAACGCAGCACTTCTGTAGCGCTACCATGAGTTGACATCTAAAACTGACCATAACGTAAACTATTGCTGTGTGTCTTTCAAACGCATCACAATGAAAGAGACAAAGCGATAGTTTTCGATAGCGAGGATAGTATTTCAAACTCATGGTAAGGCTACAGAACTACCAAAAGAAAAATGGATATTCTTTATTGCACGAAAATAGAATACATGAGTGAAACAACAACTATAAACAGTACAATAAGGCGGTACAGTACAATAAAGTACACCTTTAACTGTGGGAGAGCCACGCTTCGGCATGAATGGGCCGGCTCGACCGGAGTGATACCACTGCCTCACAGAAAACCGGCGTGAAGCAGCCCCTGTGCAGTGTTTCGCCGAGTGAGTGAGGGTACCGGAGGCCCACCCGGGGGGAAGGGGATAAAAGGTTGGCAGCGCACTTGTAACTCCACTGGCGTTGCAGGTGTCCATGAGCGGCGGCAATTGCTTACCATCAGGTGATCCGCCTGCTCGTCTGCTACCTATTACATAAAAAAAAAACCTACAATATTACCTAGAGGTATACAGGATGTATCTGTGAACATTTACATCCCTTTAACCAGGTTTTCTACCAACCAGCCTGAACAATATTTGTTCTACGACTTTTGAAAATTCGCATAGCAAATTTTCATCTTTCCATACAAAGTCGGTCACGTGACTTGTTCATTTTGTTTGAGGAGTCGAAAAGTTTTTCGAAGAATTTAGAAAAGTTGTTGAACAAAATATGTTGTTCAGAATGGATGATAGAACTGGTTAAAGGGATGTAAATGTTTACAGATACACCCTGTATGTAACACTTTCTTACCATCAGATGATCTGTTTCCTTATTTACCTCCCTACCTCATAAAAAAGTATCAAAATCTATTCACGTCGCACTCCGATAAGTGGTTGTACAAATACTTCATAAAACGAAAGTTATTATTACATAACTCCTAGAGTACGAGACTTTTACAGCCCATAAATTGTACTTGATGAAGGGTCTAGCGACATGAATTTTCAGGCGGTTTTTTATAAGAAAAATATGGTCCTTTAGTATGTAAATTAGTGGTATTGTTGTTGCTGTCCTCTGTCAAGATGTTGGTTTGGCTAATTTATGTATAGTATAGAAATGTATATAAATGTTGGTGAAAGAAAATTAAAAAACTATTATTATTACACGAATGTTTTTATTCAAAACCTGCCAAGTTTGTGTGAATCAGATTAGATCATCCGAGGATTCCTTCACATCAGAATAACACATAGGCTACAATTTATAAAAATATATTGTGTGGATTGTCCAAAATATGACGGTAAGTGTCACTAATTAACTCCACGCGTACGAAGTCGCGGGTGGCCGCTAGTTTTATTATAAATAGTTACTTAAATTTTGATATCTCGCGGAAATAACAATGATAAGTCGCTTCTACAGAAAAATTACCACAATACATCATCATCATCATCGTTTCAGCCAATAGACATCCACAGCTGGACATAGGCCTCCAACAAAGTTCTCCACACAGATCGGTCCTGTGCCACCCGCATCCAATGGACTCCCGGGACCTTCACCAGATCGTCGGTCCACCTGGTGGAAGGCCAATACTATTGATAACGCCAATTAAACGTCTGATACTATCAATCAATAATCAGTTAGAGATAGCATTGTAATTTCTAACAGCTTCGACTTCGATCAATGATAGTATAAAACTATTGATCAATAGTATTGCTCAAATGTTCTTATTGATGTTATCGAAGGTATCGATACTATTGACACGTGGCAATACTCTCGATACTGTTGATTTATTTTTTCCTATTATTATAAAATTAATATGTTTAATAATAAGTAAAATAAATAATGCACTTTTAGTCCATTTCACGTTTATAAACACTACGCCCAAGGATAACATGATGTAGCGGAAAATTATTTGTAACACCCTATTTCTTCATGAAAGCAATAAATACTTTGACTTTGATCTTATGCAGTGACTTCATAAAATTTTCCACTTGAATATGACGTGGATTTAGGGTTGCCAGATAGTAACTTATCAAATCTTATCAAATCTTCTCGAAAAACAATGCCGGGTCGTGGCTATAATAGAAAAAAAAAATTTTTAAAGGATTCATTTAAATGCCATTTATTTTCAAATACAAACTTTTATTAGATAGGTATAGGTATGTTATTAGTTAGGCAATTACCTCCAGTTAATTCTAACATGAAGCACTGTGATGAGGAATCCGGGACAATAAGTGCTAATTACTGGACACGGGACAAAAGGGAAGATTCCGGGACAATAGGGTATTTGACAAAAAAAAAATTATGTGTTTAATCATAAGACCTCTCAATTTAAGAAACATTATTGAAAGAATCGCTCGATTCTGATTTGAATCACCTGAGATATCACAACTTTAAGAGCACATATTTTGGGCAAGCCCAAAAACGCTCTATACAAAATGGCTACAGGCAAGTGACGTCACACGCTCGTATCTTGTATGCGCGTCTAGTAAATTTTGTTTGGTAGCTATATCAAATGTTTCGTTTAAGTAAATGGTTTCATAATAAAAGTTGGTGAAAAATGTACGGGTAGTTCAATGATATAATTCTTTTTTTAAAATTTTATACTTTAAAAATGGACTTGCTTATGAAACTTTGAATGCTCATAAAACCAGCTAGACGTTATATTTTTAACTGAAAATGTTGGCCATTGGTTCTCATTTATCAGTATTTTGGAAAAATATAAATATTTTTTACTATATCGAGATTAGTCAAATACCCTATCCCAGATTTCGAAAGAATGATGAGAATGCGGAAGACGAAAAGAATCCACCCTTACTGTGGAAGTTCCACCAGCTTTTTTTTTATGAGATAGGGGGCAGACGAACAGACGGTTCACCTGATGGTAAGTGATTACCGCCGCCCATGGACACCCGCAACACCAGAGGAGTCGCAAATGCGCTGCCGACCTTATAAGAAGGAATACGCTCGCTTTTTGAAGGTTTGTGGGTCGTATCGGTTCGGAAATACCGCTGGTGACAGTTCATTCCATAGTTTTGTAGTTCGAGGCAGAGAGCTCGTACTAAGCGTTTCGCTTCTTCTTTCTTAATACGAACTGCTAAGGAAAGGAACAAATTGCCGGCTTCTATATTCCCAGAGAGCTACAATTATGGTGTCTTTAAGTCGAGAGTGAATAGGCTTCTTCTGGGAAAGCACGCTACATCTTAGACCTCATTGTCACTCTCCATCAGGTGAGATGAGGTCAAATGCAAACCCATTTAATATATAAAAAAAAAACCCGGCGGTCTGGCAAGCCTGCGTGGATTGCATAACATTTGTAAAATCCGCAAGACCATTGAAAGTCAAATACCTGCAATCGAGACTAGTCGGCGACTTCCTTGCACATTCCATTATTCGGTTCGCCATTCCGATATTGTTTTCATTAGTTTCTTCAACGGAACGGATGGGGTCCATTTTGAAAACGAACTTTTCTAAATTGGATGGAGTCTGAGTGGTGGGAATCCTTTTTGTTGAGAATGGATTAGTCTGTGTCCCCAGGATGTGGGGAAAGTGACTTTGCAAAGTTATACGACTAGTTAATGTGTTGGATTGCGTCGGTAGGAAACAGAACGTAGGACCTACTCCTTTTTAAAATCAGTAAAAGAAATGCATTAATATACCTATTTGTATCACAAGTTAATCAATCTCTTAGGAAGTTGATTAACTTACGGAAAATAAGTTTTTTTTTATCTGATTGGTGGCAGACGACCAGCCGGATCATTTGCTGGTAAGCGATGGCCGCCGCCCATAAACGCTTGCAACACCAGTAGAGTCACAGGGTGCGCTGCCAAATTTACCCCCTTTCCCCCCAATTGGGCCTCCGGTGCCTTCACTCACTCGACAAAACACAGCGCAGGCGCTGCTTCACGTCGGTCTTCTGCGTGAGGCCGTGGTATCACTCCGGTCGCCAGCCCATTCATGCCGAAGCGTGGCTCTTCTTTCAGTCCTCTTTACATTACATTACTATTAATTCTCATCGTAATCTGAAACGTAAGATATACCTACAATATGTATGTACCTACCTACGAGAACCTACCTACATAATGGCATTTGTTTTCAAATTAACGATACAGACAAACAAAAGAGAGAGCGGTGGCTTAAAATAAAACCATCTCGTAACGTGTTGTAACAAATGAGAATAAATTTTATACTTGTCACATTCAAACAAAAGAGACACTCAGCGCGTGTAAGGGGAGGGGGGATAAAGATTCTGTAGAAAAGCCACGCTTCGGCATTTATGGACTAGCTCGGCTGGAGTGATAATACCACTGCACACCGGCTGCTCACTGAAAGCCGATTAGCAGCACCTGTGCCGAGTGAGTGACGGTACCGGAGGCCCATTCCGGGGAAGGGGATTATGCACTTGTCGCCACCAATGAAGCATTAATTCACAAAAGAATGCATTTGGCATTTTCCGAATTTAAAACCAATCTTCCCAGCTTAAGTAGGCAATACTGATCGCACCAAGATCAGATAGATGGAAAGAAAAAAAAGAATCAAGAAAGTGCACTTTTAGTTCGCAAACGTCACAAAAGTTATGTAGTTTCATAGTTAAGAAAAAATAATATTCGCCTGGCACTACAATGTATGGAACAACAGATTTTTATTTTGATGATCTGACACGCTAATGGGGCTTTATTTGTGTAACCTATTATTAAGGGTTTCGGAATTAAAGGTACTAAAATTTAACAGTGTATGTTTGGAATTTTTTGACACCTATTCATTCTACAGCTAACAGTTAAGAGGGTACTTACGAAAATCATGTAACGCAGTTTAATTACAAATTAATCCCGCCGCTTCTCGGGAGCAATAGGTATTAATTATCATAATGAGTTACCTAGGGGAAAGGAGGGCAGTGTGGTTCACTTTTAATTTCATAAAATACTTAATTCTTAATCTTAAATCACATATTCTTCATCGAAGCAAACAATAATAAACTTCCGTAATCATTTTACAAAAGTAAATAAATAATCAAAAATAAAATCAGCTATTTTTTATTAACTATTTATATTTGTAAAATGATTTAGCTTTATAGAAAACATCTGTATTTCACTTTTATGAGCTGTGGATTTGGAATGAATGAAAAATAAAATAAAAGGACGAATTGTGCGCCAAAAGTCGGATTTTTTTTTGATTTTCCGACACTTTCCAGGGTGAATTTGATCATTTAATTTTGTACGGCATCAGTTTCATGCTATTTCAGTATTGCTTCTAATACATTATTCCGTAACGCCGTACAAAAATCATGCGACAAGGGGAAAATACCAAGGGTTGCAACCCCTTCTCTTTCTGTGGTCCTCAGTTGGACAGCTTACAAGTGACGGCATAATGCTGAATCTTATTATTTTATGCTCTTATATCGTTCTACATAGGTCATCTGGTGGTTCAAATGACCCATAATTTTTTTAACACGGGCCAGTAGTCTAATAGGTATCTAACTGTGTAATCGAAAATGATGATACACGAGCATACATCCTCTCACCCACATACACTCATCAACATGAACATATTTATACAGAATGTATCTGTGAACATTTGCATCCCTTTAACCTAGTCTTGTATTAATCATTCTGAACAGCACTTGCTCTATGACTTTTGGAAATTCGTATAAAAAAATTCTAACCTATCATACAAAATCATTTTTTATGGGCAGTTTTCCAAGGTCAGAACAAAAATTGTCATTTATCATAAAAATATTATGGCAACTTTTTAGGTTTTATAATTTTTCTAACGGTTTCCGCACAGCAGTATGGAATTGTATTGGAGTGATAAGTACCACTGCCTCACAGAAAACCGGCGTGAAGCAGCCCCTGTGCTGTGTTTCACCGAGTGAGTGAGGGTACCGGAGGCCCACCCGGGGGGAAGGGGATAAAAGGTGGCAGCGCACTTGTAACTCCACTGGTGTTGCAGTGTCCATGAGCGGCGGCAATTGCTTACCATCAGGTGATCCGCCTGCTCGTCTGCTACCTATACCATAAAAAAAAATGTGTATTTAACATAAACTTCATTGTGCTTATATCAATAAAAGTTCACAAATAGCTAGACATACGGCGACAAACATGTTTACTTTCTAAAGTCATAGTCAAAGTGTTTATTGAGTTTCATGAATGTGATACAAGGGAGAACAGTCTCACTAATTTGATGCTTTAGAGAAAACAAACTTTCACACCATACCCGTATTTTGATTAGATGTTTAATAACAACAAACGCACTTCATTAATATTAAACAACATTTACCGGCAAAAGCTCGTTATTGTGCTAAACAATAGTTACCAATACTGTCATTACGGCTTATGAATACCGCAATGGTGAGTGAAAGCTGCCTATATAGGGACAGTCAGCAATCAACTTGTAGAGATCTAATTTTGAATAGGTACTTACATAATAAAGTAAAGTATCTGTTACCGTTCCACTGCAGAGCAAAGGCCTCTACAGAAATCAAGTCTAGTACTATGATGGAATTACGCGTAATCACCATTCTCGCCTAATGCGGATTGCTGTTGATCACAAAAAAACCCGAGCAATGTTCGAAAAAAATTAATTTAGTTCCGTTTACCGAATTATGTTTTATAGGGGGCAAACGAGCCAGCGGTTTACCTGCTGGTAAGTAAACACCGCCGCCCATGAACTTCTTCAAAATCAGAGAGGTCGCTGATGCGTCGCCGACCGTTTAAGAAGAATAGTATGCTCTTCTCTATAAGGTCCCTAAGTCATATCCGTGAGGACTGCCACGGGTAAACCGTTCCACAAAATGAGGTAAGTAGAAGAAAATTTCGCGGGAAATGCACCTGCCTGCCTAGCAGGTAGTGGCGATAGCCAACCATCTAGATGATGAAGATGGGAATTGAGATAAAGTGCTTAATCCTGCCACGCGCAAGTGGACCTAAGTATTATTAAACAATTTCATTGTTTCGAAACTGGACCGGGCCCAAAGCATCGAGCCAAGTTAGCAAAGTCATACTCTTTGAAGTGTTCATAAGGAAAGCAATTACACCACCTATGCTGACCTTACCCATTTGTTTACCTTAGCTTGGCCTGGCACGCTGCCAAGCGCTCCGATCCGAATGAGTTTAGGATATTATTACGTTAAAAATACTCAGTACTAATGCGAAAGTCATGTATTTTTCACCAATAACGTATGTTCTGCGTTTGGGTATGTAGGTTGTAGTACTTAGGTATGAAGGAGTGAAGAGAATTAGATTGTAGCCAGACTTCTATTTATTTAACCGGTAAGTAAGTACAGAATCGGGTTATCTATGGGTAAGTACAGTATAGGCAGTGGTTACGAGTACGTATGAAGGTAAGTTAGATTACGATGAGAGAGTCGCGATAAGAGCTGCGCAGGCTCCGCGTAAGAGATTCGGGCCGTGACTGGTGTTGGCAGATCGCTCGCAATCGGTGCGCGTCCGCGGCTCGAGGGGTGCCGAGGCGAGGGGGCAGAGGTACGGCCGGCGCGCTAGCGCGCCGCTGATTGGTCTGTCGCCGCTCCCCGGCACCCGCGCGTCTCCGGCTGACACAGCGCGATCGTCGCGTGAGCTCTCGAACGAGTCCAACTTATGATATTTATTATGATTTAATTTGTATGTAAAATATTTTAATTACGTATATGTATGAAATGTACTTATTTGTATATATCGATACCTTAAATCTCAAAGGGCGTAATCACCAAATCATCATTTTTCAGGAGAGCCGAAACAAAAAAAAAATCTAAGAATTAAATTCATAACTTTTAAAGTAATAATGCCATATAAATGAAATTTGGATGTAATTATCGAGTATCGAGAGCTTTATAACACAGTTATATGGTATTCAAAATACAACCAATGTTTGCCAAACTGATTTGTGATTACGCCAAAAAAATATTGACAACTTGGCCTTTACGACCTAAAAAAAAGGCTGTTTTGCAATAAGTTATGGTATAACGGCGTTTACGACTTGAAAAAAAAGCTATTCTGCTCTATGCTATGGCGTAACAGCCTAGTTAACTTATAGAAAATGCATTTTAAAAAGCTATTTTCGGTTTTTTATAAGTAAAAACAATATGAGGAAGATACAAATTAAGAGACAAATACGGGTAGTTTCATTATTACAAAATTTATGGCAAGTACAGAAATGAAAACGATTTTATTATTTCAATTATACAAACGCAATCATTTTAGTTTGAAATTCAAACTAAAGTTATTGATTTCTATAATTTTGTTTTGTTTTTAAATTAGTATAAACAATATCTACATCGAAAGGACTTTTACTTAGAGCTTAAATTTTAATAAGTCTTCTACGAGTACAGCAGCCTTTATCGCTTTCCATCCAGAACGGAATCAGAATCACACAACCCGTAAATTTCGTCTACACCCAGCTTGCTCGGTATTCCAAGCAGAATTATTTGCCATCGAACAAGCATGCAAATACGCGTTAAACGATAGATGCCAAGCTGTGACTCTTTTGTGCGATAGCATGTCCGCCTTATATGCTATCAAGGACAGGAGCAATACCAACCCAATGGCGTGCTCCATCCAAAAATACGTTCATGCTATTAAATACAAGCAAAAATCCATCCAATTCTGCTGGGTCAAGGCTCATATCGGTATAGATGGGAACGAGGCAGCGGAAGCAGCAGCAAAAGCGGCGGCCGAAGCTAGGACCGCATACTCCTATGCCAATACCTCCTAACAGTTATTTATTTTGTTTAAATTCTTAAAGTAACTCGAGTCGTAAACGCCACTGTTACACGTCATATCTGTCCTATACGCCTCATTCGATAGTCAGTATTTTTCACATCATTATAATTTTAACTGGTGTATCGACCGAAACCTTAATAATGAATTTTTAAAGGTATTTACGACTAAAAAAACTTGTTTATCGACGGTAAACACGTGGGCTGTAATCACCACTTTTTTGCGAATTTTAAAACTTTGATAATACAGATCGATAGAGAAAAAAAAATGGAGTAAGATAGCATTCAAAAGTCATTTTGGCCAAAATGGTGATTACGCCCTTTGAGATTTAAGGTATCGATATATAATATATAAATGTTTATGTACGTGTTATGTATTAAATATTATGTATTAAATGTTATATATTAAATGTTATGTATTAAATTATGTAGGTATTGTATTGTTTGCATTAAAAGTAATTATGTAGTGTTACCTGTATGTAAGTATTTAGTATGTGGGTTGCCCACATCACTCCCCCCTGAGAATCCTGGCCTAGCGAAGATGAGCTGGAAATCGAACCTGACGGCCAGAGCGCGTTGTTTTAACCACTGGTGTAGGAGGAATACTACTAGTACTCTCGTCCCCGTCGTCGCGTCGTATAACATGACCACTGCTGGTTTTGCTATAACACGGCTGATTTAATACGGTGTCACTCATGTCGGTAGAGTCGGACAATATGTAGGCAGGTTTTAGTCTGTCTACTGATACTGTTACGACTTTGCCTTTGACGCGAATTTGATATACCTTTGGACCTCTGTCCACTACTTCGTGCGGGCCCGTATATGCCGGTTGTAAGGCTCCTCTTAAGGCGTCTTCACGAAGAAAGACATGAGAACATGAAGAAAGGTTTTTGTAGATGAAAACCTGTTTTTTATGTGAGCTATGATTTGATGTAGGTGTTGGCTGTAAATTGTTGGCAAATGTTCTGATACGCGGTGTGAAGTCGGTGAGATCAGTTGTACATTTGTCAACTTTATGGCCAAAAAATTCGCTCGGCAGCCTTAACGGCTCGCCGTAAACGAGTTCGGCAGAGGATGTTTGTAGGTCCTCTTTAAAGGATGACCGGATGCCGAGCAACACTAGCGGTAGTGCCTCAGACCAACTGCTATCGTTATGACACATAATGGCCGCCTTAAGTTGGCGATGAAATCGCTCAACTAATCCATTGCATTGTGGGTGATATGCAGTTGTTCTGCGGTGATTAAAACCAAGCGTTTTTGACAGTTGCTTGAATGTTGCGCTCTCGAACTGTCGGCCGCGGTCTGTTACCACGTCAGTGGGGCAGCCGAATCGGGCCACCCATCCGAGGAGGAACGCGTTGACCACTGATTCCGCGGTGATATCGGTAAGAGGGACGGCTTCTGTCCATCGTGTGAAGCGGTCGACCACTGTTAGACAGTACCGATATTCCCGGGAAGGAGGTAATGGGCCGATGAGGTCTATGTGGACATATTTAAATCGCGCTGTAGGTAAATCGAGGGTGCCTATCGGTGATTTTACGTGTCGATTTACCTTTGTGCGCTGGCAACTTAAACATGACTTAGACCACTCTCGGCAGTCTTTCCTCATTTGTGGCCAAACGTAACGCTGTGCTACTAAGGGAGACGGCCCTAATTTCGACAGTGTCCCAGTACCCGTCAGTTTTCAAAAAAAGCCAAATATCTTTGATATTTTACTATACGATGCGCTATATTTTTTTGGCAACATATTCTTGAAGATATTTTGCACATTTAGAATATTAAATATCTTTTTCAAAACATATAGTGACTTCAACATACGCGTTCGAAAGTAAGCATAGCTCATTTTTGCATTTTTTTGCCGATTTAGGTGCTGAATTTGACGTCTACCATCTTAGGTTTCTTCCTGTCTCATGCAGTGGTTGTTTTTCAGAAGAAAACTGTAATTACTTTTTGTAATAGTTTAGTAAATTGTCTAGCGATATAATCTATAAAATCATTCATTTTTAATATTTAGATAATGTTTTTAGCACGTGACATCTATTGGGTCACTTAAACCGTCACATGACCCAATAGCCGTCAGTTTCCCCTTTGATCTGACGGTAACTAGGACACATTTTAGTAATGAACCTAATTCCGTCATCAAAGGAATTTAGGTCTTATTATAGTATGTAATAAAGTCTATAATTCTTCTGCTAAAAAAAGTTATTCTGCCGGTTACTAGGACATGTTTGAAATATTGAACCTGTATTCGTCAATATAAGAAATTAGACTTAATGTCCCAGCAATAAGAGTTAAAATTAAAATGTAAGTAGCCAACTACTTAGAAAAGAGCCAAAATCGATTGGATGATACCAATATCATCCAATCGATTTTGGTTCTTTTTTAAGTCACTCAAATAAAATAATTAGCCCATCACAAAGTGGTTCTTGCGTTGGTTTTCTTAAAAGTATAGCTTATAGTAGGTATGTTTCAAAATTATTATACTCCGTCTTTGTTATATTTAGTTTCAGACCACCGTTCTCAGGCGACTCTTTCCGTTCTTTTAATCGTCTCACTAACCTGCACTTGTCCGAGTCCACCAGCGCCAATCATCATTCGATGACATGTGCACCCGAAGGGGTTTCTCTTTTTAATATCAAGCTGAACAAAAACGAACTAAAGACGGAATCTTGGTGGACTCCTACGATGATAGCGAAGGACTTATTGCCCAACTACTGAGGGTTGGTAGATCAAAACGCACCTTCTAGTCCGAGTGTACACCTCTGGATTTTTCAAATCTAAGTTTGACTGTGCGTATTCTTGCTTAGCTCTGAGAGAAAACATCTTGAGAAAACCTGCACGTTTAGATTAGTTTCTGAAATGTGAAACCATAATCAGTTGGTCTGGTTCCCCTGTTAAAGGGTTGCGAAGGACACGCGGCAGTTGGTTCTCCCAAATCCCAGGTCCCAAAATCCTGAATTATGGTCTAGGCGTATCTCCATAGTGACAGCTTTGGACGCAACGGACGGGAATTACACGCTAAGATCACAGAGGATAGATAAAAAAGAGAATAGCAGTACTGCTACTTCCGGAATTCTCTCTAGTTACGTCTAACTAGAGCATCGGATTTGCAATTATTGCAAATCCGATTGCAATGCAATACACGTTACAGAAGACGTAAATACGAGTATATGCCACCTAAATGCATACCAGATCACCGAACGCGGAACTCAGTCAAATGTATTTTGCAGTTCAAGCAAAAGTAGTCAATTTCATCATTTCAGCCAATAAACGTCCACTGATAGACATAGGCCAATGTTCTCCACACAGATTGGTTCTGTACCGCCTGCATCCAAGGATTTATCGCGACCTTCACCATATCGTTGGTGCACATTGCGTATGTAGGTATATAATCTTCAGTTCTTCACTTCTAGTCCATTTACAGGCACGGAATCCAAAAGTCTACAATCCTATTTCTTAATTTATTCCAGACACACATTCTACAATCCGCTCCAAGACCTTTTGGTTAATGACTCTCATGCCACGCACTCCGCACTTATGCACCGATCCCTAACCTTTGAAGGTTGGAGTAATTGATAATCAGCCTCTTTTGGATTTTCCTTGTATGTGTGGTGCACACCACACATACAAGGAAGGTTGTAAAGGAGAGTAGAGATGCCTACACCACGAGGATCTATTGACACCTACGCGATTGCTTTTCGGTTATTCATGTGGCTTAAATCTTTTACTATTTCGTTAGGCATTATCGGTGGCACTAGTTCCTGGTTTGAAAGTGACTCCCAGCTTTATGTGCTGCATGTTCGTAGATGTAAGAACGCCGTCTCTCCTTCACCCAGCTACACAGAGGTAAGATGTCATGATCGGGTTCGGTCTGAAAGCACTTCAACTCTTAAATAAGCTCCGTCTCAGACGGTTGCAGTTTTTTATAGAATGGTCGCAAGTGATCACGTACGGTTCTGGCTGTAGGTGTTTTAGTGGTACTTTTTTTTATGTGATAGGTAGCAAACGAGCAGGCGGATCACCTGATGGTAAGCAATTGCCGCCGCCCATGGACACTTGGAACACCAGCGGAGTTACACGTGCGCTGCCAACCTTTAATCCCCTTCCCCTCCCCGGGTGGGCCTCCGGTACCCTCACTCACTCGGCGAAACACAGCACAAGGGCTGCTTCACGCCGGTTTTCTGCTTGGCAGCCCTGTATATGTCGATGTCTTCAGTTATGTTTACAGCTTTACTTCTTATTAGAGCTTTATAAAAAAAAATGTTTCGCCCTATTTAATTTTGCCTTACCGAAGCTCCTGATCGAATAGGGCCCTAGAATAGGCAAACGAAAGATTGGTTGTCCAGCATCACGGTGCAATGGATCGATGATATTACCAAAAAACCGGCCAAGTGCGAGTCGGGCTCGCGCACAAAGGGTTCCGTAGCAGCAAATATAAGATTTTTAAAGGTGTACAATACTGTAGTATATTTTTTGATCTATCTTATAAGGTTCAGCCATCGTTTTCAGTGTAAGCACAATAACTTAACCAAAATTACAGTTAAATCAACCTATCTCAAAAACTATAAGAGATACTTTGATCAAACCAAAAATCGTTGAAAGAGTTAATTAGCATGCATCACCTCTATTTTTTTTAGAATTTTATACCCCGTAGTTATAAAAATAGAGGGGGGGGGACATACTTTTTACGACTTTGAGAGCTGATATCTCAAAAACCGTTCACTTTAAGAAAAATGTTTTTTAGAAAACTTTATATCATTTTAAAAGACCTTTCCATTGATACCCCACACGGGTATGTACATCGAAAAAAAAAATTTCATCCCTCAGTTACATGTATGGGGGGCCCCACCCCCAATTCTTTTTTTTACTATTTAGTGTCATATTTTTGTAGCGGTTCATACAACACATATTCCCATCAAATTTCATCACTGTAGTACTTATAGTTTCCGAGTAAATCGGCTGTGACAGACGGACAGACGGACAGACGGACATGACGAAACTATAAGGGTTCCGTTTTTGCCATTTTGGCTACGGAACCCTAAAAAGGGGGTCCTAGTTGGATCCGAGCAGCCTAGGACCGGGTACTTTGGCGAAAAAGAAAGGAAGCCTATACTCAGCAGTGGGTACTTCCGGGCTGATGATGATGATCTCCGTTTTGGACTGTGATTGACTTTGTCATTCCACTTTGCGGCGGTCTTTTGACAATGCCAAGCGAAGCTTTTACTGCATCAATAATGGATGCTTGAATCCTGTCCCAGAAGTTTTGGACCGATGCGTCCTCTGTGCCGGCTTGTCACCGATAGCCAAAACGTACTTTTGGGACATGATTTTACCAGGCTTCCAGCTTCAGGTTCCCCGGATTTGGGATCGGCATTGCTTAGCACGCTTGTCCTTAGTCAAAACATGAAGAGCTAAGCCGAGGCGCTAAGAAGAGGTTCCTGACAAGAACCTAGAGAAGACCTGAAGAGGTTCGCCTAATGGTTAGCAACTACAGTAGCTTATGGACGTCAGCCACTCCCGAGGATACTCCGCAAACTGTAGGAATGCTACATCAGCCAACTCCCTTAAGATTTCATTGCTGCAAAAGGTTCAGTAGTCTCAGTTTTTTTATTTTTTATTAGGACCTAAATAAGTATTAAAATACCAGATTTACAGTTAGTACAGTTGGTTTGTGTCACCGTGTCGTTTTTGAAATACCAGTTTTATATCAAATTAAAGCTTATTGTTAGGACTACATTTTACTACCAAATATTGGCTGTGAAATTCGTATTTTAGTAGATATTTTCTAAAATAAGTGGAATTTCGAACTTTTTAAATAAGTTTGCGTACTTTCAAAGAACTGCACATTGAGAACCTATGACTGTATAAATCTTCACTTGATCTCAAATTGTAGCAAATTTACTTTTATTTAAGTATTTTAAATAATTATACCGGCCAGAACCTTCCTTCATAAAAAAATTGATCAAAATCCGAAAGAAGTCCGAAAATTTAAAATTTTTTCTACATTTTATGAACCTTATCTACTTAGTCATAGAGTTCAATTTGGTATCAAAATTTGACGACTACTGGGTCAATTTGACGATTAATGGGACAAACCTGACGGGTACTGGTACAAATCGCCCTTTTTTCATATTTATTGCGTTTTAATATATTTCGTTACTGTTTCGAACTAAAATTTATATTTAAACAAAATCTCAAATAGATTCTTGACCATATCACGCAATACAACTTTCACTATCTTATATACTTTTATCACAGCATCAGTGCAAAGTCAGCCAAGTTCAGAAACTGACGGATACTGGGCCTTCTCCCTTAACTTCGCACTAGCGTTTGCTCCAGGATGACTGAGCGAATGCAAACTGTCAAAAACTTGCTTGCGCATACTTTTAGGTATGAAAGGTCTGGGGGTCGATGTACTGACATCGCAGTACAACTCAGTTCGACTACCAGGAATTAATATTTTTTTTATGCGCAGGGAACATTCGTCATTGAGATAAGAGGTGAGCTCTTGGTCCGCCTCTTGTGTCTTTGCCAACTTTTCGAAGTCCACTGGTTCGCTCAACTCGTCTACGCGAGAGAGTGCGTCTGCGACTGTATTATCTTTCCCTGAGACATGTTGGATATCTGTCGTAAATTGGGAGATAAAGTCCAGATGTCTATACTGACGGGGACTGCAGTTACTTTTTCGTTCTCGAAAAGCGTAACAGAGTGGTTTGTGGTCAGTATAGACGGTGAAGTGAGCTGCTTCCAACCAGTGGCGAAAATATTTGATATTTTCGTAAATGGCAAGGAGCTCTCGGTCATAGGCGGAATACTTCCTCTGGGCCGGGCTCAACTTGCGGGAAAAGAAGGCTAAGGGTTGCCAGTGACCGTCGATCAGCTGTTGCAAGACTCCACCAATCGCCTCCTCTGAAGCGTCTGTGAAGAGCCCTAGCTTAGCCTTGGGGTCAGGATGGGCCAGGAGTGCAGCTTTGCACAAGCTCGTCTTGCACTCTTCAAAAGCTCTTACCGCATTCTCGTCCATGACAATCGGGTCGGAGGCCTTGACAGCACCGGTCAGCAGGGCGTTCAAGGGCGATTGAATAGATGCAGCTTGGGGTATAAATCTCCTGTAAAAATTGATCATACCCAAGAATCGCCTCAGCTGCTTTGCTGTTCTGGGTTGCGGGTACTCCTTGATGGACTCGACCTTGCCTTCCAGGGGTTTGGTGCCGTGTTGAGAGATGTGGTAGCCTAGGAATGTTACCTCGGACGCGCCAAACACGCATTTGGCTGTGTTGATTACCATGCCGTACTTGCTCATCCTTGTGAAAACCTGGCGGAGGTGCTCCTCATGCTCAGCGCTTGACCTTGAAGCTACCAGGAAGTCGTCCAGGTAGGGGTAACAAAAATCGAGGCCTCGTACCATCTCGTCAACAAATCTCTGGAAAGTTTGGCCTGCGTTGCGCAACCCGAATGTCATGTAAGGAAATTCGAAGAGTCCGAAGGGTGTGGTGATGGCGGTCTTCAAAATATCCTGGCTATGGACCGGAATCTGGTTGTAGGCCTTTACAAGGTCTATTGTAGAAAATACCGTACAACCAGTTAGGTTTTGCGAAAAGTCATGAATGTGGCGAATTGGGTACTTATCTGGTATTGTCCTGGCGTTCAGCATCCGATAATCCCCGCACGGACGCCAGCCCTTGTCTTTTTTAGGGGCTAGGTGTAGCGGGGATGACCATGGTGATTCGGAGGGGCGGGCGGTCCCGCTCGCCAACATTTCGCCAAACTCCTTCTTTGCGATATTTAATTTTTCCGGGGCTAGCCTTCGAGGGGAACAGGACACAGGAGGGCCTGGTGAGGTGCGGATGTGATGCACTGTGTCGTGTTTAGGTGTGTGCGGTGTGCCTGTGGGTTTGGTTATTTCGGGAAATTCTGACAATATAGTATGGTATTTTGAGACACCGGTCACGACCTTAATACTCGGAATTAAATTGTTATTTACAATATTTGCCACAGTGGCCAAATTTGTCACACCGTCTATAATTTTTTTATTACGAACGTCTACCAGTAAATTATAAAATGACAACAAATCTACTCCTATGATTGCTTTGGTTACATCCGCGATGACAAATTTCCATTTAAAAGCTCTACGTAAACCTAGATCTAAGTTAAAATCTATATAACCATACGTATTTATCATAGTACCGTTAGCCGCACGCAGTTGGTAGTTTGTTTTATCACGACACTCACTTAATTGATGACGAGGATAAACGCACAGATCACTCCCGGTATCCACTAAGAACTGCACTTTCGATTTTTTGTCCGTAACGTACAGGCGACCGGTGGTTGAGGGCGGGCAATCGGACGTCGCCATTACTGATCGCCCTGGACGTTTCCCGCGTCGTGATCACAGGGCTTCACGCACTTCAACGCTTGGTTGCCGAATTTGAAGTGGTACCAGCACTTCGGGAACCTCCTGTAGTTCGACCGGGTGCGCTGCGAGGGTGTCCGGTTGCGTGGTTTGTCCTGGGACGTTTGTTTAGCGCGTGGGCGGGAAGGGCGGGAACGCTCGTGAACCTCCATGGTGAGCGCGCTGACCTGCTTCGAGAGTTCCAGTAGACCTTGAGCCATCCGATCCAGAGCTGACTGTGTTGACGGCGCGTCCGCCGCTGCTACGTGGGGTGACGATGGTGCGATATCATTCACCGTGTCGGCCAAATCTGCCAGTTCGTTAAGCGGCAGTTTTATTTGGGACGCGATCACTGTCTGCAGGTTACTAGGTAGGCGGCTTGTCCAGATTGTTCTGATAAAACTCTCGGGAATGTTACGACCGGCCAGGCGTTGTAGATGTCGCAGGAATTGCGAAGGTTTGCGATCCCCGAGTTCTTCCGATTGCAGTAGCTGTTTGACCTTCTGCTCGCTCGATGTTGAAAGCCTTTTGATCAACTCCGACTTCAATTTTTCGTATTTGTTGGTAGCCGGAGGGTCGGTGAGCACGTCTTCTACTTCCAATGAGGTTGGTCGGTCGAGGTTTGATAAGATGTGATAATATTTGGTATTATCGTCGGTGATTCTGGCCATTACGAACTGTGCCTCGATTTGGGAAAACCATAGCCCCGGTTTTTCGGGCCAAAATGGCGGCACTTTTACGCCTACGTGGAAAACCTCCGATTGTTGTTCCGGCGACGCACTTTTCTTGGACGAACTCGCTGTAGTTCCCTCCATCTTCTCTGGCTTGCTCATTCTCACTCGTGTTCTTGCGGGGTCACCAGTTTGGGTATGTAGGTTGTAGTACTTAGGTATGAAGGAGTGAAGAGAATTAGATTGTAGCCAGACTTCTATTTATTTAACCGGTAAGTAAGTACAGAATCGGGTTATCTATGGGTAAGTACAGTATAGGCAGTGGTTACGAGTACGTATGAAGGTAAGTTAGATTACGATGAGAGAGTCGCGATAAGAGCTGCGCAGGCTCCGCGTAAGAGATTCGGGCCGTGACTGGTGTTGGCAGATCGCTCGCAATCGGTGCGCGTCCGCGGCTCGAGGGGTGCCGAGGCGAGGGGGCAGAGGTACGGCCGGCGCGCTAGCGCGCCGCTGATTGGTCTGTCGCCGCTCCCCGGCACCCGCGCGTCTCCGGCTGACACAGCGCGATCGTCGCGTGAGCTCTCGAACGAGTCCAACTTATGATATTTATTATGATTTAATTTGTATGTAAAATATTTTAATTACGTATATGTATGAAATGTACTTATTTGTATATATATAATATATAAATGTTTATGTACGTGTTATGTATTAAATATTATGTATTAAATGTTATATATTAAATGTTATGTATTAAATTATGTAGGTATTGTATTGTTTGCATTAAAAGTAATTATGTAGTGTTACCTGTATGTAAGTATTTAGTATGTGGGTTGCCCACATGCGTATTATCACACGAGTAAGTAGATAATCTATTCATGTGGTATGTCTGCGGCAAGAAAGTGTAGTTATGACCTTGAGTGCGCAGAAATCAATTTTAATAGAAAGTCTTCTTTTTTACAAGTGCGCAAAATAACGGTCATCGCTATTCTTTCGTGCCGCCAGCTATACCTAATGTGCGTCATAGGGCATGGTAACCCTAAAGGTTATTCGAAATAGGCAATACGAACCTAATATTAGTTCCAAGAATAATCTTCATGACTTTATTGACAGATCGTACCGTATGTGTACCAAATATGTACAGTTTATTGTTTATTACCTTTGATGTATTGTGTGTTCTACCTATTGTTGTCGTTGTATCAATTTTGTTTGTAATATTTGTATAAGAATGAAATAATCCATGTAAATATTTGGCCCTTAAATCTATACTTCTCTTTCTTTAAAGTAACTCTGCCTGTCTGTCTGTCTGCTACTCTTTCACGCCAAAACTACTGAACAGATTTAAATGAAATTTGGTATACAGATAATCTAGACCCTGAGAAAGGACATAGGCTACTTTTTATTGTTGAAAGCGGGGTAAAAAGTTACTTTTCCACGCGGACGGAGTCGCGGGCGGCCGCTAGTACTTAATAATTACACGTTTTATAATTATAAGAAATAACCCCTATCAATCAATTTCTTTAATGATTTGCCATTTGCCGACTGTCCCTATCATTTAAAAAATCCTGCGCAGAGTAAAAACCGCGCCAGACTTACCATTTGTAAAGAACTGTTTTAAATTGGTTGAAGGGCAGATCTTTAATATCTTGATTTATTTTATTATAAATTGTAACACACATACAGAAACAGGTTTTTACGACACCTTTATAATTTGGCTATGGAAAGGTCCTGGAGTGGAGGCCGCAGTCGTGGCAGGCCTCTCAGTGGACCGACGATCTAGTGAATGTCGCGGGATTCCCTTGGATGCGGGTGGCACAATACAGATGGAGAACGTTGGGGGAGGAGGGGTAAATTACCGGGTCCCGAAGGCTTCTTACCAAGCACCAACCACCAACCAACAGGTACTCGTTCCTTACAAACACCCAAAAGCACATTCACCCATATGAACACTCAAATGCACAAGAATACACACACGCACAAGGTTAGACACACACACACACACACACATACACACACACTCACTCATTCTACTGTTAACTAGTTATTAAATCTAAGATAGCCGTAAGAGAAGTTGCGAGTCATACCCAACACGAGTGTCTTAGACAACTTACTGGATAGTCTCAGCCACAGTTTGTAACAATGGTTATAGAAATAAATGATTTTTATTTGTTTTATTTTATTAAGTAAATAAGTAAGTTATTTGTTACCATTACCAATGAAATCACAGTAATTAATATTTACCCTATTCCACAATATGCCGACGTTTTTCTTATTCTTGGTAAAGCAATTCGCCAGTACGTAAACAAATATAAAACCGACCAAGTGCGTGTCGGACTACCGCACAAAGGGTTCCGTACCATTGATTTATGAAATTAAAGGCCTTTTGATTATTTTTATGTTGAATTGATTGAACGAAACGCGGTAATAAGGAGTTAAAGATTTACCAACGACGTATTAAAACAAAACTATTTACCAGATCTCGCGCAAACCAATATTCGTAGGTAGTTTTAATTGTAACAAGACTATTAATTTCTTGTAGGTTTATCATTATTTTATTTTAGAAGTTAGTTTGGGGCAACTTTTTTCCACTTTGGAAGCGTCTGTCACGCAAACTATTCAGTTTAAAACAAAATTATGTCAAAATCCTCAATATATTTTTTAAAGACCTATCCATACATACCTCACACGTATGATTTGAATGAAAAACAAAATTGAATATCAGTTCCATGTATGGGTAACGCAAAAACATTTTTTTTTCCTTTTTTTGCTTTAAAATCTTAATGCGGTTCGCAGAATAACTATAAATACAAATCTGCTACCTATCACATAAAAAAATATCTATAAGGGTTCCGTTTTTTGCCTTTGCTACGGAACCCTAAGAATGAATGTGTAGAAATAATATTATTACAGCAAATTCAGTGTACTGTCTATAATACTTCTGGGAATAAGTAATTGGTACTGGTAGATGTTTTCGAAAAATACAATAATGTTTATTTTCGATTTAATATGTTTTGTGGAGTGAGTGAGGGTACTGATGGCCTATTTGGGGGGAAAATGGGTTAAACGTTGGCAGTGTACTTGTGATTCTACTGGTGTTGCACATAAAAAAAATCCCTATATTCTCCCACTAAAAGTTTTACTATAACTAATGAGTAAGAAAGAGTAAGAAAACATTTATTGACAACACATAGACAAAAAGACAAAATAAAGAAAACATAGAAGTTGCAGCCAACAAGGTTCAGCCAGCCTTCGGTGACGCCTTAAAATAATACAAAGAGTAAAATGAATAAAAGTAAGTTAATATAATCACAATATAATGGTGACTATACTCTGATTCATAATCGTGTAAAGTAAACTGACAGATGTCAATGTGTCATCCCCATACATTATCACTCAATTTGACACATGCAAAATGTCAAAATGCATAGAAACTTGTCATTGACATCTGTCAGTTTACTTTACATTATTATGAATCAGAGATAACTAGGTATTAAGCCTATACCTACGGGGAAATCAAACCAACTGGATAATGATGACACGTTCAGAATCGATACATTTTTCGGAAGAGCATGCTCGAACCGTCGATCACTTATATACCTATAGGCATACCCAGGCTCTGGGCCAGAGGGGGGCGAATCAGATTGCTTATACACTAGGTGCTTATAAAGAATAAAAACTTAGCTTTACTCGACACTTTCTGCCACGCGCCTCCTCATTGTGGAATCAAATTCCCGCAGCGGTATTTCCGAACCGGTACGACATCAAATCTTTAAGAAACGAGCCTATACCTTCCTAAAAGGCCCGCAACGCATCCGCACTCCTTCTGGTGGAACTGATGTCCATAGGCGGCGGTGATCACTTACCATCAGGTGACCCGTTTGCTCGTGTGCCTTCGTATAATATAAAAAAACTTAAATTAAAACATAAATATCTTCTATTTACTTATACTATTTATAAAGAGGTAAATTCTGAAGACATAGACCAACCTTATACAATTCGAAAAGGCGAAACACTAGCGCGATACAATCAACGCCTAGCGCCATCTATTGGTAGACAGTGGAACTAATGTCCCGAAACTAAGTGAGGGCGGGCCACTAGTGTTTTTATATAAATTCTTTATTCTCATCGCTTTTTAAACGGTTTCAGTATTCATTTGATTAGTTGTCGAAAGCTCGAACTTTCAAGCCCTTCAAGCTATTCTCTAAGCTAACATCGCTCTCATCAAAATATAGATGATTAATATGTAGTGTTTATAAACTTTGTAGGTAATATTCTCCTTGTTTTTTGGCTTCTTAAACAATTTTACATTCGTTTCTACAAGCGTATACGAGTACATACTCGTAAATGTGTGCGTAGGTAATTGCCGATAAATATTGAAATAACTGTACCTACTCTTAACTATCGAGGCAGGCCATTAACTTTATTTATGGTTCTCGAGTGGTTTATGACTTGGAAACTATTAATTTGAAAATCGATCAGTCAATATTGTTTTCTGTACAAGATAATGATAGGTAAACTGTTTGGTGGCTACGAGCCGAATATGAAAATGTTTACTGTAGGCCTAGACAATCTGAATAAATTAATATTGATAGCGGAATAGCTGTTAATATAAAGGTATCCATAATTACTTAGGTATATCAGAACATTGATAATTTCAAAACTTTACTGAACTATTAGAATAGTTATTCCAGAATATTAGAAAACTTAAAAACATCGTATTCAACTAACTATCGATATAAAGCGATTTGATGACAACACAATAATCGTTAAAATGTATGAAACTCGTGTAAGAAATTGATAATCGATATTGTACCTAATCTATGAAGTACTCGGACGAATTAGAACTCTTCCGAGTTGAAGTATGAGGTGATGTATTTTTCTTTTTCATAAAGAAAAATTGATTTGACAAGTGTCAATAAAACGTTTGTCAAGAAAAGATGAATTGAAAAGCGCGGGAAACATCGGTTTGACCGGTCGTCTTTTTTCTTTCTCTTGTTGAAAAATTTTAATTCTTACTTAATTACTGGATCAGATAAGTTATAAAAGTTCATAGTTTATTTATTTTAAGTAGTTTATTGTTTTAAGTGTATTGACGCCACTTTTCTGGTAAGTTTTCATTCACTTTGTTCTCCATGAATGAGCCTCCTGATCCTGGGGGCGCGAGCCCCCAGGTAAGTAACTATGTCACGATTTCATACTCGGGGATGGATACGGAGGGATCGGTGGTTGATACTGATTGCTCCCGAGGTAGCAAAAATACGGTAAAACGTCGGAAAATAAATAAGAAAACTTGCAAACATTGTAATAAAAAAAGGTAATAAAAATCTTCTTTGGACACTATAAACAGTTGTCTGACAGATTGCCAGTGTGAAACTATTAATAACCCTCAAATTATGACACCGTTATCGGATTTGGGGCTCCCCCCTCCAGTACCCCCGTTGGCATCGGCAGGTGTACAACAAGATGTCCGTCCCCCTACTGGTAGGATTTTTTACCAAGCCTCTGACTGTGCACCCTTTAAAGTCCATGTTCAAAGAGAACAATCATCCCCTGATGAAAATTGCTACATGAATGCCATCTCATTTGGGTTTTTCCTGAAAAAGAATATGTTCAAAAACATTATTGATGGCAGTGTGAAAAAAATAGGAAGGAATAGGATATGTATCTCATTTTCTGACTTTGACTCTGCAAACACCTTCATTTTGATCCCATTCCGTATCCCATTCCCGACTTCTATCGCTACTCTTTTATCATCTAACAATATTGATATATACAACATCTTGTGTTCTTTTATCACCTTAAATGACATAAAATTATAAATACCTACCATACCATCATATTGATATTTATCCTTAATCCTTATCTGATCCTTGTATTGCATATTACCCGTTCTCCATATCCCGATTTCTTCTAATATAATTTGTTTCCCAACCTTTCCTATCGTCCCTTCTCACAATACTCCCGTCAGTGGCCAATGCACAAACCGTGCAGCGCCGAGAAAAAAAAAAAAAAAAAAAAAAAAAAAAAAAAAAGATGAATTTCATGTTTTTCAGCGATATAATGTTATTATTTTCAAAGTTATGGATGGCTTTTTATCACGGAGATAAATTATACAATTGGATATAATTTTGGGCTATGTGTCCCGTATAAGTACCTATACTTACCTATTATAGGTAAGTACCTAAGTACCTTCTTAACCTCACTTTTACTATTAATTCAAAAATCTCGATTCCTGGATTGCCTAGTTTTCCTAAAATGTTTGTGGCGAATTGTTATTATGAATCTTTCATAATAAGGCATCTTTGATTTGTATAACACTTGAGCCCACAAGTATATTAAACCGGTTTCGGTTTCCTTTGTGATTTTACGGGAGATTGATTTTAAGGAACTTAAATATTTAAAGTATAAGGTCGTACGTAACTACGACTTTTTTTAACGTAAATATCATTATAAAAATGTCTAATGTACTTTCCAGTCTATAGAATAACGAATTTGACATACTTACTACCAAAAAGTTCATTTCCAACTTTTTGCTTGGGGGCATTGAAACTTTACCAACTCATTTCAAATTAGAAAAACCTATTCAACGCTGTTTTTAAACTTCTGCCTTTACACTAAAAATTCACAATTCAGAACAAAATGTAGTTATTTAGTAATCTACGGTCAGTGCAGAAGTGGAGAGAGGCATAATTAAACTAAGTGGCACTTCCTAAAGTCTAACTACGAGGTGCATTTAGCTGGATTTGTCTCTAGAGCTTTCAGTGCCGCAATGTGCAGATACATTTTAGGAAAGACTTATGCAAGCTATTTTTGTGTTAAGAAATTCTAGTCTAGAAAATAGCGTAGCTCTCACAAAATAAATAGCAGTAGCTCTTCTTACGCCCCTGTGCCTCGGAAAGCATATGAAACCCTTGCTCTTGCGCCTGACCTCGTCTGGTCGTGTCAAGAGTCTCTTCGAAATATGAGGCTAAACATTAAGGAGTGGACTATTGTTTGCACTTACATTGTTAGTAAATAGTGCCTTTTTACTAATTTATTTCAAACTAGCGGCCGCCCGCGACTTCGACTCGTGGAAAAGTAATTCTAATTTTTCTCGCCGTAAAAACCATCCTTGAACTTCAACGAACATTTTAAAAAAAGATTTGGCCAAATTGGTCCAGGCGTTGTTGAGTTATGCGCTTACCAACACATTTTGCGATTCATTTTTATATTATAGATTATACATTAACCATTTGACAATAATGAGTAAAATGAATTTATAAGTGTCGGTGATCGGAAACAGTCCATACCTATATAAATTACCTACGTTAATATATTATATGTAAAATCCAGCTATAAGTAAGTAACTATAGTATATGCAGAAGTGTTTACACAAACAACCTTTTTATAAGTAGATGACGTAGTTGGTAAATTTCCAATATGCACTGCAATAATGTAGGTACCTGGTACATACATTATAATAAATAGATGTTAACTATTTCCTGGTAATTTTCTGCTCAGTATACTCTCCTCCAATTTGGTAGCAGAACGAGGTTATATAATTTATAATCCACGGAGATATAAATCTCTGTTTTAACCTAATGTTATTTTTTTTCTGATTAGACGGATGCAGCTTACATAATGTTTCTGTATTAATGTTGTTTTTAATGAGATGTGAGAGTTTCAGCAACTTGTAATGTTCCTTTTTCGTTATCTTTTTTTGACTGACTACCAGTTGTCGTAAACCAACGTATTTGTTAGGCCACATCTTTTAATAACATATCACGAATGTGTAAAAACATTTCGCTGTGTCGCTATTAAAATGGGTAATCTTTTTTTCGGGACTAATGCTTTAGGATTTCCGTAAGAACGAACCCTCGTAAGTCCTTAACTTGAATTATTAAATTTAGTAGTGAGGGTGCGGTCCCTAATATGGCCTTTGTTAAAGATTATGGGACCATAAATGCCTCAGCGAACTTGAATCCTATTATGGTAACAGTTTGTACGAGAATATTCACCTAAATCGGCTTGTTTAGATTTTAGGATGGGTTGGACGGTAAGTGTAGAATGGACTAGAGAAGAAATAAATAGAGACAACATCAAATAGATTATTGTAGTCGTAAACTAAGATTTTTCCTTGTACTATGGAAACCAAGAATAACGGATGATGACGATTTACCAAAATATAGCCTAAGTAGGCTGGAAAGGGGTTCCAAGTTTTAGGAGCGGAAAATTATGGACCATATTATTCGGTTCCTTCAACACGAAACCACAGAATACTTAATGACGAAACCTAGTTATAGATACATAGTTACTCTTTAATGCACAAAAGGTACAAAATGTGAGCAAGCCCATTTAATAAAAAAAAACATTTGAAAGTTTGAATAAAAAATGCTGTCTTCCACTGACTGCCACTGAGAATTTCGGAACAGAAAAACACAGGTAATACAATTTTTTAAGGGGCTATACGAATGAAACTAGCGCCGCCAACCTGTTTACACTGATTGTGGCGAAAAAACGATATTTTTTAAGAAAGCAAAACATTACAGACTTAGATAAAAGTAAATTTAATTTTTCAAGATGCATTATAAAACAATAATGTCAATTATTGCTAAGAGTGGCCGTTTTTACCAATAATTAACTTTATTGTTACTTGTCGCGTGTTCGAAATATTGTATTGCATCTTGAAAAATCCAATTTACTTGGATCTAAGTCTGTAATGTTCTATTTTCTTCAATAATATCATACTGTCGCCATAATCAGGGTAAATAGGTTGGCGGCGCTAGTTTCCTTCGTGTAGCCCCTTACTCGCACAATTCTACTAGGAAAATGGTTTTAAGCGTTTTTATATGGGTACCTATTAACATTCTCATCTCACGAACACGCTGCTGACATAGGTCGATCCATGGTGATTAACACGGTCCAACACTGTCTGATGATCCCTAATTAATAAATAATGACGTCAGCGTTGAATGGACAACATTTTGAAGAAGATTAATTACCTTTGCACAGCAATTTGGTGGAGCGACGCACCCCGGGCAAAGCCGGATTAGAGGGGTATTATTTTCATAGGGCGATGGCTCTTTTTACAACATCACGTACGTCGAGATGATCAGGAGCCTTACCATGAGTTTGAAATACTATCCTCGCTATCGTCAACAGTCGTAAACTATCGCTTTGTCTCTTTCATTGTGATGCATTTGAAAGAGACAGAGCAATAGTTTACGTTATGTAAGTTTTAGATGTCAACTCATGGTAGCGCTACTGGCTAGCTAGCTACGCCACTTTTTATGAAAGGTGTTCAAAAAGGTGAGAATCATTGAAGAAATGTAATTGGAACTACAGCATGGTAGGGTATTCCAAAAGAAGTTTAAGGTTCTTAAGGACATGGCAACATGTATGCAGGTTTACTGAAGTTGCAAGCTTCCACAGGCTGCGGTGTTGCTTACCATCAGGCGAGCCGCTTGTTGGCCACCGACGTTTTAAAAAAAAAAAATTTCAGTTGTAGGTATTACTACATGGATGTTGCCGGCAATGTGTATAATTCAGGCATTGTATACAATGCTTAGGCAACTATAGAATGCCTTGAGTTTGGATTTATATTCTAAGTTTTAGAACTAAAATGTGAATCTTTTCAACATACTGAGGATAAGCAATAACCTGGATAGGTCACTGACCTCGTCAGTGAACTTCGTGTGGTTTCAGACTAGCGTTTTCTACGAGCGAAGAAGCTTGCTTTTTGAAGCGCGTTTTGGCAATCGCAACGTTTGTCGCGCAAACTCGCATCGTAATACAGAAAAAGTTGCAATGGAAATTATGTCATGGTAGTTAGGAATTTATCGGTTCAAGTGAACACGCCGAAATAAGGCCGTATACGCGCGTATGATTTTTGAAGCTTGTTTTTAAACAACGCGCGGAAAACGCACGATCTGAAACCACGCTAATAGGTATTTAATATCATACCCAACGTAATAAAATATTTTAATATGGACTATTTATAAATAGTTTTCTTGTAGTTGGCGGAGTAAAACTACGTCAAGTAAGATTTTTTGTTGTTTGTAATGCCACAGACAGACAGAAAGACAGACACGTCAAACTTATAACACCTTGTCATTATTGCATCAGGGGCTATAAATACTTACTATCTTAGCGCGATTGTGTTCGGTTACCCCACATCTGCGACTAGGGGCCTACTCTTTAACTGTATCACGACTAAATATTTATTTCAGTCCCGGTTGGTTTCGTACAACAAAGAAAGGTGTTCGACCGTAACTGGTTAAGAGTAAAAAGAAATTAGTTTTTGATCGCAACCGGTTTCGTACAAAGCAGAAATAGTTTTCGATCGCATCTGGTTACGAAGCTCTGGTTGCGTAGGCGGCCGAAGGGACAAGTGTTGAAAGGGTGAAGCACTTGTCGCACGACTGACAGTACATCGCACAGACTGGTGCGCCCCGCGTTCGCAAGTGTCGGGAGCTCCTTAACTTAATTTAAATACAATTCAGGGACATTAACCTTGCTTTGTTGTGAGTAGAATTTCGAACGAAAAACAATGTTGAATATAATAGATAGGTATTTAATGTTATATACTAATACTTTGATACTGTTTGTCTGGCTCCCCTTTTGGCTGATGATAAGAATACGTAAGCACTTGGTTTTGGAAAATCTCGAAGTCGACCCTACGATCTCCCGTTAGAGCTGCAAGTTCGACAAGGGCGGATCCACCGTTGTGGGCACTGTGGGCATGTCCACAACCTTAAATTTACTTGAGACGTCATACTTTCTTCTATCAACTTATGATCAGCAGTATCCAGTCTAAGAGGGGGATTGGCTGAGGAGTGTGTACCCACAACTATGGGCGTAGCTAGGGGGCACGAGTGGTTATGTCCACCCTTCGACGATGCTCCAAGTCGGAAAATCCTTAGATGCCCACAATCACGGGCGTAGCTAGGAGGAACGAGCTGCTACAACCCCCCCCCCCCCCCTTTCTTCCACTATGTCCCAAGTTAGAAAATCCGTAGATGCCCACAACCATTTTTGAGGTCTAGATCCGCCCCTGAGTTCGTATCCACAGAGCTACCATTAGCAAGCCATTATATGCGTTATTCTCTTCAGTAATACAAACCCAGTTAAGTTTCTGCATACAGATGCAGTTATAGATATACCATACTCTGATTTTTTTTTTGTTAATGGCTTGTATTGTGTTCACGACACATTTAATTTTGCCAATGTCAAGTGTAGATTGATAAAGTGTAGTCAACAGTCGAAGTCAGTCGAAGTCACAGTCACTCAATAAAACGCCGGTGTTTAGCGTTTTAATGTCCTAAGGATTCTGTGGCGACTATTTTTAACAAAGCCGTAGGTTTTAAGACTCTATTAGGTCAAAGCAAGTTGTTCACGTGACAAATCACTCGACACACAATAGCAGTGTTAAAAACGACACAATTCAATGATTCTTATATTAATATCACCCTGCGGCACTTCACTGCACAAAGTAACACCAAATTTGTACACTAAAAACCACTAGATACTAATTAAAATCTTTGGATTGCATCAGCCGATGCGGCTTGTTTCACAGTTACCCACAGAATCACTCTGATTTTTAATCATGTGGAGTAATCTGACAGATGTCAATGTGTCATCCCCATACATTATCACTCAATTTGACAGATGCAAAATGTCAAAATGTATAGAAATTTGACATTTGCATCTGTCAGTTTACTCCACATGATTAAAAATCAGAGTATAGATACAGCATGAACGCACTAAAGTTTCGTGCCAAAGGATCCGTTCGCAAAAGAGCGTTGCTTTTCGGAATTCATAACTAAGTAATTAGAATGTGTTAGGGTCGAGAATAAAATGGTATGACAGTACTTTCTTTTTAGGGTTCCGTAGTCTACTAGGAACCCTTATAGTTTCGTCATGTCTAGTCATCGCTTCGCGGAGTAGGTAATCTGGTGGAGCGCGCTCTTTATGTGTAAATGGAAATGAATCAATGGCAGCATTGTAATAGCTCTCTATTTTTCTTATGCAATAACCCAAATATAGATATTAATTACGCCATATTTTTTGCTCTAGAGAAACCAACTTAACTAAATATCATTGGAAAACTCCTTATTGAGCCTTCTCCTTTTACAGAACTCCAGTACATTAAAAAAGAGCAGTGTGTATTTAAATTTTGATGATAATATAAATATTATACAGTTTACTTTTACCCGTAATGGACTAGTCCCGCGCAAGATGACAGCCGCGCGTGTGATTCCACCGATGTCAAGGTGTTTAGAGTGACACGTCTATTTTTATTTGCACATGTATACATCGGATTACCATATTTAGGGAGATATAATAAATTTATATTCGATGTAACTAAGGTACTATCTCATAAAAATAATAAAATAACACAACTAAAATCCGACTGCAAAAAAAGTACGAAACAAAATAATTATCTCCGTTGAAATGTTAAAATAGTGAGAAATAATGTTTGAAAGACATGTAGCCGTGGTCATAATTATGCCGAAATACGCGCTCTTAAGAGAAAATCCAATCTCGTATTACTTTATTATTATAATATAACTTTTGTTTTCATTGAAATAACTGGCCGTATATGAATGTGAGATGTTTTCGTGTTAATTCTTGATATTTAATATCATTACAAGAACATTACCAATGTTTACAATGTCACCTTTCAAACGTTTTGAGTTGGGTCAATAAATAATACAGCATTGTTTTCAGTTACAATATTGTTGTTTGTTTACGCCTACTTACCTCAAAGAGTAAATGGATGAACGACTTATACAAAAAGTATACCTAAACTCATTGAATTAATATTACTAGCGTATAAAACCGCCGCGGTAAGCCAGCTTTTTGCGCTATGAGTTGTTGCCGGCCGGTAATTTAAAAAATAATACATCCAGAGTCTAGACGTTAATTAACCGACTTCTTTTAATGACAGTGAACACTGCATGCAGTAAGTGTATTGTAACTAGGAGTAAAAAAAACACACACCCAAACGACAACAAAACAAACTAATCCAATATGGCAATTCTCGTAAATGGGAACTATTCTAATGATCCCATAACATTGGTTAGTGACCTTGCCTGATATGTCAAAGTTCGACGGATCGGTTCCTACCTCTTCCAGGTCGTATGTTCTACAACCTGATTTTTATTTATTTGCTCATGACTTGTGATTAAGTCGTCCATAAAGCAGGCTCATATAATCTGCCTGCATTAAAATCTATGACCAAGTAAGGAGAAGATTTAACAATTTATTATGCCCTCGGGACAATTTGCAGCTCTTGTTAAAATATATTGCGAGGAAAATAACCAACTGCAGCGTAATTGAATATTTTGCCAACCTTCCTGCATTTTTAAATTAATTCGTTTATACTACGTTATTTTGGACAGCATTCTGAAAAGGAGCCCACAAGTAAAGTTTGTTCTTAATTGTTTTAGCTTTTTGGTCTACGTATTTTGCATGCGGTGGCGTCCATTGTGGTGCAATGTTGTGGTGTAAAACAGTAGCGCTACCATGAGTTGGCATCGAAAAGTAACGTAACGTTACTACAGTCGATAGCGAGTAAACGGGCCAATAGATTTCGATTGAACACGTAAACCTCGCTAGCGAGTGCGTTATTGTTTACGCAGAAAGTGACGTGCTTGTCTTCACGCCCTATGTAGCTGTTTCTTTCTAACTGTACTCAATTGTGATGCATTTGAAAGAGACAGAGCAATAGTTTACGTTGGTCAGTTTTCAATGTCAACTCGTATCGTTACGAAAAACGCTACTCGCTAGCGACTACGTTTCAATTTGACAACTCGATACTACAGATTTTAGTTTCTCAAGTGAGCGCTAGAGGCGCTGTACACTTTTTCATACATTTTTTTGTTTTCTGTCACTGTAAACTCATGGTAGCGCTACAGGTTAAGTTTCTATAAGTAAGTACTAATAACAATGAAACGCATTTTAAATGGTATTACACAGTTTTACTCGAATAAATTAATATCACAATCACAGAGCGCCAGAGCGCGCTAATCTATCTCTGAATGAAAGAATGACAGTTCTACTGATGTTCTAGGCAATCGATTTTGTTCGTCCAACAGTTCCTATCTAACGAGTACATATTAAAGCCGATTATTCTAATTTGAAATATCTACTAATATAAGCTTTGAATTTAAATTAAACCCTAAACTATCTTAACTCGGGAAACTATCACGGCTACGTGGCTTTATAAGGTTTCAAGCTTACAACAATAACTCTTATTATTCTAAGATACCTAAAAGTGTGCGCTTTCGTATCCACGTGTTGGGGCAGTGGGATAATATTACGGACTTTTTATTCGACTCGACTCGACGACCTCGATGGCGCAGTGGCTAAGGTGTTCGCTCGAAGCGCGAAAGGTCCCGGGTTCGATTCCCGGTCAAGTCAACTTAGGAAGCTGCATTTTCTAAGTTGTCTTGGGTCTGGGTGTGCTGGGTTGACGCCCCCAGTTAAATCGTCAACTGGTACTCATAATACAGGAGTTGCCCTAGTTTAAGACCAGGTTGGTTGGTGTGATTGTCTGGCGCATTTATTCATAGACACCATAACTGTGCCATAACTATAAACAAAAGATGAAGGTGACATCTGCCAGAGACAACGGCGGAACCCTTCATTGCACGTGATCCGACACGCGCTTGGCCACTTATTCTGTAACAATATTGCTCCCATTAAAGTGTGCTTGTGAAATTTCCCTTTTGTATCGCTGTGACAAACATGCCAGTCTTCATATGAGTTTACAAGAATTCTGCTTTTTGCATGTTCTGTTATGAAAATTGATTCAAGGAACTCTGTATAAAAGCAAACTGGCTCTATATAATATTGAATAGCTACCACTAGCTTTGCAGTTCTAGTTGTAAAAATACGCACAGTCTATATGAAAAATCCAGAATAAGTGCTCCGATTTGAACCTTTTGTTATTGGTGCACTTTTTTACTAGTTCACTCATCTCGTTTTGGGTTTAATTTGGCGAAATCGGGTTTTTAGTTTCATTTTTTTTTCTATGTGAAAGGTGGCAGTGATCCATCTGCTCGTCACCATTAGGTGTAATGGTAAGCGATTGTCGCTGCCCATAGACACCTGCAACACTAGTACAGACAACATACAAGTGTGCTGCCAACCTATAAGCCCTTTTCCCCCAATTGGGACTCCGGTACCCTCACTCACTCGACGAAACACAGAGCAGGCGTTGCTTGATGCCGGTTTTCTGTGAGGCCGTTATCACCCCGGTCGAGCCGAAGCGTGGCTCATACACGGTTTATGTAACATCTCATACATTGACCTGCCGGGCTAACATGCGCACCACGAGATAATTTGTCGACACTCGTATTGTGTCGGCGCAAGTTGCTTCTTGCTCACCTGACTGAGCGATGAGTGGGATAGAAGGATGCGCTCTCGCGAACGAGAGTCGACAAAATTTTGTCGCGGTGCGCATGTTAGGCCTACTGATGTCGTGCTAAGAAGCTTAAGCACATGTTACCATCACTCGTTAGTATGACGTATAAGTACATCGTGTGATTCCCGGTAAATATTATCATCACAAAATATATTGGTTAGGTTAGGTTAGAATAGTGACCAGCCTAAATAAATCTTGAAATTC
The DNA here is from genome assembly GCA_014851415.1 of Cnaphalocrocis medinalis. Classification (NCBI taxonomy): domain Eukaryota; kingdom Metazoa; phylum Arthropoda; class Insecta; order Lepidoptera; family Crambidae; genus Cnaphalocrocis; species Cnaphalocrocis medinalis. The sequence continues at coordinate 4,523,233 of CM026290.1, read as the reverse complement.
TGGGACGAGATTTTTGAGATTACACTTACACTTTTTGAGATTATATTTGAGAGAACACATAACGATAATGTACCCGTCATTGTTCGGCATAATAGTTACCTCGAGCGATTCTAAATTGATGACGCGGAATGTAGACGGAAGATTTCGGTCAATTATCTTACATGTTAATATTAATTATCTAACTTAAACATGAGCCCGAGAACAGTGTTAAGCTTCGGTAAGGGGTCAGGGGTAAATATCTACAGTTAAAGGGTTATTGTCTTTGAAATTGGTCCTTATTGTCTTTGAAATTCAATCCTAATTACACAATTCAGTAATTTAAAGCTCATTCAAATGGAAAAATGATTGCCTACAGTACTTACTATGTAAAGTAAAGTATCAGCCTATATATATGTATACGACAGAGCAAAGGCCTCCATCACAGAAATCAAGCCATCGCTACTATGATGGGATTAGGCTTAATCCCCACGCTTGACTAATGCGGATTGGCGATCACTAACCCGGGCAATGTTCGAAAAATTCGAAACATACTTTTGCTCGACCCGCGAATCGAATTATACGTTACTAACTTTTGCCCGCGGCTTCGCTCACGCCCCCACTTCCCTAAAATGGGGGGTTAGAAAGGGGCAAAAAGTAGACTTTGTTACTCTCCGTGGCGAGGCGCGTGATTGACCCCGTCTCGATGTCTATCTAGTGCTAACCTTTGTGATATGTCGAGCCACTGGTAATACAACGTATTTAAATATACAGGGTGTAGGCGAGGCTTATTAAAACAACTTAATCCACGAGTGGGGTCCCTTTGCATGCAAATGTGGATTTACGGTCGGTGGGCTTAATGTTCTGCTGGTTTTCATAGCAGCTAAAAAGGTGGGATTTTTTTTTCATCCTTCGTGTAAAACAAGAACTTATGTTATCCGAAGGTGTATCGAAGCGCGGGCGCGAGCGAAGGCGTGGGCAAAAGCTAGTACAACAATAATTTACATTCGTAGCCAGGATCTTAATATTAAGGTAATAAAAGCTTCTCCGAAATACCTATGTAAAAACAAATTTGTACAAATTTGCCCAAGCATCAAATTCGGAGAAGTAGATTAAAAATTTAATTCATTTAATATTTGATTAATACAAATACCGTGAACGAAATTAATATTAATCGTTTTATAGTGTATTATTGTAATTTATTTGTGAATATTCAAAACGGTTTTGGATACTGGTCCATTCTAGTAGAATGTTTTCAGTATTTGATTTTTATAATTAAGACCGGCCTGGGTTCGCCTAGATCATATTTCAGGATAAGGGGGTATGTTTACATTATGGAACAATACAGATTTATTATTATGGTTATAAGTATTAGCTCTTGTACGAAAGGTTGATTATTAATATATACTATTTATGAAGACGTAAGTTCTATAGACAACGATAAGCGATAGGTAAATCCAAAAGACAAAACACTAGCGAGATGTAGGTAATCGACATCGCCATCTGTTGGTACTATTTGGAACTAATTAAGTCCCAAAACTAATTGAGGGCGGGCGTAAAAAAAAACTTACTACGCTGACTCAGCGACCCGAATTGGATCTTGGCCTCCGACAAGAGAATTCGCCACCCCGTTCCTTAGCCACCTCTCGCCAATCCGGCCTTTGAAGGTTACCAAGATCTTTGAAGGTTTCTTGACCTGGTCCATCCAGTGGTACCTAGGACGCCCCACTGCCCACTGGGAGCTTCCTGGCGGATCGACCCCCTCATGGCAGCTCTTTCCGACTCCATTCTCTCAACGTGACCGAGCCAGCGCTGCTTTGCTGACTTAGTCTCGCCCATTATATTTGGTTCGGCCACGAGCTCTTCAATTTCGGCTTTCTTTCTTAGTCTCCGTCCCATCATAGCATTTGCGCAAACACGACGACTGGACCTGTAGACCGGCGTTTCCCAAAAGCCGTGCCGGGTCACCAAAATGAAATAACCGGGTCGCGACACTTTCGCCTTATTTTAAAAACATGGTTAATACCTACCTAACTTGGATTCCTTAGTAAAAAATAAGAAACAGCTGCATACTTCGCACTAACAAAATATTAGTACCTAGTACTAATAAATGTTTCTACTATTATTAATAAACGTTTCAACTATTAATAAATGTGTATTAAGTAACCTTAATGGAACCAGCTTGAGTTTGAAAGTAGGTAGGTACTTAGCGGGTCACGAAGGGTCAGTGTGAATATTACCGGGCCATGGCATAACAAAGTTTGGGAAACACTGCTGTAGACTAAGTTATAACATAAATATCTCCGAAAAGCACTACTAAACATATTCATGAAATATTCGTGTACTTCATGAATATGCACCAATGCATCCGTCTGACCTAACTCAGCGCGTCAAAACTGCAATTAAACTGCACTAGGAACAGTGCATGAGTAAATCTCCACGGAGCTGCTGCCCAAGTAATTTTAAACTTTAAGTGTTGAATTACAAGACTGAAAGTTAAATGGATTTAACTATTACTATTATAGACGGGAATTAACGCGACGTAATTTTTTAAGCACATAATTATGTACTTACTGCTTGACGTTTCGGCTGCGTTACAACAGCCGTGGTCACAAGCGAACTGGCGGTGCGCGGCGACGTCTGCTGTGGCCCGGCGGTGGATCTTCCGATACCCTCACGGTTTCACTTATAAAATCACCACTGGATACAATGTCAGTGAAGCCACTCCGACACACCACGCTCACAGTATCGGTGTTTATTCGCGTTTCCAACGGCCTAGTACGGGGTTTGCATTTGTTAATCACTGGATTCCATGTGGGTGAAATTTTGAATCCGTCATCCCGATTGAAATTTTTATATTTCTTGATTTCAATTGCTTCACGTACCATCCTCGTGTGATAGTGCCGATCAGTGGAGAGGATTTTTGGGTCATGTAGCTCCATCCAATGATTAACTCCCATTTCTAGTAGATGTTCCGCTACCGCTGATTTATTCGCCTGTCGATTTTTAATTGCTGCGATATGTTCCTTGACACGTTCGGCGATTGATCGCTTAGTTTGTCCGATGTAAGAACTCCCGCAGCTGCAATCGATTTTATAAACACCTGGAGTCTGGAACGGTATTATATCCTTTGGTGACCGCAGCTGTTTAGATATTCGACATAACGGAGAATATACAGTCTTAATGGAGAAATTCTTGAGTACTGTTCCAATTTTGTCCGTTATGCCTTTGATGTACGGCAAAAATGCTGCCTGGCGGTTTACCTCAGGATATCTTTCCTTTTTCTTCTGCCTTTTCAACATCCGCGGCATATTGTATCCGTTTTGCTTGAGTACCTCCTGAACATTCCCGTCTATAATAGTAATAGTTATAATGCAACGCGAGAATTTAAAGAACTATTTAAATGGATTTAGTTCTAAATACCTAACTACACTAGGACATCGGATATAGTTGATATCCTAGTAGTTTGAAATCGCACTTCTCAGCACCTAATACTTCTAACCTAACAAGTAGATAGCAGTATATCGTATTGTCTCAATCGTATACGTTCCGTGTAGTCTGAGGAGGTCAGGAACAAAAGGTGACATCTACTCTTTCTTTTTTTCCAGGAAACGAAAAAAAAACCGGCCAAGTGCGAGTCGGGCTCGCGCACAAAGGGTTCCGTATAGCAGCAAATATTCGTTTTCAGTGTAAGCACAATAACTTAACCAAAATTACAGTTAAATCAACCTATCTCAAAAACTATAAGAGATACTTTGATCAAACCAAAAATCGTTGAAAGAGTTAATTAGCATGCATCACCTCTATTTTTTTTAGAATTTTATACCCCGTAGTTATAAAAATAGAGGGGGGGGGACATACTTTTTACGACTTTGAGAGCTGATATCTCAAAAACCGTTCACTTTAAGAAAAATAATTTTTAGAAAACTTTATATCATTTTAAAAGACCTTTCCATTGATACCCCACACGGGTATGTACATCGAAAAAAAAAATTTCATCCCTCAGTTACATGTATGGGGGGCCCCACCCCCAATTCTTTTTTTTACTATTTAGTGTCATATTTTTGTAGCGGTTCATACAACACATATTCCCATCAAATTTCATCACTGTAGTACTTATAGTTTCCGAGTAAATCGGCTGTGACAGACGGACAGACGGACAGACGGACAGACGGACAGACGGACAGACGGACATGACGAAACTATAAGGGTTCCGTTTTTGCCATTTTGGCTACGGAACCCTAAAAATGGGTCATGCACATTTTGTATGTAAATGTTACCTTTTGAACAGAATACTGAAACGCCGCCTTTTTTGACGGCCTCGATGGCGCAGTGGCTAAGTGGGTTCGATTCCCGGTCAAGTAAATTTATAAAACTCAATTTTCTAAGTTTAATTGGGTTTGGGTGTTCTGGGCTAATACCCCCAGTTAATTATCGTCATCTGGTACTCATAGTACAGGGATTGCCCTAGTTTGAGGTTGATTGGTGTGATTGTCTGGCGCATTTATTTATTTAAACGCCGTTTTTTCGTGAAATAAGTCGCTAATTTAACCAAATTAGTTCAGAAATTGATAAAATTCAAGGTTTAGAGCCAAAAGCAAAAAAAAAAAAACAATCGAACCGGATGCGTAAATGCCACCTTTTGTTCCTAATCTCCTCGTCTGTCTTTGTGATTTGTCTATGTGAACCTTGTAGAGGGCTGCAGTGAGGATATCGGAAATCCACTCCAGGGGGGACTGGAGCCATAAAGGTTGGCAGCGAACTGACTTCACTGTTGTTGTGGGTGTCCATGGGCGGGATTGCTTACCATTAAGTAATTCGTCTGCTTGTTTGCCACCTTTAAACCAAAACGACTATGTTAATTAAACATACAAGGATGAAACAGCTAGAAACAAGAGTAGTTGCAAATATTAAGAAGAATAAGGGTTTCGAAGTATTCAACTGTTTATTAATACAACCTGTATAATACGTATGTAGGTATATTATATAGTTATTCTCACGTTGGTACAACACGTGTTTACTTGTCGATAGCTACTACCAAGGTTCAAATAATGTTTGCTCGCCCCTGCATATTGAATTTCTCTACCATTGACCTTTGTCACATTACATGGTACTCCTGTGATTTGCCGCAGAATGTATAGGAAGGCTTATGTCACAGGGATAGGATAAAGGTAGAGATTTGACCAAATGCCTGAGTGATTTTGATCAACGACACATAATATTAAAACAACAACACGACTTTGTTATTTCGCCAAACAAATATGTATTTTTTTTATGTGCTAGGTGGTAGACAAGCATACGGAGCACTTGATGGTCAGCGATTGCCGCTACCCGTAGACTCCTGCAACATTAGTGGAGTCACAGTGCGCTGCCAACCCCTTTAAAAGCATCCGGTACATGCACTCACTCGGCGAAACACACCATGAATAAAAAGGTGGATCAAACTCCGAGAATAGTTGACACAAAAATTTTCTGCAGTGAGTATTTCAAAGGATTTAAAATTTTTAAGCATCTTTTTGTCCTTGTGGCGCTTCGCTCTAGCCACTACCACGGTACGCTCGCTTCGCTTGCTCAGCTCGGGCGTTGGTGGTTCACTAGCTCTAACCTTTCTGTTGTAACTAGCTGTAACCTGAATCTTAAATAATGTAAATTCCAGTTACCTTTAATTCATACAGAAGAACTCATGGCAAAATGCTTTTTTTGTCGTTTTATTGAATCAATTTCGGAGTTTGATCAAATCACCAGATTTCTTTAAAGAAATGTTAAATTCGTGTTTTTTAATATCCTCCGTATCTTCGTTATACACTTCTACTTCGACAAATTGCTTAGGGATGTTATTTAATAGGTCAGCAAAAAACAACTAACTTAATCTACCCAATATTACTACGTAATGAGTAATTTAGCAATTCATCAGCAATTGCCAAATCACTCATTAAGTACTAATTGAGCAATAAACATTTGCTGATCAATAAGTTACTTTGCTGATCATTTATTATTTTTTCTGCTTGTAATGATTAATACCTTCCAACTAATTATTTTTATTGCTCATAGAAATTATTCTTAAGAAACTGTTACAGAGTTCCATAGTATTATAACCATGGGTCTGCCATACTCTATGACGTAAGCGGCAGTGGCGCCATGATTTAATTTCATGACTTTCTTGATGCCTCGAGGTGATCAGGTGATTTAAAAAATCTCCATTTTCATCGTATGCCTGCGACATATCCATACAAATGTGGGTGGCCAATCAATGTCGCAGCCATTAGGAAAATCGCTCTGTATCAAATTTCATGGGCTGTTTTTGTAAACAAAACCCGAAACACAATGGAAAAACATGAGTGAAAGAATTATCCAAGTCCTCTTGTGACTAAAATAAGTATAATAATAAGTAAGTATTAGTAGCTAAATATCTAAGGTAAATATAGCCAGGCGGAGAGTCTTGTGTTACATTATAGTGGTCTAAATAATTAGCTTCAGTGTAAAAGTGCGTAGACAATGTTTGAATAATCCCTTTAAATTATATAACGAAGCGTTACTTAATTAATACCTACATTTTATCTTCACTCTGTCATCATACATAATTAGGTATCTATATCTTCCGTACTATTTATAATGAGACAACTTGAAACCATTAGGATTATGCAATCCGTAACCTATTTTCCTTTGATATCCTATTGTGAACATTATAACATAAATGTAGCAAAGTTTTTTTTATCATTTAGCTCATTATTATAAAAAACTAATATTCAAATTACATATTTTCATTGGATTTTATTTAATTAGGTAAAAGTTAGTCCATGCGTCCAATTTAACTAATAATTGAGTTAGGTAGCTCAGGACCTAGCCGGCGGAAATTGTGGTTTCCGTGCTGCCTTCTATTTAAGTAGTTTAGTTTACATAAATTGTTAATAACTTTCCGTCTAGGGCTATACATAGAAGAGTCTCATAACCTAAATGATCCTAACTACCTAATATTATAAATGCGAAAGTAACTCTGTCTGTCCGTTTGTCTGTCTTTCTGTTACTCTTTCACGCCAAAACTACTAAACGGATTTGAATGAAATTTGGTATGTATACCAATTCATCTGTAGATGGTCTAGACCCTGAGAAATAACATAGGCTACTTTTAATTGCGAAAATGCAGTTGTAAAGGGGTTAAAGGGGGGGGGGGGGGGAATTAATAAGTAATTGAAAATGCTACCCAAAGATACTATTCCACGCGGACAAAGGCGGGGTATCAGCTAGTTGAGAATAAATAAATAAATGTGCCCGACAACCACACCAATCAACCTGGTCTCAAACTAGGGCGAACACCTTAGTCGATGCACCATTGAGGCCGTCAAATAATGATAATACCTAAGCATCCGCTTGGTTTTCAATAAAAGATGGTCAACATTAAAAGCATCCTTTCGATACACATTTTCGTATCAAAAACGCCTCTGGGATCGCTTAAAGAAACGAATACAAAGAAACGTCTAATAAACAACAAGACCATGTTTGGAAATCAGGTTAAAAGGTATCCAATGGTTTGAAACAAACTGTTATTGGGTTGTACTCTTAGGCGGGTAGCACACTGCCAGAGTCGAGGCGGAGTCAAGGCACAGTCGAGGCGGTGGTGTGATATAAGAGTCGAGGCGGAGGTGCAGAGCATCGTTTACACCCATTCAATATGTCGTCGTCAGAAGACGATGACAAAATGGCGGCGGGGTCGGGGCGGCAGCGTGCCGCGCGCCCGCCGCGTCGCAGACTCGACCCTGCACCTCCGCCGCCTCGACTGCGCCGCGACTCTGGTAGTATGCGTTGACATATTTGATTGTATAGAAAAGTCAGAGGCGGTGCGCCTCTTGAACGCTTCCGCCTCGACTCTTGAGTGTGTGTGCGACACGCCTTATAGGCTGAAGAAGGTAGGGATACCAATACAAGCGATTCAGGTAAGGTCGGTTACTTCGGAAGGCTTGTCTTTACACCTAGCTATATCCTAAGGGATGGGTTAGACAACATTTATACCTACCTGAGATTTCTTTTTTTGCTAAGATTGGTAGTTGATGAGCAGACGGTTTATTAAATTATTGGAAAACATAACAGATTGCAGTCATGATTGCGTTACATTTAAGTTGTATGTTTTGAAGGACTGTATCCCAATTATAGTTCTAAACGTGTTTACATAACAGGTTGTCAATCATCATCATCATCATCATCAGCCTGTTGAAGTCCACTGCTGGACATAGGCCTCTCCAAATGCTCGCCATTTTGATCGATCTTCGGCTACTCGCATCCAGCTCCAGGCAGCCCTCTTGCGCAGATCATCACTCCATCTGGCCTGAGGTCGTCCTATACTACGTGTACCGAGACGCGGTCTCCACTCCAGAACTCGTTTAGGTACCCCAACGGTTGTCAGTTCTGCGGCAGATATGGCCAGCCCACTGCCACTTCAGCTTGCTAATCTGGTGAGCTATGTCGATAACTTTGGTTCTCTGCCGGATCACCTCGTTTCGGAATCGATCACGCAAAGAAACGCCGAGCATAGCTCGTTCCATAGCCCGCTGAGCGACTTTAAACTTGTGGACTAGCCGTGCCGTTGTCAATGACATATGCATAAGCGTACCCAGGGGGTGAGGGGAGGGCAGCTCGGTGTGCTCGTTTGCTTCTATCACAGAAAAAAATGACGCTGAGGAATGCATCTCCACACTAGCGTTTTTTTGATGCCGACGCTAGATGCTAGTGTGAGACCCCACTTATTATCTATACTATCTATAAAGAGATAACTTCAATAGACTAAGATAAGGTTTATACGTAAACCGAAAACACGAAACGCTTGCGCGATTTAATTGGACACAGCGCCATGTATTGGTTCATTTGTAAATTACGGTTCCGAAGCGAAGTGAGGGCGGGCCACTATAAATAATAAATAAATGCGCCAGAAAATCACACTAATCAACCAGGTCTCAAACTAGGGCAGCCTTTGTACTATGAGTACCAGGTGACGATAATTAACTAGGGGCGTCAACCCAGAACACCCAGCCCCAACACAACTTAGAAAATGTAATTTCCTACATTAATTTGACCGGGAATCGAACCCGGGACCGGGACTTCGCTTTCTCCCGGATAGGAACCGACCGGTTGTTGTATTGTTCCTTTATTATTTTTTGCCTTCTTCGAGCTCTTACGTTTTATTTTTTCCCATGAGCCCTCCGTTCCTAATTAGCTTCGACAATGAGATCCGCAAAAGTACGTCAAATTCCTGCTACTTAAATTAAATACGCATACCCTTAAACTGTAAGTTTATTTAGGATTCTTCTTTCTTTAATTAGGTAATGTAATTAATTATAAAGAAAAACTTCTCCTAAGGAATAATAGACAGTTTAAAAAAGACAACCGTTGATTAGAATGAAAAAAAAATTGCCTAATTATTATTAATTAAGTAAAAACAAAAAGTTTATTTTTATATTTTTTACTTAATTATAAATCATTATCTCCATCCTTTTCATTTACATCGTGGGTGGTATACATGGTGTATCCGTGAAGATTTACATCCTTTAACCATGTCTTCTACCAACCATTCTAAACAAATTTTGTTCTACCACTATAAAAATTCGTTAAAAAAACTACTCCCCGTACAAAATGAACAATTCACGTGACCGACTTTGTATAAAAAGTTGAAATTTTTGTAAGTGTTGAGTGTGTCCAAAAGTTATAAACAAATGTTAGTTTTTTTGAGTTTCGTGTTGCAATAAAACTTTAAATTATTAAAACGGGCAGCAGCAACAAATCGTCGGTCGTGTCTTGATAATACTATTACGGGAAAGGGCTGAGTCAATGAAACGACCGATTCCGCCGAGTGGCTTGTTTGCACTTAATTAAAACTAAGTTTATTGTTACTATAAATGATACAATTTGCATGTCGAAATATGATACGATCACTCGTACAGTCGACTCCAAAAATATGTAGGTATACACTATAGAACTTGTCACAAAAACGACTTCTAACTTCTTATACATGATGTATTGTGGTGTATACATATTTTTGGAGTTGACTGTACACATAACTAAAGACATCCATATCGGTGTCCCTGTCCTTCCCACTAACATTTATACTCAACCCTAAGATCTCTTTGCACCGCATGCCCCAAGGGAAATACACGAATAAAGATGTAAATAAAATTTTAAGACACAGCAGACGTGATATGGATTTACATATGTAAGTAATGTGAACAGATCGGAACGTGGGAAAATATTGAAAATATCGATGTGCCTAGGTTTTCTAACCCTGTCAAATGAGATACAGAGCGTGACAAGATTTACAGTGCGAAAACTTTCGTACATAGTTACTAGGTATGTAAAGTGGGGGCAATGTAATATGCCGCATTTGACATTTGTCAGTTTTTTTTTATGTGATAGGTAGCAGACGAGCAGGCGGATCACCTGATGGTAAGCAATTGCCGCCGCTCATGGACACTTGCAACACCAGTGGAGTCACAAGTGCGCCGCCAACCCTCAATCCCCCTCCCCCCGGGGGTGGGCCTCCGGTACCCTCACTCACCCGGCGAAACAGGGGCTGCTTCACGCCGGTTTTCTGTGAGGCAGTGGTATTACTCCGGTCGAGTCGGCCCATTCATGCCGAAGCGTGGCTTTCGCACACTAAAAATAAGTATGTAAAGTGGGGGCAATGTAATATGCCGCATTTGACATTTGTCAGTTTCATTTAAATACTAGGCCGCTCGCGACTTCGTACGCGTGGAGAACTTACCGTCATATTTTGGACAATTCACACAATATTTTTGTTTTTGAAACGAGCCACTGGGGGAACCCCCGTCGTAAGTTATACGATGGGCTCCGGGGGACCCCCTAGGCCCCTGTTGTGGACGATATAAAGATCCGCCCAATCGTAGTCCTACTATTACTGCAACGATAATAAACATGCGTTAATATAAGTTAACTATAAGACCAAAATGTTATCATGTTTTATGCAAATATAGAATTTGATTTGATTTGATTTGATGCTATATGTACGACGACTGCCTCGGTGGCGCAGTGGCTAGTGGGTTGCACTTTAAAGCGACGCCTGCGCTTGGGGTCCCGGGTTCGATTCCCGGGTTGGGACAAAAATTTGTATCTGAGTTTTGCTGTTCAGAAATTCTCAGTGTCAGCCCGAACTCTGGAAGTTGGTTTGTACCCCCATGTCTTTGTAGCAAGTTAAGCGTTTACATTGATCCTGCGCCCGAACTCTCTTCCGTCGTATCACACTGGTGTCCTATCGAATTAAGAGGGTAAGGGAATAGAGAGTGCATTGTGTTTGCGCACACACTTGAGCATTATATATCCAACGACATACGTTAAGATCGTTAAAATTAGCCGTCGTAGCCAAATATCGGTTGCAAGATTTTATTTAATAGTGGTAAAAATATGACCTGACTATCACAGATAGGTAATAAATAAATTATTGGAACAAAACGTAGTTAAACTAAATGTCCTGCAAAGAACTTAATTGTGTGAACAATAATCTTGCAAGAAAAAAAGATCTAACAAGCCCCTAATAGAACCCCGTAATTCAGGATCTGTCCTGACTTCCAGGAAAAGTGCTTACAAGAAATTGCTTCTTTATTGAACAACAGAAGAAACAGGGACTACGTAATTACATATCTTCACGGAAATGTTCGAACGTTTTCCTAATTAGGTAATTTAATAGGTGTTAATTATATACAGGGTGTAACAAAAAGGGGGTATCAACCATTAAGATAAATAATGTGTACCTTGTGTAGATTCTATTATGCAAAGTTTCAAATTAATAAAAAAATATTTTAGGATAAGATAAAAAATCTTACCGTAATTCATTTATAAAATTTTGTATTCAAACAATTGTCAGGAATGCAAGGGGCGGTAACTATTCAAAAAGGAGCGGTCAAAGGTTAATTAATATCCCTATCAGCTGATTGCTCATTAGTGATGTGCGAATTGAAATGGATTTCACGAAGAATCGGATTTCAATTAAATATTAATAATCGTAATATTAAATTGGCAGGTTAAAAACTCTATTATGAGATTTGTAAAGTGTGTCAGAATCGGTTCACTTTGGGATGAAACCCCCTTTTCGTTACACCCTGTATATACTTACTCCTCTGTTCTAATTGGTGAGATAACAAATAGGTGTGACGATCAATCCTCACATCTTAATTACGAGTAGGTAGGTACCGTAACGATGGTAACTCCTTCGGTGCTGGCCGCAATCTTTGGTCGATATTTTTAAAAAATAATCTGTTGTCTATTTTGAAAAGAAGACGGATTATAATTTTATTTTTAATCATGTGGAGTAAACTGACAGATGTCAATGTGTCATCCCCCTACAATATCACTCAATTTGACAGATCCAAAATGTCAAAATGTATGGAAACTTGACATTCACATCTGTCTGTTTACTCTACATGATTAAAAATCAGAGTATAGTTAGAGTTATCAAAAACAGATGTGTTTGTCTGGGTGTAATAATACAGTTGTTTAATGTAGCGTACATAGACCCAACCTATAATTGGACAACTCCTTTGTCAAATTAATTCATGAAATTAATTGATGGCGCCACTGCCGCTTATCTCATAGTATATGGTTACCCCATTCATTATAAAACGTGGGAACTCTGATGTCTCGCAAAAATCCGTTACACACAAAGTTAACACTGAACTACGACCTTTGAACTCCTGCAACGAACCAGCAAACTTTAATATGTAGGTTATTTTATTTTGTTCCCTTTTTGCTGTTTTCAATTTGAACTTTTAATGTAGGTGGGTATCTACTGTATTTTGTGAGCAATGGTAGCTCAAATTCCGTTCCAAATAAACAGAAATATTTTTGCAAATTGGATGTATTCGCAAAAATATTTGTGTAATAATATTTATTAACAAATAAATACACATATTTTTGCGAATTGGATGTATTCGCAAAAATATTTGTGTTTCAATTTTCATTTCACATGACGAGTTATGTTGAAGGCTGAAAAAATTTGCTGTTTTCAAAGGTTCCAGTCCAGCTCGTCCATTTATGCCGAAGAGTGGCTCTCCCATGGTTACTAAATGTATCACAACTAGGTACTTACTCACAAAACAGTGGCCAGTACCTAAGATATAAGAATGTTCATTTTAAAAGATGCTGACTGCTGAGGGCTGACTGAGTCCGCTCAATGGGAAAATCAGGCCGCATAACGACCGTAGCGAAGGCACCTCATACACCAAAAGGTGGAAAACTTTGAAGAATAGAGGAGGTCTAATCTCGACAAAAAAGAGATGTCCTGAAGACGCGCCCTTCGCTGCCATCTCATATTACTATAATGGTGATATGCTAATGTGTCCCCTCTGCCGACGCACATTTAATGCCAAGATTGACTACGCTAGTACGCCAGAGGGCAGGAATAACTTAGCCCTCAAAGTTAAAAATAAAATAAATGCGACAGACTATCACACCAATCAAACTGGTCTCAAACCCCTGTACTATGAGTACCAAATGACGAATTAACTGGAGGCGTCAACCCAAAAGACCCAGACCTAAGAAAACTTAGAAAATGTTGTTTCCTAAATTGACATTAATTTAATTGAGCGAACATTCTAAATGTACAAAAGTGGCTTCACATCAAGGCATCACCTACAAAAAGTATGTTAATAGAAATATGTCATTATAAGCAGAGCCTTTTCTCATCATAATAACATAGAGTGCCTCTATAATGATAGCAGATCAGCACGGAAAATTTGAATCTGTTTTCTTGAATAATTGTTTTCATTTTCAAAATTATTAACCCTTTCAGACCGGGTACCAAAACGACGGCGTAAATTATTGTTTCTTTTCCCTTTGAATATTGTCTAGGGAAATAATATTTATTAACAAATTCTACTTAATCACCTTTTGTAACATTTACTGTGTTACAAAAGGTGATTAAGTAGAATTTAACGCAGTATTTACGTCGTCAGTAGAATCTACTGACGAACTACCTGCTGCATTAAATTATCTGATATAGGTATTTAAGAATAAAAAGAAAATATTTACATACATCGTATATTTCACATAATAGACCAGGTACACTTTACATACGCATGCGTCTGTGTCTCACTCAGCTTGTCCCACAAAAAACTAGAGTTATGCTCTATGGTCGGGTGGTAAGTGAGGGCGGGCCACTAGTTAATTAATAAAGTAATAAATCATATTATGCTGGATGGATTTTTCTAATCTACATTTATTAGACAATAACTCGGGTTTGTGATCATCAACCCGCTTTAGGCAAGCGTGGTGAGCCTAATCCCGAGTAGCGATGACTTGATTTCTTTCTATGATGGGGGCCTTTGCCCTACTGTGGGACAGTATGGGCTGATACTTTGCATAATTATTACGCACGTATAGATTGTAGGTACCTAGTTTAGTATTATTACCCAGTGAGCTAAATCGTGGGTAAGCCAGCAAGTCTCGGATAGTTTCCTACTTTCGAATATTTGTTGAGATAATGAGTCTGAACGTGTAAACACGATCCGCTTAATTAGGCTCCCCTGCCTAAGGGTTGGATACGTCAGACGGTTACCGCTTCAACGTTAATTGCCGGACCTGCCAAAGCTTCATATTCCAAGTGTAGGTACTACAGACCGGGAATTTGATGCTGGACAGAAAAAATTGTCACTTGCTAAAAAAAATACAAGATCCTTTTATTTTATTATTGTTTGTTTGCGGGATCACAGAGATCGCGCGGCTTAGTACAACGCCGGGCCGCGGTGTACTCGAACGTGCGAGCGTCGGTCCGAGCGCACTTTCGACGAACCTCGAAAAAATATTACTGTAGCTCTCTCTAATCCTTTTCCGAAAATCGGCGTGTCCAAAATTTTTAACAAAAATCACGTAGGTACCAGTGGATTTTAATCTACGTGCGTTGTTAGAGTGAACCGTGCTCAGAAATGTTTATGGATGCTTTTTTGGTAAGCGCTTTTTAACTCGCCTTTTTCGGAACGTTTTTTTTTGTTTTGTAAACTATTTGTATGTTTTTGTATTAAAAAAATATTGGTGCTTAATTAAATTTTATTCAAAGGTTTGGGATAATACATTAAAGTCCGCTTGCGCCAGATGTTGGAAGACTAATTCATTAATTCCGTGATAATTATTCCCCTACTTATTAATTAAATTAATTTAACACCCTCGGTGTAGATCATTAATCCGATATTGCGCAATACAAATATTTCCGTGTTAACGAATAATTTGAGATTAAAGTGCTTAGTCCTGACTCGCGGAAATGGACTTTAGTAAGTTTAAAAAGTGTCTTTCCTTCTGTTATAAGCGCTGTAATTCCGGCGTTGGTTCTTTCGCTTACAAAAATGGTAGGTTGGTTGAGGTTGACCAATATTGCGAACAGAAAAAAACCAGTTGAAAAAACATCCATTGAATCAGCATTGAATAACAACATACATTATCAAAGTAAATGTTAAAATTTAAAACAAGCTTTAATTTGCTTTTTTAAACTGCTCCTTTAACTAGAGGCTTGTTTATTTATAATAATGAAAATCCTACTTATTATAGAGGCGAAATTTTGTAAGTATGGATGTATGGATGTTTGTTACTCTTTCACGTAAAAACTACTGAATGGATTTGAATGAAACTTTACCACAATATAGCTTATACATCAGAATAACACATAGGCTATAATTTTTGAGGTTTCTACGAACCTGAAGTCCACGCGAACGAAGTCGCGGGCAAAAGCTAGTCCATACTAGTCCATACTAATATTATAAATGCGAAAGTAACTCTGTCTGTCTGTCTGTCTGTCTGTCTGTCTGTCTGTCTGTCTGTTACTCTTTCACGCCAAAACTACTGAACGGATTTAAATGAAATTTGGTATACAGATGATCTAGACCCTGAGAAAGAACATAGGCTACTTTTTATTGCGAAAAGGGGGTTGTAAGGGGTTAAAAGGGGGGTAAAAAGTTACTTTTCCACGCGGACGAAGTCGCGGGCGGCCGCTAGTATTATTATAAACCAGTTGTTGTCTTGTGAATAAAATAGTTGTTTCACAATTGTTGGTTCTACAATAGTTTTAGCCTAAGTTCTTTTAATGAAATACTGTTTTCTAATGATCTTATTGAAGTTAAAGTAATAACTAAAGGTGGGTGTTATTGTTAGACTCGGATCTATTATTCTATGAAATGACTGAAGTTCCAAACAATTAAAATACACTTAACAAGAGATTGAGTTAGCATCAAGACTTCACCACACTCACAGACTTATTTTATTTGTTTGACTGGCTGGATGGCGCATTTGGTAGTGACCCCGCCTCATATGGCAAAGGTCGTGGGTTCGATCTCCACCCTGGACTAACATTCGTATGACTAACACTTCTGTTCGTTCAGTGTGTAATGTAATAATATAATAAGTAATATAATATTTTCACTACATCACATACATTGATCTGACTCTGAGATAGGTAGCTCAAGCACCTGTGTTACAGATATCAGAACCAACAGTGGGATTACAAATATATATACATATAATACTTTTCTTTTGTAAACACATACTTATAATACATAGAAAACACCCAGACCAATACAAACAGACATGTTCATGCACACAAATGTTTGTACTGTGCGGGGATCGAACCCGCAACCCTTGGCCCAGACGCAGCATTCACTACCACTGAACCAACCGGGTCGTCAAATGTTTGTGTTTCCTCTGTTGTCTAAAATCTGTAACACAAGTGCTTAAGCTATCTAATACGGAGTCAGGTCTATTTATTATTATTATTTTTTTTTTATTATTAGGAAAGGGAGTTAAAGGTTGGTAGCTCACTTGTGACTCGACTGGTGTTGCAGGTGACTAAGGGCGGCGGCAGGTGGTTATCAGCAGACGATCCGTATGTTCGCCTGCCATCTCTTACATAAAAAAAGATTATGTTGTCGGCATTTCAGGAAGAAGGAGGCTCGTTTGTTAAACATTTCAAAGCTATACTGGTGTGGAACGTAAGGGGGCCCACACAACATCTTTCGGGCCCCAAGTCAACCTCTCCTGCCCGTGGCGCGTCCTGCTGATTAACGAAAGAGGCTCTGACGAACCACCCACCAACCCGCACTGGACCAGCGTGGTGGGGTATGGTCCAATCCCCCATATGAATACGACACTGCCCCGGCCCCCAGTTCCCGGCAGCCCTGCTATTCCGGGCCAAGGCGGCGGTCTCGGTAACGGCAGGGCAGGGGGTGCTAAGAATCTCCGGGTTACGGAAGGCCGCCACACCACACTGACCTTGGCGACGTATAACGGACGCACGCTTCGGCTCGACTCGCATCTGGCCCAACTCGAGGAGGAGTTGAAGCACATAAGATGGCATGTTCTCGGGCTGTGCGAAGTCCGTAGAGAGGGTGAGGACACACTGACCCTAGAGTCTGGCCATCTTATGTACTTCAGGGAAGGAGATAATCCGTCACATGGCGGCGTCGGGTTCCTAGTCAACAAAGTCCTCACTGACAACGTTATTGAAATCTCCAGTGTGTCGGCGAGGGTTGCGTACCTCGTAATTAAATTAACCAACAGATACAACCTAAAGGTTATTCAAGTGTACGCTCCAACGTCGACATACTCGGATGATGTCGTAGAAGAGATGTATGAGGACATTTCTCGAGCCTTACACAACACCACTAAGGCTCACTATAACGTTGTCATGGGGGATTTTAACGCAAAAGTGGGTGTACAGACTTACAGCGAATCGATGCTGGGATCATACGGCTTTGGAAGTAGGAATCATAGGGGGCAAATGCTCGTCAATTTCTTAGAGCGCGAGGGGCTTTTCTTAATGAACTCGTTCTTTAAGAAACAGCCCCAGAGGAAATGGACGTGGCAGAGCCCCGATACTATGACTAAAAATGAGATCGACTTCATCATATCGGACAAAAAGCGAATATTCAGAGATGTCTCAGTGATCAATAGGTTTAAAACCGGAAGTGATCACCGACTTCTCAGAGGCACTCTGAATATCGATTTCAAGCTTGAACGCTCTCGATTGATGAAGTCCACGCTCCGGCCAAATCTACTCCAATCGCTCGCTGGTTCCGACGTCTTCCAACTTAAATTGGAAAATCGATTCGCTGCCTTGGGATACACAATTGACGTAGATGTCGACGAAGAACTCGACCAAGTTGTGGAAATTCTTCGGGACGAGGGTGCAAAGTTCTGTGAGTTGCGACGTACGGGCAAACGGTCTAAGCTTTCGAAAGAGACTCTGGACCTAATGGACAAGAGGCGGAACGATCCATCAGTCACTTCGGCAGAGCAACGGGCTCTGAATAAGTCCATCTCCAAGCTGTTAAGACGTGACCTCCGAAGCTCCAATACACTCTTAATACAGAGAACAATTGAGCAGAACCGGGGGTCCAAAGTCTTCTTACAACAGCTTGGAAGGAGCCACCTGTCGAAGTTGACCAAGGCAAATGGAGAAGTCGTCACGTCAAAGCCAGAGATTCTTTCGGAAGTTTACACGTTCTATAGCCAGTTATACGCGTCGCACTCACCCCACCCTACGCCGGATGAGAAGGATTCAAGAGCCACATTAACCCGCCATGCGACGGAGGATCTACCCGACATCAGCTTGGAGGAGATCGAGGCAGCTCTTGGGCAACTTAAAAATGGAAAAGCCCCGGGAGAAGACGGAGTCACAACCGAGCTTCTAAAAGCTGCCGGCAAGCCGGTGCTGAAGGAACTTCGGCGTATATTTAACTCGGTTCTTTTCTCTGGGAGAACTCCTAGGGCGTGGCAGCGGAGCTTGGTCGTGTTGTTCTTCAAGAAAGGCGACAAAACCTTACTGAAGAACTATCGACCAATTTCACTTTTAAGTCACGTCTATAAATTGTTCTCAAGAGTCATTTCGAATCGCCTTACACGAAGACTTGACGAAGCTCAACCTGCAGAGCAGGCCGGGTTCCGACGGAGTTATAGCACCATAGACCATATTCACACAGTGAGACAGGTTATACAGAAGACCAAAGAGTATAACCAGCCCCTGTGCATGGCGTTTGTGGACTATGAAAAAGCTTTTGACTCCGTCGAGACCTGGGCTGTTCTCGAGGCCTTGCAGAGGTGCCAAGTCGATTGGCGATATATCGAGGTGTTGAAGTGTCTATATGACGCCGCTAATATGTCCGTAGTAATCCAGAATGGCCAAACCGAGCCTGTCCTGCTGCGACGTGGTGTGAGACAAGGAGATGTTATATCTCCGAAACTCTTCTCCACTGCGCTGCAGGACATGTTCGAAACGCTAAACTGGAAAGAGCGCGGAATTAATATTAATGGCGAGTACATGTCACACCTACGATTCGCAGACGACATCGTCATCTTGGCGGAAACCTTACAGGACCTACAGGAGATGGTGAGCAGCCTGGCTGAATCTTCTAAACACATCGGTCTTCGGATGAACTTGGATAAAACCAAGGTCATGTTCAACGAGCTCGTTGATCCGGGACCGGTCGCTGTTAATGGAGTACCTCTCGAAGTTGTCCAGGAATATGTCTATCTAGGACAAACGCTCCAACTAGGCAAAAACAACTTCGAGAGAGAAGTCAATAGAAGAATTCAGCTAGGCTGGGCAGCATTTGGTAGGCTTCGTCAAGTCTTCTCGTCACCCATCCCTCAAAGTCTTAAGTCGAAAGTCTTCGACCAGTGCGTCCTTCCGGTCATGACTTACGGTGCCGAGACGTGGACACTCACGGCTGGATTAATCCAGCGGTTCAAAGTCGCTCAAAGAGCTATGGAAAGGGCTATGCTCGGAGTATCTCTGAAGGACCGCATCAGAAATGATGTAATCCGACAGAGAACCAGAGTCACCGACATAGCCCACCGAATTAGCAAACTGAAGTGGCAGTGGGCTGGTCACATTAGCCGCAGAACTGACAACCGTTGGAGCCATAAGGTCCTTGAGTGGAGACCGCGACTCGGCAAACGTAGTGTTGGACGCCCTGCTACAAGATGGGATGACGACATTCGAAGGCTGGCTGGAGTGGGCTGGATGAGAGTGGCCGAAAATCGGGAGCGGTGGCGTGCATTAGGGGAGACCTATGTCCAGCAGTGGACGAACGTAGGTTGCTGATGATGATGACTGGTGTGGAAATACCGCTCTACCCGGTTCGGAAATACCGCTCTACCCGGTTCGGAAATACCGCTCTACACGGTTCTATGTTGTCGTTTGGAACCGTATTTTTTTCTTATTTCACGCTCTAATTTGTACACAGGTACACGAAAATCTATACTAAAGTAATTACAAAAAGTTCATTTCTATACCTTCATCACCTTTGCCCAGCAGTGGGGCAATAAAGTATATACTGATACTAAACTTTTACTTGGCAGACGAGCAGTCTGTAGCGCTACCGTGAGTTGACATCGAAAACTGACATAACGTAAATTATTGCTCTGTCTCTTTCAAATGCATCACAGTGAAAGAGACAAAGCGATAATTTTTATTTTTGGTATAGCAATTCTTTGCAATTTATTCTTAAGTAAATATTGCACTTAAAAAATTCCTCGGAGGGTTCAGGTGGGACTCGAACCCACAACCTTCCGCAGACCGGGCAGATATGCTATCCACTTTACACCATCCGAACCCCTTACTAAGCCGACGAATTTCGTAAGTGCTTAACTCGCCATGAGCTGACGATAGTCTCATCAATATTGTAGGTATACTTTACAATATCCAGTGGAAACATTGTTACAAATATTTGACCACTAGTTAAGATGAAACTGCTGAACGAATAATTATTATTTTTGGTATAGCAATTCTTTGCAATTTATTCTTAAGTAAATATTGCACTTAAATAATTCCTCGGAGGGTTCAGGTGGGACTCGAACCCACAACCTTCCGCAGACCGGGCAGATATGCTATCCACTTTACACCATCCATCATTATTCGATATTAGTAATATCCCCAATAATATCCCCTTCCCCCCAGGTGGGCCTCCGGTACCCTCACTCACTCGACGAAACACAGTACTGGGGCTGCTTCACGCCGGTTTTCAGTGAGGCAGTGGTATCACTCCGGTCGAGCCGGCCCATTCATGCCGAAGCGTGGCTCTCCCACAGTTAAAAAGTATCCTTCCTTACTCCCTCGGCGAAAAACAGCGCAAGCGCTGCTGCTTTACGCCGATCTTTTGTAAGGCCGTGGTATCACTCCGGTCGAGCCGGCCCATTCATGCTGAAGTGTAGCTCTCCCACGGTAATGATTTTTGGTCATCGCGAGACCTATAAATTTGACCTACATAGATTTTATCAGGCAATTGGTAACTAATACCATTAAAATCCATATTCAACGACATTGTACACATTGATGAGGATTTTATGCAAATCACTTGCGCGATGCAATCTACACTCAGCGCCATCTTTTGGTAATGTACGGAACTAATGATAAAAACAAGTTCCAAAACAAAGTGAGGACGGGCCACAGTTTATTGAATAAAAGTATATGAACAGGAAAATAATTGAGCAAACGTTATCTTCATGTCAGATAATATAAGCCCAAATGCTGATACAAGTCCTTAATATATGGTACAGTAAAACCTCACGAAATATACCTGATAAACATGAATTTTTTTTCATTAACAGAATAGGTACAGTCAAAGGAAAAAGTAGATGATCAAAATCAAAAACTCTAGACTCAGACTATGGTGTCAAATTCAATCAGTTCTGACGCAAACCTCGTACTCATAGCCTCAAAGTGACAAGAGTTTTAATGCGAACTCCGCTCAATAGTAAGTGTAGTTTTTGATTTTGATCATCTACTTTTGTTGTTGACTGTACAGTCAGTAACACAATCTGGTCACCAAAAAGGAATGAGATCCCATCAAAAACAATACTTGTCAAAAAAACCAAGTCTCGCAACTACCGTAAAAAGTGGTGAGATCCATGTTTTGCCAAGTCGGTTATTCATTTATTGACTTGGCAATCACATTAAACAACCGAATCAATTTAATGCAGTACTTGTGAGATATATTGTGTAATGAATAACCGACTTGGCAAAACATGGATCTCACCACTTTTTACGGTAGTTGCGAGACTTGGTTCTTTTGACAAGTATTGTTTTTGATGGGATTGATTTATTCAACCCAATACTTATGACGTACGAGTAGTACTAACATGTAGCGATGATAGCTCAGTGGATAAGAAAGCCACGCTTCGGCATGAATGGGCCGGCTCAACGTGATACCACGGCCTCACAGAGGACAGTCGTTCAAATATATATCGCCGGTGGTATTGCAGATTGCTGTTCGGTGGTAACTATACAATATTAAGGTTCATTCCACAGTTTTGCTTGGAACGGCTATAAGATTAATAAAATGTCTGTTATTAAAAATACCAAGCTACTTTCGCGACTTAAATGCCAGTCGCAAAGCATAGATAATTTGATAGCTAGATATTGTCTACATAAACGTCTCAACCCTTGTGAACAACATTTTTAATGTAAAAATAAATCTCACGAAAAATATCTATACTTTTCATAGAAACGTGACATTTACATTTTGTAACTATTGAGGAGTCGTAAAAATGTTCGACTATTTCCGAAAACCATAGACAAAATATGTTGTTCAGAATGGTTTTGGAAGACGGGGTTAAAGGATTGTAAAGGTTAACAGATACACTCTGTATTTGTGTACCTATATTAATTTTTCAGTTTGCTAATTCGGTGGGCTATGTCGGTGACTCTGGTTCTCTGTCGGATTACATCATTTCTGATATTAGCAAACTGAAGTGGCAGTGGGCTGGTCACATTAGCCGCAGAACTGACAACCGTTGGAGCCATAAAGTCCTTGAGTGGAGACCGCGACTCGGAAAACGTAGTGTTGGATGCCCTGCTACAAGATGGGATGACGACATTCGAAGGCTGGCTGAAGTGAGCTGGATGAGAGTGGCCGAAAATCGGGATCGGTGGCGTGCATTGGGGGAGACCTATGTCCAGCAGTGGACGAGCGTGGGTTGCTGATGATTAATTTTTATCTTGGATTTATTTTAGTTGCCGGTCGCCAATTAAGAAGTTTTTTTGTTGATGATTTTAACCTTACTCTACCTCATACACCATAGTGGTAGTTTTGATCATCACCATACAAACATTCGTGTGAAAAACCTTGTGTTTTTTCAGTGTCTGGTTGTAATATCTGTATTTAAGGATTAAATTTGTAAGTCCTCTGCTATCCGACATCTATAACACAAGTGCGCTACCTAGTAGAGTCAGGTCAATGTATGACATGAATTTATTATTTATTTACCTTATTTGCTAAGGTTTAGGAAAGTATTACCGTTCAAGTAATTTGTATTCGTTATCATGCCTGAGCTCAGATAGGCTTAGAAAGCCTCAAAAGTACTGACAATCTACAAAATTGTTACAAGATATTTTCTTGCCGCTTAAAAGTTACTTAACTTGATAAAAAGCGACCGGACAAGGGTTGTAGAACGAAACGTTACCTACTGAGTTCCTCAGTAGGAATGGTATGACAATAGGCTTGTTTCCAAGGTTAGAGATTGGATGATTTTTTGTATAAAATGGAGAAATAACGGTAAAAAAAAACTACAAGAATTTAGTTTGATATTTTTTGTCATCAGTCAATTAAAGTTAGATCTAAATTTGATACGTAACTTGATTTTAAAAGTATTACATTTACTAAATAATTATATACAATTAGATAATTCATGCAATTTTGAGCAACTTTTCTTTTGAAACCATTTTCATAAACGCATTATTTAATATAGCTATCGAACAAAGGTCTCCCGTGATGAACACAAACTAGCACGCTGTGACGTCACAGCGTGGCAGGGCCGTTGTATGGAGCGTTTTGACAAGGTTTATTTTATGTGATCTTTGATTGGTGATATCTCGGAGAATATTCATGCTAACAGAGTAATCTTTTGCCGATGTTTCTACTTTGGAGAGCTTCTTTGATTACTAATCAGAAAAAAAAATTGGAAACAGGCCTATTATTCATACTACTATTTTATAAAGGCGAAAGTTTGTAAGTATGGATGTATGGATGTAAGGATGTTTGTTGCTCTTTCACGTAAAAACTACTGAATGGATTTGAATAAAACTTTACCACAATATAGCTTATACATCATAATAACACATAGGCTACAAACCTGAAGACCACGCGAATCAAGTCGCGGGCAAAAGCTAGTTATTCATATTCCTATTATCTTCATATTATTTTCTGTGTGTGTCTATAGGAAAATATCAATATTGCGTTGGTAGCCAGTAAGTACCTTCTTGTTCTATTTCCAATATTACTTTGGTTGCTAAGATACTTCTGTCTCATATACGCTTCCCTGATTAAGGAAGTTTCGTGTTTCTCAATATCTACCTACCTAACTAATAATTAGTTAATTGAAGTAATTGAACTCAAAGTATCGTTATAAATGGCGTTCTTGAGACTTTGATTTAGTTTGAAGTTTGATTGAAACAACAGTTATAAAGTGGTAATGAAGTAATAATTTGATAATAGAAATATAATCTGGACAAACATTCGTGTGATGAACACTTGTGTTTGTTCAGTGTCTGGGTGTTATATATGTATTCAAGTATTATATCTGTGAACCTCTGTTGTCTGATATCTGTAACACAAGTGCTTAAGCTACTTAGTACGGAGTCAGGACAATTTAAGTATAAGATGTTTTGCGAATTTATTTATTTATTTAGCGTGGTGATTAAGTCTAAATCCATCATAGTAGTGAAAACTATCAAGTTAGAAATCATTCTATTCTTTGGGCCTTTGCCCTGCAGCGGGACAGTATAATTATAGGCTGATACTTTACTAATATACCTTTGAAACACTGTCTATTTTTGAACTGTATGATTCTGTAACATATTTTCACATATTACTTTGTAGACAAAGGTGTTTGTTGAGAGTTTTCGCAGATTACGTTGAAAGAACTAAATTGAAAAAAAAAAATTGGAACAATGGCAAAAACAACGTCGACTTTCTTTTGTTACGAACAAATATTCGTAAATAGGTAGGTATGTTTTTTGATAGAAAAAAAATGCGTGAAGCCATATTTTGGTAAATTCAGATATTATGTAATTGAAAACTCAAGGTATAGTCACGTGATTGCTAGGTAACGATCAAAGAAATGATTATAATATTACTAGTGGCCCGCCCTCACTTCGCTTCGGGACCGTAATTCAGAAATGAACCAATAGATGGCGCTGTGTTCAATTACATCGCGCAAGCGTTTCGTGTTTTCGGTTTACCTATAAGCCTTGTCGTTGTCTATTGAAGTTATCTCTTTATCCATGATATAGAAGATGGGCCATATTCCTCATAATTTTACAGGGTACCTATTTAACAGACTCTAGCGGACTCTGAAAGAGATAGTTACCATCATCATTTCAGCCAGTAGACATCCACTGCTGGACATAGGCCCATAGGCCATAAAGATGATGATGATTAAGATAATGAGCATTAAGGTTAAATGATGTCTCTGAGTGCCAATTAGTTATACTATTAGTCTATGAGCGTCAACAAACGTGCTGAACAAAGTATTGGTTCAGGTGAGTTCCCTTTCTTACTCTCAGTACCACCTCCCAGCTATATGCTATATATTTTTATGTTATGCTTTATCTATCTATCTATCGTCTCATCTATCTATCTATATCTATATTAGGTAGATAGACGCCTTGTTAAGTAGGGGCCATAGTTTTCATGCCTATCGTAGAAAGGCGAACCCTTTCCAAACTCGTTCTAAAAGGACATTGTCATAATGACCTCGATCATGTGGGTTTAATTTTGCCGAAATCAAATTGAGTACGTTATATTTTATGCGTTTCTGAGGTCTGCGAATAATTACCACTAATGACGCCATAATGGCGTGTAATTTATGATGCGGCCAGAAGGCTACCCTTATCGGTTATTGCTTTGTGTCCGTCATGATGTGATTAGTTCAACAACGTACCAACTCATTCATACAAGGTGTATCTGTGAACATTTACATCTCTTTGAGTACCTACCAGTATATAAGTTACTCTTTGCCTTTGAGCAATCATTCTGAACAACATTTATTTTATGACATGGAAATTCGCAAAAAAAAAATCAACTTTTCAAAATCTTGAAATTCTCGCGCGAGTTGTCCCATAACCCACTTATCATTAAAAATACTTTGTTTTGTTCCTAAAACCAACATCTACTAGCTGACAGTGGTAAAACCAAGCATTATACTGAACTCGAATGGCAAAAGCTCGAAAAATTCCGTTGTATTTTCAGAATTATTTACATTTAACAACTCATGTCGGTTCAATAGTTCATCAATCAATAGTTCATGTAACGTAGGTGGAGCTTTTACAGTAACATATATAGGTAATACCTATGTGTATTAAGGTTCAAAATGATATCTCATTTCGGAAGCGCAAATTCCTATCTAATGAGCTTCCACTCTGTTAAGCCTGTGGTTTGGGGAAGAAAATCAAAGTCTACCGTAGTAATAATTGTCTCAATATGATTTATCCATTAAACGCGAACACAAATTCATAATTAGTTCTCTTAATAGGATATGTAATGTAAACGTTTATATTCTTACAAAGACGTAGGTATTCTACTAGATTGCTTTAACAATTGTTATGTATTAAAGGATGTTAACTACATACCGAAAGTTATAAGTACAATTATATCTATGTAAATACTATGTAAATGTATGGTTGCCGCGAGAACGTTTCATTATTGTTAATTAATTTCGGGAAAATTTTGTTGTTTACAACTTAACATGGCGCCGGTTCATTGTGACACAGAATACTTAATAGTACAAGTACAGAAAGCCCACTCCTAAAACCCGTTTATAGAAAATAAAGACTCAGGCTACCATAACATAAAGTTGAAATTCCAACCGCCCAGCGTTCAACACAATTATTCATACCTAGAAGTGCGTTCTCCTTCTATCGCAAGCAACTGTCTCGCATGCGTCGCCGCTCACTCGTGAGTTTCTACTGATTAGCCCCCCCGGAGGGGCCGCCGCATGTACTTGCAAGTTCGATACCTACACGCGGAGTGGGACAGGCGTGATTGAGAGCACATTTTAGAAGGATACCTACAACAAAACAAAATTCACGATCGGATCCGTAGATATACAGGTTGTAACAAAAAGGGGGTATCAACCATAAAGGGAAATAATGTGTACCTTGTGTAGATTCTAAATGCAAAGTTTCAAATTTATAAAAAAATAATTTAGGCAAAGATATAAAATCTTACTGTAATTCATTTAAAGTATGCAAACAATTGTCAGGAATGCAAGGGGCAGTAACTATTCAAAAAGGAGAGGTCAAAGATTAATATCTCTATCAGCTGATTGCTCATTAGTGATGTGCGAATTGAAGTGGGTTTCACGAAGAATCAGATTTCAATTAAATATTAATAATCATAATATTAACTTGGCAGGTCAAAAACTCGAATATGAGATTTGTTAAGTGTGTCAGAATCGGTTCACTTTGGGATGATACCCCCTTTTTGTTACACCCTGTATATTCTATTTATTATTCTAACTTGTCTTTTTGCGAGCGCTCTGAGTCTCTTTTATATTCCTGAACAACTTGCCGGCTTCTGTATGTACAAATTGGGTGTCTTTAAGTCGAGAGTGAATAGGATTCTTCTGGGAAAGCTTGCTACATCTTAAACCTTATTGTCACTCTCCATCAGGTGAGATGAGGTCAATTGCAAACCAATTGAATTAAAAAAAATATCTCGTTCGGTACAGGACGGTTTCGCTGTAGCCTTTTTTTGTGATAGGTAGCAGACGAGCTGACGGATCACCCGATGGTAAGCGATTGCAGCTGCCCATAGACACCTACAACACCAATAGAGTTACAAACGCGCTACCAACCTTTAACCCTCTTTCCTCCCAATTGGGCCTCCGGTACCCTCGCTCTTTTGCAGTTTGGAGATTACAGACTAGTGCCTGTGTGCCGCTCGACGCGAACAGTGACGATTGCTAATGAAATAAAATGACACGAGAAGAGATGAAATGAACACGCAGAACACTTAGGAATGTCAATATGTTCAGGTTTCGGCATGTAGTACACCTAACCGCATGAAACCGAAAGATAACATAGACATAAAAAGATAGAAATCAATCCTGGAATTCCGATTTTTAACCTTACCTTCGGTTGTAATATCATGTCCGCTCTTTACTGTGTGAGCACTAAAGCGTTCCAGTTAATTAGTGTCTTGTATCTTGTGTCTTGCCTACCTGAGATGTTAATTGACTGGGGATTGTATGCTTGTGCAACTTGCTTGTACTAAGTTTCCCAGAGGATCCGTCCGAGGCGGATTTACACCTTTACCCGTTGGGCTATTTTGCCGCTCCTACTAGTTTTTTTGCAATTGGGTATTTGACTAATCTCGATATAGTAAAAAAATATTGATACTCTATCAAAATATTGGTAAATAAGAACCAATGGCCAACATTTTCAGTTAGAAATATAACGTCTAGCTGGTTTTGTAAGCAGTCAAAGTTTCATGGGCAAGTCCATTTTTAAAGTATAAAATTCAAAAAAAAACATTGAACTACCCGTACATTTTCCACCAACTTTTATTATAAAACCATTTACTTAAACGAAACATTTGATATAGCTACCAAACAACATTTATTAGACGCGCACACGAAAGTTTGAGTTGTGACGTCACAATTCAATAGTCATTTGTATAGAGCGTTTTTGGGCTTGCACAAAATATGTGCTCTTAAAGTTATTATATCTCAGGTAATTCAAATGAGAATCAAGTGATTCTTTCAACAATGTTTCTTAAATTGAGGCGTCTTTTGATTGAACACAAAAAAATTTTAGTCAAATACCCAATTCGATACCATATCATACCTAACTAGCACAATCATGTTTCTTCTTTTCTACTTTTTTTTCTTTTTACTTCTTTTCCACTAAGCTGTGTCATTATCCACTAAGGAAGGTATTGTTACAATATTTTCAGTCAAACTTTTCGATCATAGAACACGTTTAAAGTGTCGTTAGCATTGAAGACTCCATCCCTATAATTTGGCATTTACGGAACATAACTAAAACTCCAATTAAGTACTATGGATGGCATGTTCAAAATTTTAAATATTTATAGCTGTATAACTGTGGTATAACCATTAAGGGGCTATACGAATGAAACTAGCGCCGCCAACCTATTTACACTGATTGTGGCGAAAATATGATATTTTTGAAAATGTCGCGTGTTAGAAATATTGTATTGCATATTGAATAATCCAATTTACTTGGATCTAAGTCTGTAATGTTTTATTTTCTTCAAAAATATCATATTTTCGCCACAATCAGTGTAAATAGGTTGGCGGCGCTAGTTTCATTCGTGTAGCCCCTTAAGTACTATGGATGGCATGTTCGAAATTTTAAATATTTATAGCTGTATAACTGTGGTATAACCATTAATGAAAGTAGGTATGTTTAGAATTGTGTGTCTAGAGATCATAAAGATGGTCAAATTTTAATTTTAAGTTTCTAAGAAGCCATATGAAATCTAAGATAATGAGTCAAACACTTTCCGCCCAATAAAATCTGCCACCCTGGGTTCCTGCCAACTAAACTAGGCTAGATAACTAAAAGATAGTTAATCCATCACTAGGTATGTAGCCCTCTATTTACTATCTTTTAGCCTAAGTCCCTAATTATAAAGGCGACAGGAGGTGATTCTGTTGTTTACCGGTTGTAAACCGGACTGGTTCTAGTGCAAATACCCACGTTTGGTAGAAACACGTACCTACGAGTTTACACGTTTAATACTGGCCGAGAGCTAAGTAATACAGGTAGTCGTACAGAACAGGATTTAGGGCCATCAAGTATTTTAGGCGCCATCTATTGAGATATTATTTTATTACCTTTTTATTTTTTTAAGAAAACGCCTCATTAAACTAGGCTGCGGACCAGGGGCCAATTTTCTCCGAACCCACTTTAGTTGACATGTAAATTATTTGACACTTTACTCAGAGGTGGTGAATGAGGCCCTTATAGTAATAAACCAAGGTATTCACTTTTTGACTTAGTACCTTGGTCACGTGTTAAGACAGGATAGGTATAGTCTTCTTAACTTATAATGATGGGCAAATTTGATGGGAAGAGGCGTCTTGGACGGAGAAAAAGATCATGGTCACAGATTATACGGGAGTGGACCTGAATCACCAGCGTGACACAACTCTTTAATCTCGCGAAAGGTAGAGTGAAGTTCAAGCAACTGGCGGTTGACCTTCAAGATTGAAGAGGCACGTAAAGAAGAAATAAGAAGAATTAATATAGTACATACATGTGTTCGCAAATATAAGTGCCTTACCCTAATTCCCATGGGCGCTGAACTAATGGTTCCGTGGCATGATGGTAACTTAAACGTTCAGACTACGGGCTTACACTATACTATTTATAAAGAGAAAACTTCTATAGACAACGACAAAGCTTATAGTTAAACGGAAAACACGAGACGCTTGCGCAATGTAATTGAGCACAGCGCCATCTATTGGTTCGTTTTTGAATTACGGTCGCGAAGCGACCTCACTCGAGCTATTTTTACTAAAAAGACTGATTTCGTAAGTTTTACTAAAAAATACTGATTTCGTTTTAAGCTTTTTTTGTTTGTAACGGCACAAAAATTTCGTATTGTATGGAACTCGTTATCTAATATTGTCGAGATCGAGGGACCAGCCCAATTTCCGACATGTCATAATACTTATTGACAAAGAGTAAATTAAGTGGATAGGAATCTCTTTGATTTACGAAACGTTGAGTCTTTTTAGGCCGATGATAGCTCGGTGAATAAGAATGATCACAGCACTCAAAAGACGTCATAGTGTAATGAATATAAAACGATTTAACTATTTTTATGTCATTTGTTATTGCAAAATATATTTATTTATTTTTAAGACGCATTATTTTCTTTTATTTCTCTTAAAAAAGTTTAGAAAATATTCATTTTAGGGGAAGGTGGGGACCCCTCGTACGGTTTTCACATTTAATTTTATCTATTTTTTATTTTTCCATAAATTGATCACATGACAACTTAAATGTATAGTCTAACTATCTGAGCTTCATATAAAAAAAATACAGGTGAATTAATCTAATGTTTCAACAATTTATTATAATTTAAACTAAATCCGGAATATGTACGAATCTGCCCCGAGAACGGGGCACCTACATACAGTGTTGGGGGTACCTTCGTACGTACGATTAAAACCCTTAAAAATCAAAAATGTTTTATTAGCATTGAAATTGCAAACATAAATATTTAACTTACATTAAACAAAAATAAAATATTTTTCTGGTAGTCAACAAACAAAACATTGCCTTTTTTCGTATAACAAAACTTCAATGACTTTCCTTAAAATTAACGACATTGAAATTACTCCTGTAACAATAAAATACGAAATTGCTTAATTTTTCACACTAAAATCAAAAACCTTTTATTAGCATTGAAATTAAACACTAACATAAATTATGTAATTTCTATTAAACAAAAATCTAATACTTTTCTTGTAGTCAAGACAAATAACATAGCGTTTTCTTTGAAAAACAAAAACATAAATGACTTTTTTTTTAATTAACAACAATTAATTACTTTCCTGTAACAATAAAACATGAAATTGCTTCATTCGGACGCGTTCAAATGTGCCCCATCTAGTTCTGTCCGAAAGTGCCCCACTAACCAAATGACAACATATTATAACATTTTTAATATTCATTGGAAAACGTCATGAATTAACTATTGAAAACGTAACTTAAGTATATTTTGCTAGTTACTAATAGATTACTTTACACAGAAACTTATTTTAGCTACAGTAACAATAGACAAAAACATTCATCAAAAAATTACTCACCGAGCGCCAAAACACATTTGTTCCTGTCGCTTCACACTCACCGCTCCGAATGTCGCGATACTTCGTTGGCGTAAGGCTGGTACCGCGACTCACGACCACGTACAAAAGCAAGACCATACGTTGTATCGTTTGAAAATTATTTTGACTGTATGAATGTGCCCCGCGTACGAAGGGTAGGGATCTTCCCCTACTATGGAGAAGTGCTTGATTTGATTTCTAGTAAATTCAAAACAAAATTAGGCACTTTATAAATTATCGTTACCGGATTTCAACTTGAAAGTCTGCTCTCTATAAATTAATGGAGATTCAATAACGTAGTAATTGCGTATAACATTTATAACATTTGAAAGTTTTCATGGATCCACCCATAAATTGATGAAGATTTGATTTCGTTAAATTAAGTTTTTCTCCCTAATAAAAAATCCGAAGTTATTAATAGCTTACTTATTTAATTTGAGTAATTAAACGGTCAAAGAAAAATATTTCAAATTAGGAGGTATCTATTAAAGATTTAATAGTTGATGTTAGGTATGCTTGCTTCTTTCATTTTACAGTGTTACTTACAAACCGAATCTAAGCTTCGCATATGCAAAATTCCGACTAATAAACCCAGCAAAACTTACTTTAGATTTGAAAAATCTAGATGTGAATATTCGTATTTTAATTACTCTGTGATCTGGTATTCGTAACACAAGTGCTCGCTGCACCATCCACTGCTGGACAAAGGCCTCCCCCAAACTTCTCCACACAGATCGGTCCTGTGCCACCCGTATCCAATGGACTCCTGCGACCTTACCAGATCGTCGGTCCACCTGGTGGTCCACATTTCGTTGTACCTAAGTATTAATATTATTTGACTGCTACCAAATCATACCAAATTAGTACGGTTTTGCACATCGACTGTGTAAATGCTCTTAACAGCCCACACGATAAAAAGAGAACAAAACAGCTACTCAGACGACGCATCTTTCAATTTTATTGCTTATGCTATTTTTATCTACAAAACCACTGTATGCCCATCGAATCCACGGCAATAAAACGCGATAGTGACGTACGCGTCTCAGTATTTGATTCCGAAATTTGATAATCTGTTGCAAATTGAGGACATATTACAATGAGACACTGAGCGTGTTAGCTATTGAGCTATTCGATCATTATTTCTTTATCTATATTGATAGATAAAGAAATTGATAGATAAAGAAATAATTATCACGATGGAGAGCTAAACTGTCGGCGTATAACCGTCCCGTATTAACCGTACCGTAAAGAAAAGGTACCCATCACTTTCAAACAAAAGAGACGCACTGCTCATGTGAAAAGGAGGGAAAATCTGTTTCGCTCGAAACTTTTTAGGACGTCTCGTGAAGATCGCGTGAATCTTTTGGAGGTGGGTGGCAGAGTACTTTGTACATTTTTAGAAGAGGCCTGTGTTTAGCATTGGGCGTCTCAGTGATATTAATCAACCAAAGAAACCTTCCAATTGAACCAAAAAGTAATTCAATTTTCTTGTCTCACATAACGCTTTATGGAGCATAAAAGTCGATTTACTTATTAATTTTTTTGGGAGCATTGGAAGGTTTCCTTGGTTAATTGAAACGGAATCTACAAAGTTCGTAGAAATGTATTACTAATAACAAGTTTTACTTTCTAATTTATAAAAACGTTATCAACGAGATACGAGTAAGATTGTATAAAAATATGCTGTAGTAGATAATATGCCTCTGATTTTTTTTGGATACAAAAACAATATATATGTATTCATTATGTATGTCCCAAGTCATTAAAAATGTCCAATTCATGTATTTTCAAACTAGTTCTAGGTACCTATCTGTGGTCATTATATTCTGAACAACACAATTTCTTCTACGATTATGCGATGCATAATAAATAAAGATTATGAATTATTAAATTCATCGAAACATTTTCCACTCGACTTGAAAGTCGATACGTCAAGCAGTTATTATAATGTAGGTACTTACTTGTTTCTTGTGGCGTTGAGCCCTGATTAGGTATAACAAATTTGTATATTGCAACATGCGATCATAGAAACCCTAGGTACTTACTTTATACCAATCCAATAAATGCTCCATTCGAAAAGCAAATCAAAATTACATTAAAACCAATTTACATTGGGTTAGTGTCGAAAACAAAATTTATTGTCTGTAATCTGGTGTGTCTTTTGATATGCAAATAAATTTCTTTTCTAAAATATCTAGAGAGATTTACGGTTGAGAATGCTTTCCAAGCTTTCCAAGCCGCTGAGCTGGCTTGCTGTCATGTCATGGCATTTTCCTATCGTTTTATTTTAAATGAACATAAATCAAGGTCTACGTAACTATCCGCTTCTTTCAAAACCCTCGCCATTGTAGTTGCAGCTTTAGATAAACAAAACTTAATCTAAGATTTTGAACTATCTTATCGTAGAAAACAAACGGAACATTTTTACGTTTTTAGGCCTTACTGTGAAACTATGACAAAAATAAACATTGAAAATATTGGATTTTTAAGAAATCAATTAAACTATGGAGTAAGCTAGGTAATTTTTTCGACGTAGGGGAATATCTCGGTTTTTTATGTGATTGGTGGCAAACGAGCAGACGGATCACCTGAGGTAGGTAAGCGAATGCTGCCGTCCTTATACACCCGCCACATCAGTGGAGTCACAAGTGCGATGCTAACTAAACTTTAACCTCCTTTCCTCTGGTTCTGGTACCCTCACTCAGCAAAACGTATGCGTGATCGTGTCAGAAATGATGAGATCCGCAGGAGATCTAAGGTCGCAGACATAGCCCAAAGAATTGCGTGGCTCAAGTGGCAACGGGCAGGGCACATTGCGAGGAGAACAGACGGCCGTTAGGGTGGAAAGGTCCTTGTGTGGAGGCCCCGTGCATGAGGCCACAGCCGTGGCAGGCCTCGCACCAGGTGGACCGACGATCTAGTGAAGGTCGCGGGAATCCCTTGGATGCGCGTGGTACAAAACCGAACTGCGTGGAGAATTTTGGGGGAGGCCTATGTCCAGCAGTGGACGTCTATTGGCGGAAATGATGATGACCGGAGTAAGTGGGTTCAACTTAAAACTAACTCATTTAAAGTGAGTAAGTTGTGAGCACAGTGAGTCACTTTGCAGATTAATACACAGATCTGCGATCGAGTGTTAACTAGTAACCAGACCAGTTGAGCGGCACTAGATTATTTGAGGTTGGACTCATATCGGCGCGGTCAAAGTATGGTGAG
Organism: Cnaphalocrocis medinalis; assembly: GCA_014851415.1. Taxonomy (NCBI): domain Eukaryota; kingdom Metazoa; phylum Arthropoda; class Insecta; order Lepidoptera; family Crambidae; genus Cnaphalocrocis; species Cnaphalocrocis medinalis. The sequence goes on along the minus strand of CM026290.1, from coordinate 4,488,202 downwards.
GGCATATCTACGATTTAAATCTTTGCTAGTGAGCTCCCCAGTGTAAACGCACCGGGGAAAGAGCCCTTAGCAAGTACCTGGTGAGCGTCTCCCAAGATTCGGTCCGTATGCCGAGACGGTAGGAAGGACCATGGGCTGGTGGAGGGACCTGTGTCCCCAGTGAAGCGCGCGGATGAATTACTTTTGGCTCACTTAACCTTCTTCAAAAACGAAGTTCTCTATTTACCGGTGTCACATTCACGGTGCCTAGTTGTGAAGAGGGTTCAATGTAAGATGTTTTGCAAAATAAACTGTTATGCTAAGTGAAAAACTAACGACTGTATTCCTTTCCCCTAAGAGCATCTTTTGTGCAGTAAATAGTATCCCATCAAAAACAATACTTGTAAAAAAAAACAAGTCTCGCAACTACCTTAAAAAGTGGTGAAATCCATGTTTTGCCAAGTCGGGGTTATTCATTTATTGACTTGGCAATCACATTAAAACATAATTTATATCTCACAAGTAAATTGATTCGTTGTTTTATGCCTTAGAATTTTGATGATCGGTGAGTCAGTCAGTGAGTAATCTTTACAATGCTTGCATGGTTACTGAAAATTCAGTCTTCTAGTTGTATCCACAACGAAGTTATAGGGCGTCGAAAATGGCCTGAATTGCTTCGAGAAAAGGATGGTATGGCCGTGCCGCTTTTTTGCTCGACTTGGCGGGGGCACTGCCGTGCCTCCAAATTTATACTGTCCATCTATCTCATAGGGATGGCCTCTTATTTATTGTACCCACCGAAGGATATACTCCCCCTTGGCAAACCTGTGTGTGATTAAGTTCAAATTGATGGCACCAGTGCAGTGGCAGCACCGTCTATGTGGTAGCACTTGTATTGGCTAACAAGGCAAATTGAATTCAAATAGAAGGCCCCAGTCGGCAGCAGCGTCGATGTGCAGATTGCAGAGTGTGCAGTGTCCTACTATGGTCAGCAAAATAATTAGTTGTACAGCAAATGTATGTTTTTTGCTGAGCAATTGTTTAAGTTAGTCTTAGATCCTGCTGCTCGTATCTGCATGTATCTGTTATTATAATGAAATTAATCTTAATACTAAAAGTAGCTACTAGTATAGTCTACGGCAAGAAAGTGTAGTTCTTTATGTCTTTGAGTGCGCAGAAACCAATTTTAATAGAAAGTCTTCTTTACAAGTGCACAAAATAACGGTCATCGCTATACCTTTGTGCCGCCAGCTATACGAAATGCGAAGACATTCGACGGGAAAAAGATAAGAATATAAATTTTAAGAAAAAGCTTATTAATTATTATTTGTCTGCAAGTAGCTTAGATTAGCCCATAAGTTTTGCTATGTCAGAAACTCGTGATTCTACAGACAAACTATGAAAATAGTTTTGCGGGAATAATGCACTTTTAATGTAAACTTATTTGACTAATAAATAAATAATTGTTATTAAAACACGAATAATTTTTTGAAAACGACCCTTGGAAAGCTTTTTTACAGCATTCGTGAAAGGTTCACATTCATTGAGACGGCTCGACTGAAGTAATACCACGGCCTCACAGAGAACCGGCGCAAAGCAGCACGCGATATCTTATTTTCTTTCATGTGAACGAGCAGCAAGGACCGATTTGTAGGTTTACTGCCTTTGAGCTATCTCAACAGTTTTTTTCTCAAGACGTGTAGAAGTAGGTTTTTTTACCGCCCTCTGACTTTTGCCGCCCCGGGCTAAATAACCCAATTACGTCCATATGAAAAAGCCAACAGAACATATGAAGTCAACAGAATGAATTGGGTATTTGACTAATTTTTTTTTTATGTTTTTAATCAAAAGACGCCTTAATTTAAGAAACATCGTTGAAAGAATCACTTGATTCTCATTTGAATTACCTGAGATATCACAACTTTAAGAGCACATATTTTGGGCAAGCCCAAAAACGCTCTATACAAATGGCTATTGAATTGTGACGTCACAACTCAAATATCTTTATGCGCGTCTAGTAAATTTTGTTTGGTAGCTATACCAAACAAAATGTTGGTGGTAAATGTGCGGGTAGTACAATGATATGATTATTTTTTCAAAATTTTATACTTTAAAAATGGACTTGCCCATGAAACTTTGAATGCTCACAAAACCAGCTAGACGTTATATTTTTAACTAAAAATGTTGGCCATTGGTTCTTATTTACCAATATTTTAATATTAGTAGAAGATCCGTAGAACATCGACCTTCACCGGGCTGATAATCGAATGAAATATCCTTTATGACAAATTTTATATACTAGAAAATATATTAAAAATAGGTTTGCTAAAAAAATCCTGGACAGACTATTTTTAATTAATTTTTTAAAAATAAAATATTTAACTAAATTTTGCAACATTAAGATAATAAGAAAATTTTCATTCTTACTTAAAGTATAAAACGTATAGAATGTGCCGCCATTGGGTTGTCTATTATTTACCTGGACAGAGAACTCGGTTGTCAGGTATAAACAGGTATGTGGCAGTTTACCTTCACTTGAAATGATAATAAAAAAATTGGCGGCACATTCTATACGTTTTATACTTTAAGTAAGAATGAAAATTTTATTAAATATTAAATTTAGTTAAATATTATTTTTAAAAAATTAATTAAAAATAGTCTGTCCAGGATTTTTTTAGCAAACCTATTTTTAATATATTTTATAGTATATAAAATTTGTCATAAAGGATATTTCATTCGATTATCAGCCCGGTGAAGGTCGATGTTCTACGGATCTTAGACTATATAGTATCAATATTTTTTACTATATCGAGATTAGTCAAATAGGTACCCAATTATAATTCTTTTGAAAAAAAAAACAGGCACCTAATACCACACCAATGAGCAATGTTATTTATTACTAGATACGGAGATGAGTCCGCCCTCCTGGATCAATACAGGACATGAGTGGGTTACCTATGACGTATGAACTGGTGGACATGAAAACAACATATTGGATAACAAATATTTTCACTTACTGTTATCTCTCTACGGCTCCGTAAACGTAAGTACGTTATAGCCACAAATCAAAGTATATACCTACAACTGTCAAATTTCTTCAATCGACGCTAATCCAAAGTTTTTTTTTTATGTGATGGCATGAATGGGCCGGCTCGACCAAATTGATACCACGGCCTCATAGAAGACCGGCGTGAAGCAGTGCCTACGCTGTGTTTCGTCGAGTGAGTTAGGACACCGGAGGCCTAATTGGAGGAAAGGGGGTTAAAGGTTGGCAGCGCACTTGTGACTCTACTGGTGTTGCACGTGTCTATGGCCGGCGGCCATCGATTACCATCAGGTGATCCGTCTCTTTGTCTGCCACTAATCACATAAAAAACACGACACGTCACGAGCAGAACAAACAAATAACAAGAAGAAACAAATTGTGTCGAACCGAAAGTCGAACCATTAAAAATACCAAACTAGGTATCAAAGACATAAGTAATAATATGTAAACGAACACGTACGGGACACAAACTACTCTCTCAAGCAAACACTCCTTAACATTCCCTTGCCGAGGGAAATGACCAAACGTAGTTACAGTTAAGAAACACATGATCCATTCTCTACTACGAGTAGTTTGAGAGACTAATTAAATAGAATTCTTAACAAGCTAGCCTACAAAGGAATGGTATTCACCACTGAATCTATCCCCGTCCCTTTTACACGCTCTGTTTGTCTCTTTGGTATGGGTGCAACAGACAGATCGTTGTGCTGCCTGAAAGCGACAATCGACGGCTCCTACGAAAACTAGCGCAAGAAGCAAATTTGGGTTTTAGGTTTTTTTTATCTTCTTAAATGCTATATTTTATGTATGACTTTCAACATTTTGATTAGTCTGTAAGGCATAGCCTCGTAGCCATTATTATTTAGACGGGAATTTTATTAACGTAATGTCAATTTCCTGATCTTTTTTTTTTTTTTATTGGCCTGTATTGTGTTTAGGACACAGTTAATTTTGCTAACGTCAAGTGATTAAAGAGACGTTCTTTTGGAAATTGGTCGGTGGTGACTGAGCTTGTTCTCTTTAATTAATTGAGTTTTTGATCACCTAAAACCAATGACATTCCACCTACAATGGACATAGCGCGCCATACAATAACCAAGCGCGAAGATGGCACATGCTCCAAATTTCACCTTATTATGCTTCAACTGACGTGTATGACAGATGTGTATACACTGCTGTTTACAAACCTGAATGTGTAAACATCTTGACAGTTAAAGCAGTAATGTATAACTACGTGTCAATCGAAGCTGCATATGGTGATTTACGGAAAAGTTCAGAGCAAGGAATACACGGAGTCGCAACGCTTATTATTTATTTCATCTACTATAGGTATTTTATCGGTTTGCGTGCACTCATTTGAATTTAATTATATTTTTATATTTATATACAGGGTGTATCTGTGAACGTTTACTTCCCTTTAGCCACGTGTTCTACCAACCATTCTGAACAACATTGTTGTGCTATGACTTTTGAAAATTCGCATAAAAATTTTTCATCTTTCCATACAACAAAATTTAATTTTGCATTGACATGGTAAGTTAGGTAATGTCATGCTAAATCCAATATGGTAAATACAATACCCTTTTATAAAAACTTAACCATCCGTATTTTTAGTTTTCAAAGATGGTATTGCGCTTGTTATACTTCAGGTGTTAATAACATTTGGTATCTACCTATAACATTTTAACAATTTATGGAAACTTGACAGTTTAGTCTGCTTAATGAGAAAAATAATGCCAAAAAGGTTGGCGAAACCTAAAAACGTCACTTAAAAATGACATAAGTGACTTTAACAGATTTGACAGTGACGTATCTGTCGTAGATTTTTTGGTCTTGAATTCCAGTTTAGAGTATAGTTACTTTTTGTGCATTTCCCATTATTGTAAAACAGGCCTAGATGCTAGATGGAAGGACTGTTAGAGAAGTCGAATCGTACCTATGTATCAATCAATGACATTCCACCTACAATGGACTTCGCATCTGCGTCTTGTAAACGGAACGGAAGAGTTTGTGATTTTATTTTGTATTTTCTTTTATTTGTATTTTGTACCTAAGTGATGTGGTTACCAAATTAATTATTATTCTATTTTATTCTTCTATTCTATCAAATATAAGGGTTTGTTATTGCGAAAATAAAATTACTTTTTTTGTGCGTAATAATTTTATTTTAATGATATCAATGGGAAAAACTGGAACCTGAAAACTTTCCATTACAACTAACTTGCACCACTTCTCTCTCATAATCTCATGGACGTAGGTAGTGGAAAGCTAAAAAAAAACAGCTATCGTAAATTAGTTAGTGACCTGCCATAATCTCGCTCGGGTGAAAAAAACTAACAAAAGAGCGACTCCATAGTTATCATTGACACACGACTAATCAAAAGTATGCCTAGGCATAATTTTCAGGTTCCGTTTACAAGGCGCAGATGCGAAGTCCATTGTAGGTGGAATGTCATTGCCTAAAACAAACAAAACTTACACTGACATACACAATAGACAACACAGTTAAATAATTGGGAGAATCTTAATTTCCTAGTCTTCAGCCCTCATTATTAAATGGAGACTGAAGTAAATGAACAATGCTGTCATTTTTATAATTGTGATAAATAAAAGTGACAGCATCAGCTTTAAACAAGACTTAAGACCACGCTTTGTATTATGGGCGTAGATGTAAAAAAAACTCCCTTTAAAGCATTGAAATATTATTTACTAGCGTATAGAACCGCCGCAGTAAACCAGTTTTTTGCGCCATGAGTTGTTGCTGGCCGGCAACAACTAACTTACTCGCCCTCTCCCCCCGCGGCTGTCCGCCACCGCTTCCTTCGCGACACTTTTTTTGTTTGGCCAGGCCTGTCTCACTCCTCGTGTAGGTATCGAACTTGCAAGTATATGCGGCGGCCCCTCCGGAGGGGCTAATTAGTAGAAAATCATGAGCGAGCGGCAACGCATGCACGACAGTTGTTTGCGATAGAAAGAGAACGCACTTCTAGGTATGAATAATTGTAGGTGTTGAACGCTGGGCGGTCGGAATTTCAACTTTATGTTATAGTAGCCTGAGTCTTTATTTTCTATAAACGGTTTTTAAGAGTGGGTTCTCTGTACTTTTCTATTTAAGTATTCTGTGGTTTAGCTTAGCTTCTCTATACGTAGTAGTTACAACTCACTGCTCTAAAGTTGTGTTTTTTCACTTGTGCTAGTTTATGTAAGAACTTATGGGCGTATTGCGTCACGAAATGGAAGAATTTGTGTTTGTCGACACATAAGGTGACCGTTAAGGGAATACTCGTACTGTTAAAGGAAATTGGATGAAAATGGAACTACTGTTTAGTGACCCGTGCTGGTCGAATGGTGGAATATTTCACTCCCTTCAATGTATGATGTCAGAACAACTTAAATGGGTTGTTTGAACGTATTTACGTAGGGTAAGACGGGGGACAGTGACACACGGTGTACAGTAAAACATGTCCAATATTTCTACCTCTTTTTAACAATTTATTTCTGCACTTCACACTGTTTTATTAAGCGCTCGCACGACCATCTTGGTGCAGTTCTAAACAGACAGACACACTTTCCCATTTATAGTATTAGTATGGATATATTTGTCTAAAATTCCATTCTCGTCTCATTATATTATGTAAATTCCAGTTGCGTTCATACCCGGCTTTCAGATATTCGGGGAATCTTGTGTTGGGGAAATTGTACCTAATTGCCTGCCAGATTTCCGTCCGTCCTTTGCACCACGTTTCAGAAACTATCTGCAACGTGTTTTACTAACGATGTTTCCCTCACCCACGATATCCTCACAATGTTTTCCTCGCCGCGTGCAAATGGTAGAAATAAATAGATAGATAGATATTCTTCATTACACAAAAATACAATACATGAGTGAAACAACATCGATAAACAGTTACTCTTTCACGTAAAAACTACTGAATGGATTTGAATGAAACTTTACCACAATATAGCTTATACATCAGAATAACATATAGACTACAATTTTTGAGGTTTCTAATGTGAGGACGTAAAACTGTAGTCCACGCGAACGAAGTCGCGGGCAAAAGCTAGTATTGCAATAAGAGTAAAACCTTTTTAAAAAAACTAAAAACTTTTAAATAAACGAAGCCGTAATATGAGCACGTTATTTAAAAAAACAAGGCAGAAGTTTTTTTTTTTTTTATAGGATAGGGGGCAGACGAGCATACGGATCACCTGATGTTAAGCGATTACCGTCGCCCATGAACACCTGCAACTCCAGGGGCTTCACAGGTTCACAGAAGTGCGATTTTTTTGACACTGAGAGTAGTAATTATGTAGAAAGTGAACGAAATATTTAAACTTAGCAGAGACTCAGTTACCTATAACTTAGTTATGTAGGTACACTCGTCGTACGTACAGCCACAGAATACTTAATATACAGCTTAATCGAACCATGGCAATCGGATTGCTAGCTTACAGAACTTGGCCAACACTTAGGCGTAGGTAACAATAAGATTAGTTTGGCCATTCAAATGGATGTCTGCCAGCGTTGGCATAGAATGCCCAACCTAGCAGCCTGCCTAAAATATATATCTTGTTATACTTACCTACCTATGTAATACCTCATATACCTACTGTCCACAAATCTGTACGATCCGTCCATAGTGTATATATATCAAGATTGTTAACGATTTACTTCTTGAAAGACGTTATCGGAAATCGCAACAAAAACCCATGCAATCATGAATATCGTAACGATGAGTTCCTTCATTCTCATATACTTAATAGGGTATTTGACTAATCTCGATATAGGTAGTAAAAATATTGACACTTTATCAAATTATTGGTAACTGGGAGAGCCACGCTTCGGCATGAATGGGCTGGCTCGGCCGGAGTGATACCACTGCCTCACAGAAAACCTGCGTGAAGCAGCTCCTGTGCTGTGTTTCGCCGAGTGAGTAAGGGTACCGGAGGCCCACTCGGGGGGGGGAAGGGGATAAAAGGTTTGCAGCGCACTTGTAACTCCACTGGTGTTGCAAGTGTCCATGGGCGGCGGCAATTGCTTACCATCAGGTGATCCGCCTGCTCGCCTGCTACCTATCACATAAAAAAAAAATAAGCACCAATCCAATCTTCTGGATGGAACCTTAATTCCTTAAAATATTTATATACTGGTTTCGCGTTACTAGCCATTTCTTAACCTACATATTTTCTAGGCTTTCTTTTTTTGTTTCGTAGCCGGATCAAAGTTACCGCCACAAAAGTAAGGAACATAAGTTCATTTTCCATTTTATTAGGCACCAATTGAATTATTAGAAGACGTGTTTATACCTACTTCAGTTTGAAATAAATAAATGATCGATCGTTACGACCAATCGTTTCGTGTGTAAGGGTCATTTGCGATGCGATCAATTATTATCAGTTCGATCGTACCGTATAAAGAACCCCTTTATAGTTGTCATATTAAATATTGTTTGTTACACTATAGGAACTAAACTAAAATAATAAGTATTTGTCGATGTAACAAATACCTATTAAAATATATCTCTATCCTTTTAAACTATAAAAGAGAACTTATCCTTTGTTGGCCCTTCCTTAGGTCGTTCCTTAATAGATTTTTGACAATAAAAAGTGACGGATTGTTTTAACGTAGTAACGCCCAGACAGCAGACACAACGGAAAATCAATTGTTTCATGCCTTTTAAAAGGCTTATGGGCCTTACGACGTTAAACGTGAAATTTCACTTATTTGCAGATACGATTTTTAAGCTCCAATAAAGGCAACATTTTACGTGGCTTTAATTAATTCCAGTTTTTAATGGACGTTTCTGTGTTTATTGTTATTTATATAACTTTGACTTTGAAATATTATTTATTCAATAAGTCCATCTAGCGTCATCTACTGGCAAAGATTGGAAACTATAGCTAAGTAAATCCCGAAACGAGGTGAGGGCGGGCCACTTTGTAAAAGCATTCTATATAAAAATAACAGATTGTTTTAGTATTCCTATTTAGAGATCTGGTACTCGTCAGCAAGCAATTCCACTACAGACATGCGATAACAATCTAGCTGCCAGTGTTTCGATCCAGCTGCCAGTGTTTTGATCCATTCGTTAAATCCGATTGAAAAAATAGACATTTCGCACCTAAAACCGCATCTGTACAATTCTTTTTCTTTTCATATCGTTTTGTATTCCGAACGTGTGAGCACGAAAAGAATGGATAGATTTGAAATTGGAATCTAGCAGCAAGGATTATTTTTTCACCCACTTCATTTCAAAACAGTCTAATTGCAACTTTCGATTATTGAAACCCTAGATAGAGCGTGAACGCATTAAAATAGTCGCCACAAGTGAAGGCCCCATTCGCAAATGAATGGGCAGGCTCGATCGGAGTGATATCATGGCCTCACAGAAGATCGGTTGAAGCAACGCCTGCAGTGTGTTTCGTCAAGCGAGTGAGGGTACCAGAGGTCCATTTGGGTGGAATGGGGGTTGAAGGTTGGCGGTACTCTTGTGACTTTACGTGTACCGTCCACACTGGCAGTGCCTATGGGCGGCGCCAATCGCTTACCATCATGTGATTCATCTGTCCGTCTGCCACTTATCACATAAAAAAACTACCAGAAATATTCTTATTTTTCTGACCGGAGATACATCGGAGGAATTTCTAAGCCAATGAATCCAGTTTGGCCATTTAGAGACGAAACACATCAAGCCTTCTGGGCACGATGCCATGGGCAGCGATTTGGAGGACATATTTCATTTTACGATAAGTATAGGTACTAGGTGTATCGATACGCATTTACTTACATCCTTTTAACTACCTCTTCTACCAATCATTATGAACAACATCCTTTTATGACTTTTGGACAAAAGTGACGTGTTTTTTTTATATGGGGGTCAAAAAAAGGCCAAAAGTCGTAGAACGGTTCAGTTCGGTAGAAGTTGGACAGAATGGTTGGTAGAAAATGGTAATTATTTATTGATAAGGACATTCGGTATTATCTTTACTATTTATAAATAGATGAATTGAATAGACATCGAAAAACCTTATATACAAAACGGAAAAACGAAACGCTAGCGCGATGCAAGCGACTCCCAGCGCCATCTATTGGTGAAGATGTTAACTGTCTTGAAACGAAGTGAGGGCGGGCCACCAGTTTAAAATAATTGGGAACTAATATATAACAGTCACCATGAAATAGTAAATACTTGTCAATAAAAAAAAATCTTTTTGTTCTCAGGTGATGGGACCTCACATTTAAACCTTGGAATGAAATGAGCTCCGATTGGCTAAGAAGATGTCGTCTGAAGACGGCTCCAATATAACCCAAACTTTAACCAGTTTATTTGAAGAAATGCTACTGGCCTCTGACTTGGACAATGGGAACAGAAGCAACGTAGACTTGTCTCAGTTCTTATCAGCTCTTAAGGAACAGTCTTCAAAGAACAGCTCTCATGAGCCCCTGGACTTCGGGACGTTGGTGAAACTCGTGGATGGATGGCGGACGAAGCTGAACTTGACCAAGGTTTTGGAGCCATCGTGTAATTACTGCGATGGGAACATCCGTGATCTCATTCTGGCCTACAACAGCATTCATGGATACATCAGTCTTATAGTAAGTACTTTTGACTTTAATTTTGACTGCGTCGGGTATGTGATTACCAATCCGCATTAGGCATGCGTGGTGATTAAGCCTAATCCCATCATAGAAGCGATAACTTGATTATTTCTAATATGGAGGCCTTTGCCCTGTAGTGGGACATTATATAGGCTGATACTTAATTACTTAGACTACATCGGTGGTGCTGTGTTATTGAGTTGCAGTTTAAAGAAATATTCCAAAATATTTACCAGAGTTTTTCGGTAAAAACTTTCAATGTTAGCCCTGTGTCCGGAAAAAGTGTCTGGAAGTTGATAGTACATCTCAGAACGATGTGGGGGACATCTCAGAAAGCATTTTAAGCTATTGGTCTTGCGTTCGATTGCTAGAATATGAGGTTATGGGAGTAGGGAGTGCTCTTGTATTTGCGCACGTTTGCTGTAGACTAATCAGTTGAAGGATTAACGTAAATATCGTAAGCAAATTGATCTCATTCGATTCGTATCGTAAGGAATCGTAGTCGCTGAGACCGTCGTAGTCGATATGACGAGCTGCTTGGACCCCCCTTCGTATTCTACGTCCTTTATGCGGACCGTGATGATAATTCCACTTCTCAAAACGGACCACGAACGGAACTAAGTTGCCCCTGCACTAATATTATAAGAAGTATGCCACCTTCTACCAAAGTTACGTGGAAAGCTAATATTTATAAATCTGCCTAAGTATTTTATTTCAGGTAATAGAAATTTCAAACCATCGAAGCTGGTAATAGAAGTTAACGATCTTCCCACAAAAACGAACCAGTCTAACAGCGTGGGCTTTGAGTAAGAGAAATAGGAAATTACCAACGAGTTAGGGATGCGACATGACATTTCGAGTCCGGATTCCGATCTGGTTAACGGAATAAGGAATAAATTGGGTGTGTTGTTCGCCCCGCGCGGCACTTTAAAAGAGGGACAAAATCTCCTCCTTTTTATTGGGGGGCGGGGATCGAGAAAGAAATTAACGAATGAATCGTTCGGACCTATAGATCCAAGTTGTACCCATAGATGGCGCTGGGCGGTTACTACATATTTAATCTCTTTATAAATAGTATAACAATTTAGCAGTTCGATTGGCACTTGAAAGGATAATGGGTGAGTTCAAAGTCATTGGTACTATTTTATTGCGAAATTTAAATTATTACTGAAGAGATAATCTCATCATAGTACATACACAACGATTACTTGATTTCTATGATAGTGGGGTGTACTGTGGGTAGTGGGTCATTAGTTGAGTCATTACTTAACTGAAGAGCTGTGCCAGACAAAGGGGTTTTCAAGCGAAAAAGGAGGCTCTAAAAGAGAGTTTTTTTTTTAAGTGAAATTAAGTTTTTTTTATCGGATAATTCCGGTTCAGTTTATGAAGCTGCGTAACATCCCTAGTTTACGAGGTAGCAGAACTATTTACACGGTGTTTGCGTAATTTGCTCGTTTTCCGAGGGAAATAGCATGTCTAGGTCTAGGTTAGACTAGAAGATTTTTCTGTTTTTTTTATGTGATAGGTAGCAGACGAGCAGGCGGTTCACCTGATTGTAAGCAATTGCCGCCGCTCATGGAGTTACAAGTGCGCTGCCAACCTTTTATCCCCTACCCCTCCGGGTGGGCCTCCGGTACCCTCACTCACTCAGCGAAACACAGCACAGGGGCTGCTTCACGCCGGTTTTCTGTGAGGCAGTGGTATCACTCCGGTCGAGCCGGCCCATTCATGCCGAAGCGTGGCTCTCCCACAGTTAATTGTATACTTATTAACTTTTAGATTTTGCGTTGATGTGCCCTGAAGCTAAGAAAAATATGGGTTTACTATTGCGTCTGTAGAACGGGCTTTAGAATTAATGCTTCGGCAATTTGGCTGCGAATAATGAACATAATTTATGACCAACCCACCATCTTCCCATGGTCTTTCCCACCTTCTAAGCATACGGACCGAATCGCGGGAGACGCCATCGGTAGGTACTTGCACAGGGCTTTTTCCCATATAGCGAAATTAAAGGCGTTACGCGAACGATGAGCAAAGGGGATCCTGTGCTACCATCGCAGACGACCTACAATAAGACCACGCAGGCACTGGCAACGCGGCATCCCCTAGTGGCTTCCCGCCATGGATCATACAGTGTTTGATGTAACGCAAATGGCGGTGCGTGGCGTCTAGCACAGTCCGCGCCACTCATCACTAGAACGAACGTCGTGAGCTAACTTTTTTATGATATACCTAGGTGGCAGACGAGCCGACGGGTCACCTGTTGGTAAGCGATTACCGCCGCCCATGGACAACTGCAACACCAGTGGTGTCACAAGTGCGCTGCTTACCTTGTAATGTAAAGTGCACTCCCGTTTTCCGCACTTAGACTCCTACTTGGTCCAGTGTAGGTACATGGCTGCTTACCTTTTAACCCCCTTCCCCTGGATTGGGCTTCCGGTACCCTCGCTCACGCAGCGAAACACAGTGCATGCACTGCTTCACGCTGGTTTTCTGTGAGGACGTACTCCGGTCGAGCCGGCCCATTCATGCCGAAGCGTGGCTATTTCATTGTTACTAACAACCTCCGTCCCACGTGCGTTGGGTTTGCGGCTCATTTTTAAACCAACTGGGTGTTTGTGGATCCTTCGTTGTTTCTGGTTTTCAAAGCACAAAGGAAAACCTTTGTATGGAACCAAGATAATGTATGTAAGTAAGTAAAACATTTATTGACCACACAAAGAAGAGATACAACACGACAGCAGTAAGACAAAGAATACATAATAAGAAGTAGGTACATACGAGAACAGAGAGAAACATTACGTGCTTACATATGTATATAGACAGATAGGTGGTCAATAAGGTCCAAACTCAGCATATGCTGCAGCTGCTTCATTGAAGCCACTGCAGCGCTGGTTTTCAGTTTGGACCTTGAGTGACGTATATAAATGAACGAATGAATGACACGAACATGAAACAATACAACAGAAAAACCAAAACACAACAAGCCAATTAATAAAAAAAAAACAAAAATGTGATGTTGTCTCAATTTATTCATTTATTTTTAACTGCAACGGCATCATTACGAAATTGTTCCTGATATTCGTACCTAGTTGAATTTTCAAATTTCAATCGATACATCGTGAGTATTAAACCGATTAATTATTCGATAGCTCATTCCAACGGGCAATTTAGCAGGAATAACTCGTAACAGAATTCGGGCGAAGCCAGGACTTTAATACCGCAAGCCAATAAAGAGGACTCAACGTCTATTGTTACGCAGACATTAAAGTACCAATTCCGTAAGACGACGGTCTAAAGCGGCCCCATTTTTTATTAGGGGTTCCGTAGTCAAATGCCAATAAACAAGCATCCTTTTAGATTCGTCATTTTTTCCTGTCAGTCCGTCCTTATGTCTTTTCAAAAACTATAAGATCTATTGGTAGGCTGGCACTGTAGAAACTTGGTAAGATGTATTCTGTAAAATGATAATTATGGTGGGATTAGGCTTAATCGCCACGCTTGCCTAATGCGGATTGGTGATCACAAACCCGAGCTATGTTCGAAAAATTCGAAACATACCTTTCCTCGACCCAGGAATTGAACCTTGGATCCCGAAGTACTTAAACCACTAGAACCCCGAGGCTTCCTTACTTATCAATAATCGTTATAACATCGATTAAAGTTATAACGAACGACTTACAACAACTTTTACTCATGTAAAACCACGCCTGCTTCCTATCACATAAAAAAAATGTGACTGGCTGCTACGGAACCCTGCATAGTCAAGTCTATCTCGCACTCGGCCGCTTTTATTTTCTTCAGAATGTTGTCATATTCCTTGTAAATTGAATCCGATAAACACAAAACAGCGTTAAAAGGGCCCATTGTTTTAATACAGTTCGTTTAAAATGATTTCTATTGCCTGGAACTCGATTACATAAACCGTTCCCCGATTATTAATATTAGCTGTAACAATGTTATACCATTTGATGATATCATGTACCATGCATTGATATAATTATTATTACACTATCAGGTAACTTGCGAGGACTACGATAAGGCTTATAGTTAAACCAAAAAAAAGAAATACTTGCACGATGTAATCTACGCCCAGCGCCATCTATCGGTACGGCTTGAAACTAAGCTCCTGAAACGAAGTGATGGCAGCTTAGAGCATTCATGATGCTCTAAGGATGGCAGGCGTCAGGAGTTATGGTCGCGAGAAACCACTTATCGAATCAAAACGTCGTAAAGGCGCGCGTTGCTAGACCATAAATAGACCGTGAGTCGTTAGAGAAAAGATCGAGTTTCGAGTGAAATCACCTTGCGATTGAGGTAGGTAAGCTTGCAAGAGCGCTGTAAATATAGACCTTATTGCCGGGAGGGGAAGATTGATATTTTAATGCGGCAGTGTCGAAAGTGTGTCTTCTGTCCCAATAATTATTCTGTGGTGATGGTCACTCGTCATAACTAAAATAATGTCTTGTCCACAGGTCTGCTTCTTCGGCAGCTTAGCAAATGCATTGAACGTAGCTGTGCTGACGCGGCGGGACCTGGCCGCGGCTCCCATCAACAGACTCCTCAAGTGGCTGGCCGTGGCTGACGTCTTCGTCATGCTGGAGTACGTGCCGTTCGCCGTCTACAGATACCTGGTAAGGTTGTTCTTCATGCGATAAGCAGGGTATAGCAAGAATGGCGATGACCGTTAGTTTGCGCACTTGTAAAAAAGAAGACTTTCTATTAAAAACTCACCTAGCCGTGTATAAGCGTGTATGTAGCGCTTCAGATACTGAATCAAGTGAGTACCTACATAGCAGCAGTTCGCTGCTCGCGCGTGGTTCGCGGGGAGATGGCAGCGGCCCGCCGACTGACAGTATACAGCGGGCTTAAGGGGCTATACGAATGAAACTAGCGCCGCCAACCTATTTACACTGATTGTGGCGAAAATACGATATTTTTTAAGAAAGCAAAACATTAAGGACTTAGATAAAAGTAAATTCAATTTTTCAAGATGCAATACAATGTATAAAACACGCGACAAGTATCAATAATGCCAATTATTGCCAAAAGTGGCCGTTTTTAGCAATAATTAACAATTTTGTTATTTGTCGCGTGTTAGAAATATTGTATTGCATCTTGAAAAATTCAATTTACTTGGATCTAAGTCTGTAATGTTTTGCTTTCTTCAAAAATAACATATTTTCGCCACAATCAGTGTAAATAGGTTGGCGGCGCTAGTTTCATTCGTGTAGCCCCTTAAGGGCAACTCGGGCAGGAATTTTATAGATTTTGTAGCTGGTCACTGTTTAGTATGTTGTAATATCATCACATTTTTGGTGGAGCTAAGTCTATGTAAGCAATGCCGCCGTCCATTAGCAGTGTAGTCGCAAAAGCACGAACCAATTCCTCTGAAACAGTAACTGTTGTTGTAAAATACAAAGCTTAAAGACAATTTCAAGTTCATTTTTTCTTTTTGTGCAGTTTCTACCTGGACAGCAAGAGATGCCGTACAACTGGGCAGCGTACCTGCTCTTCCATATGCACTTCACACAGATATTCCACACTGCATCTATCTGCCTCACTCTCTCTTTAGCTGTGTGGAGATACGTCGCTATTAAGTGAGTATGTATGGCCATGCATTCATGTTTGTTGACCGAACTCGTGGGTGGTGTGTGGGTGAGCACGTTAAAACTGGTTTAGATAGAGCGAGCTAGCGTACGAGGTGATGCTTATTCTTGGATCAGGACAGTATAGGGATGCTGTCTCAATTAATAAAAAAAGTCTGACAAAAAATTACTGGTACGAAAACTTACGTGGTACCGATATCTATACCCAAAACTGGAATTCAAGACAATAAAATCTACTACAATGTTGCTACAGCAATAAAATTATCGTACTATAGTATACTCCTTTTTTCTAAAAACACTCGCTGATGTAATTTATTTATTGGTAATTTTGATTCTATATTTTTTAAAGATATTTTAATTTACTTTTTGTCACGTAAATACAAGACGCTTTTATAAAAACTTAATCATCCGTAATTTTAGTTTTCAAAGATGTTATTGCGCTTGTAACACTTCAGGTGTTAAAAACATTTGGTATCTACCCACAAAACTTTAACAATGTATGGAAACTTGACAGTTTAGTCTGCATATGCAGAAAAATAATGCCAAAAAGGTTGGCGAATCCTGAAAACGTCACTTGAAAATGACATAAGTGACTTTAACAGATTTGACAGTGACGTATCTGTTGTAGATTTTTTGGTCTTGAATTCCAGTTTTGAGTATAAGTACTTAGGTCAGTTTTATTTTTTACGAAACAAACTAAACTTTTATTCTGGCCCATTTCCAATAAACGAGCAGCCATTACGCGTTACACGAAGTAAACAACGTACATCAAACCGCTAATGTTATCAAAGTACGGGCTCGGCTGAAGAAGTAAATCTAATTTAATTGCTTCATTGTTAGCAGACCCTCTTAAACTTTTATACCAAGTTCATTTGATGGTTCAAGATGGGTACTTAACTAATAACTTCTCTACTCTACACAATTAATAACTTCTGTACTATTATAAACTTTGATTATAAATATTATAGTTATAATACAGCGTGAAAAATGAGAAGGACTAAATACCCTTTTAAATGTGGGAAAGCCACGCTTCGGCATGAATGGGCCGGCTCGACCGGAGTGATACCACTGCCTCACAGAAACCGGCGTGAAGCAGCCCCTGTGCTGTGTTTTCGCCGAGTGAGTGAGGGTACCGGAGGCCCACCCGGGGGAAGGGGATAAAAGGTTGGCAGCGCACTTGTAACTCCACTGGTGTTGCAAGTGTCCATGAGCGGCGGCAATTGCTTACCATCAGGTGATCCGCCTGCTCGTCTGCTACCTATAACATAAAAAAAACCTATACCTACACTATGCACTACTTAGTACAAAAATATATTCTGTAATTTTCTTAAAACTCGAGAACGGCTAAACCGATTTGGCTAAAATTAGTCTTGAAATATTAATGGAAGCCCAGGGAAGGTTTGAAAGATAAGAAAAAATGCGATATGGAGTTAATTGGGTCAGCTAGTCTAATTATCATCCTCATCATCATTTCAGCCAATAGACGTCCACTGCTGGAGATAGGCCTCCCCCAAAGTTCTTCACACAGATCGGTCCTGTGCCTAGTCTAATTATAAATACCCAAATACAAACTCACATACATTAACCTGATGCCGTATTAAGTAGCTTAAGCACTTGTGTTCAGATAACAGAGGAAAACAAAAATATAATACTTAAATACACATAGGTATTATGCCTACCCAGACATTACAAACACAAGTGTCCATCACACAAATGATTGTCCAGGGTGGGGATTGAACTCACGACCTTCGGCCTATAAGGCGGGGACACTACCAAATGCGCCATCCAGCCAGTCAAAATTACAAACCTTACTCAATACATTTTTTTTTATGTGATGGTAGCAGACGAGCAGGCAGATCACCTGATTTTAAGCAATTGCAGCCGCCCATGGACACTTGCAACACCAGTGGAGTTACAAGTGCGCTTCCAACCTTTTATCCCCTACCCCCCCGGGTGGGCCTCCGGTGCCCTCACTCACTCGGCGAAACACAGCACAGGGGCTGCTTCACGCCGGTTTTCTGTGAGGCAGTGGTATCACTCCGTTCGAGTCCGAAGCGTGACTCTCCCTCAGTTAAATATTTTATTGGCAATCCTTAATGTAGTACAAAATTTTGTAAATACGTCAAACTTATAACACCCCTCTTTTTGCCTCGGGGTTAAAAGAGTAAGAACAATATTATGATTAAAGAAAATATCATAGCTAGTTGGGTATGCAACTTAGGGGTAGAAAAGAGGAAGCGCTTTTAATAATATATTAAAGTAAATATTTTCTACCTAATAACTTAGTAATAATTTAAATTACAAATCTTGTTATTATATAATTTGCAAGAGGTAATTTGTAAACTGAATTTGAACCTTACGACGCCATTTTGTTTAGATTAAAATATCCACAGAGCTTCGTACAGAAAAGACTTGATGAGAAAACATGCGGAATAATATCCTATTGTTAGATCAGATTTTCCGATAAACCTGCCGTATTTAGGGTTCGGGTAAATTGAGCAAATATACTTTACCCTTCCTGGTCGAAAATCGTGGGATAGACAACATATAAAAATTGCTATATCGGATAACATAACATTCACCGGATCCGAACGTAAGTAGCTCAAGAACTTGTGTTAGATGGGTGTTGGATTTAACGAAGACACTTATAATGCGTTAAGAAAGCCTTGAATATATATTTTTGGGGAACTGAGTTCCCATGTGTATTTATAACCAATGGGATTATCGTACCCTATCGGCTTAGGGGGCAACTCGGGCAAAAAACTCGGACAGGAATTTCAAGATTATTGAGCTGGTCACTGTTCTAACCTAACCAATATTTTTTGTTTCACAGAGTTAAGTATGTAATAATCATCACAAATATTTTGGTGGGGCTAAGTCTAAACACTGACCAGCTAAAAAATCTTGAAATTCCTGCCCGAGTTTTTATCTGCCGCACTCAGACACATAATTAGACCCTAATTGTCATTTAAGTAAAAATATTGGCCCTTATTTTAGTAGACACAAGACTATATTAAGGTAATGAGCATTAAGGTTAAATGACGTCTCTCAGTGCGGCAGTATAACATCAGCGGCGGTAGCGCAATGAATTAATTCAAGACTTTTTATTACCACAGTATACTCGTAGCACAAACTTTTACTTAAATAGAAACAGAATAAGTGTCTACTTATTCAAAAAGTTGGCCCATATTCTTTCCACAGACTGGTCCTGTGCCCGCATCCAAGGAATTATCGCGACCTTCACCAAATCGCTGGTCCACTTTGGGCCTGCCACGGCTACGATTTCCTGTACTCGGCCTCCACATTCATGCTGAAGCGTGGCTCTCCACTTTTCTGTTCCACCTTTCTGCCCCAGCGGCCGTCACTTCATTTTTGTTTCCTTGCTGTTTAATTCCGGTTGTTTTTTCAGGTACTCGGACAGAAACCACATCCTATGCACTGAGAGGCGGTGCAGTACTGCGATATTGAGTAGCTTCATCCTCCCACCGATTCTCTGCATACCCACCTTCATGGTACGTTCCTGAACTTCAATGTGTTTTTGTAGCAAAAAGTATGGTTATAGTAATTTTGGGAAACATAGCTCAGGTTGGTGATTACCAATCCGCATTAGGCAAGCGTGGTGATTAAGTGTATAATCTAATTTATACTATTTATAAAGAGATAACTTCTATGGATAACGACAAGCCTTATAGGTAAACAGAAAACACGAAACGCTTGCGCGATGGAATTGGATACAGCACCATCTATTGGTTCATTTCTGAATTACGGTCCCGAAGCGAAGTGAGGGCGGGCCACTACCATCATAAATTCACACAAACATCCATTGACCTGACTCCGTACTAACCGACACTTGTGTTACAGATATCAGACAACAGAGGATCACAAATATAATACTATACATATATTACACCCAGACACAGAACAAACACAAGTGTTCATCACACGAATGTTTGTCCAGGGTGGGGATCGAACCCACGACCTTTGGCGCATGTGCCAGGGTCACTACCAAATGCGCCATCCGGCCAGTCAACAACAGTCATTAGTGTCGATGACTTGATTTCTATGATGGTGGCCTTTGCCCTGCAGTGGGACGGTATATTGGCTGATACTTTACTTTTTTGTAGCAAAGTATTTCCCTATTTATTGTTCCACTGCATTTCAGATCTTCATCATAGATACCAAGTCATCGCTACTCAAAGATATTATAATATCTTTGTCGCTACTATGATGTGAATAGGCTTAATCACTACACTTGTGTTCAAGGTAGATAGGTGATCACAAAATTTTCTAGTGGTAGGTACCACACAAATTTTTCATCTTTAGAAGTGTCTCTCGCGCAAACTATTCAGTTTAATAAAAAAAAAATTTGAAACTTCCATAATCATTTTTGAAGATCTAAATCCATACTAATATTATAAATGCGAAGTAACTCTGTCTGTCTGTCTGTTCTGTCTGTCCTGTCTGTCTGTCTGTTACTCTTTCACGCCAAAACTACTGAACGGATTTAAATGAAATTTGGTAAACAGATGATCTAGGCTACTTTTTATTGCAAATGGCGGTTTGTAAGGGGGTTAAAAGGGGGGGTAAAAAGTTACTTTTCCACGCTGACGAAGTCGCGGGCGGCCGCTAGTAATAAATAAATACATGCGCCAGATAATCACATGAATCGACCTCTCAAACTTGGGCAACCCCTGTACTATGAGTACAAGGTGACGATAATTAACTGGGGGTGTCAACCCACAACACCCAGACCCAAGAAAATTTAGAAAATGTAGTTTTCTAAATGGACTTTGGCCGGTATATCCATAAAAAATTTCGTTGAAATAAGTATTGCTACCTATACAGGATGTAACAAAAAGGGGCTATCATCCCAAAGTGAACCGATTCTGACACACTTTACAAATCTCATATTAGAGTTTTTAACCTGCCAAGTTAATATTACGATTATTAATATTTAATTGAAATCCTATTCTTCGTGAAATCGATTTCAATTCGCACATCACTAATGAGCAATCAGCTGATAGGGATATTAACTTTTGACCGCTCCTTTTTGAATAGTTACCGCCCCTTGCATTCCTGACAATTGTTTGCATACAAAATTTTATAAATGAATTATGGTAAGATTGTTTATCTTTTCAAAAAATTTTTTTTTTATTAATTTGAAACTTTGCATATAGAATCTACACAAGGTACACATTATTACCTTTTATGGTTGATACCCCCTTTTTGTTACACCCTGTATATAAAGTATTGATGCGGTTACAACAAAAAACACATCTACATACTTACTTACTTACCTACCAAGTTGCAACAATAAAATTTTTATAGTTTTCGGAAAAAATCGGCTGCGACATACAGACGGACAGACATACAGATATGATGAATCTAAGAGTTCCATTTTTGCCATTCAGCTACGGGCCCTAAAATCGTGTATGTACCTTTTTAACAACACGACTTACCCTGTATGTGTACTCGTAGTTAGGGAAAACTTGTCAAAAACGTATAATAATAGCTGCGTTGATTTTCTATTGAAACTTGATTGAATAGCATTGGTGGGATGTTCCCGGAAAGTACTCGTTTTGGATATAAATGTAAATGTTTGGTAATACACAGTGGGATCCGTTATAATGACCTCGAAAGAAAATTACAAGGACATCTGAGGCGTAATAAAACATTTTGAGGAATAAGCATTCAGTCGAGGTCAAAAATGTATACTACGTATTACTTGCTACATGCTTAAGTAAAATACCTAAATTATTATATCAAAACGAGTCATAAAAGCGACATGTCACTAATGAAGACACGGTTTTATTTCGTATACATAATAAATAAATATAAATATTGCGACATCACATAGGTAAACTAATTAGGTACTTTGTCCTGGTCCTAATTAAGGTTTACTTTTTGTATAATCTGTGGCTTATGTTCTCTTAAATATTAATATTTAGCTTAGATAAAGGCGTATTACCTACCTACCTACTCTATTCAACTAGTATTGGATTTTATTTGCAGGGGAAAACTATTAAAAATCTGTTTATTGCTCTCATATTCTCGAAATTTCCAGAGCGAAAACGTTGGAACCAAAATCAAACTGTGTTCTCTTTTGCAACACGACCGCCTACCGAACTAATAAATTGTCAAAATTAACTATAGTAGGTTAAAAAAGTAATGCGGTTAAATGGATGTAAATGTTAGCACAAGTACGACAAGTCCCAGGATGAGAACGAGCTTAGTGGTGGGTACGCAGGCGCATACAAATCTATACCATAGATAGATAGATATACTTTCTTAACCGATATACTCCTTTCCTTTCTGGGAACATGCTTCGGCATGAATGGGCCGGCTCGACCGGAGTGATACCAATGCCTCACAGAAAAGCGGCGTGAAGCAGCTCCTGTGCTGTGTTTCGGTGAGTGAGTGAGGGTACCGGAGGCCCATCGGGGGGGAAGGGGATAAAAGGTTGCCAGCGCACTTAATGTGACTCCACTGGTGAACTGTTGCATGTGTCCATGGGCGGCGGCAATTGCTTGCCATCAGGTGATCCGCCTGCTCGTCTGCTACCTATCGAATAAAAAAAACGTATATAAACTGCTAAAATATTCCTACATTTTCGCCGCCTACATACCGGATTTAACATTCGCTAAATGCAACACAGTGTAAAAATAGTTAATAACGATTTTTATGAAAGAAGGATGTTGTATTTCATACTTGATTTAATTCGCTCTGTATTTCATAAACAAGGCTCTCTGTTGTATATCGTTGATCGTCTTTTTTCAAGACGCCTTTGACGTCAAACTACTCCAGTTGTTAGGAAACAAAATGTGACGTGAAATACCTATTATAAGGCTGTAAATTATCAACAAATACAAACGCCATTTTTAAACCGTCTTAGTAAGTAATTACAGGGTATAACGGTAAATAGTTTTAACTCTTTCACCTGCCTACCAATCATTCTAAACAAAGTTTGTTCTATGACTTTTGAAGTTTTTTCAAGGAAAATTATTTATTTAATTACTACCTATGAAAAAACACTCCGATGGTCATATGGTTTAAGTACCGGGCTGTGATCTCGGGGTCCCGGGTTCGATTTCCAGGTCGAGCAAACAAGTATGTTTCGAATTATCGAACACAGCGCAGGTTTATGATCACCGTAATGCGTATTTCATTAGGCAAGCGTGGGGATTAAGGCTTTGAGGGATGGGTGACGAGAAGACTTGACGAAGCTTGACAAAAGCTGTTCAGCCTAGCTGAAATTCTTCTATTGGCTTCTTTCTCGAAATTGTATCTGCAATTGGAGCGTTTGTTCTAGATAGACATATTCATGAACAACTTCGAGAGGTAGATACTTACTCCATTAACGGCGACCGGTCCCGAATGCCTGCCTGCGTTTTAAATGTATTATAGTCGGGCCGTTGTATCATGCCCGATTTGACAATACCTTTTTTTTAATTTTGCACTTATCCTTGTTATGAGGAACACATTTCGCGAATCATATAGAACTTTATGATTTAAAGTAGTCCTTTATGATTCGCGAAATGTGTTCCTCATAACAAGGATAAGTGCAAAATTAAAAAAAAGGTATTGTCAAATCGGGCATGATACAACGGCTCGACTATAATCTAAATAGTGATATTTTCTTCCAGGTATTCGACATCCACACCACAGTGGTGCTAGAGCCCAGTGGTCCGATGATCCTGTACCACGTGGACGCTGACCAGGAAGGCAGGCTGTACCAGATCAACTTCTGGGTACATGCCGTGGTAATCAAGCTCCTACCCTGCTGTATCCTCACCGTCATTAGCCTGTGGTTGATAAGAGAGGTGTATAGCGCTAATCAACATCAAAAGAAAGTAAGGTACGTGTTAGGGTTTAGGATTTTCTATATTGGTTAAACGGGATGCAATCCACATACAGCGCCATCTCTTGGTATTACTTAAGTTAAATGGCGTCTCTGAGTGTGGCACTTTTAAGAACAGCCACTGGCTACCAATATTATAAGCAAGTCGGTACACATTCTTCTCTTGGCGTTTCCTTTTTGTCAAAGTTGGTGTTAAATTCGGCGCTTAAAAAACCCAATTAAGGTCCAATATTTATCTCAAGTCATTTATCTTCTTAATAAGGTAAAACGTTTCCCTTTAATCAAGCAGCAGTAATTGTATTCTTGTAAGTTATGGGGAATTTCGTCGCCCATAGACCTAAAATGGAGTCAAAAATCTGATAAAAGTAAATAAATAAATTGAAACAACATCACATAGTCCTGGTCCCAAACTAAGGTTGCCCTTATACTATGGAAACCAGAAACAACGAAGGAACTACAAACACCCAGACCCAACACAAATATCTGTTTCATCAACAAATATTTGTCTCGCATTTTTATTAGATAATAATAAATCTCACAAAATCTCATATTATATTATTGATCTGGCAACAAACTAACAAGCTTTTGTGTTACAGATTGATCTGTGATATTTATAGAACTAAATTAAATTAAATTCAAATATCTAAATAAATGTTGCCCAAGTCTTTTATAAAGTGATTTTTTAGATTAAGTATATAGGTATTTACTTGAGCTATGAACACACTTTTATTTTTAATTGAGTCTGTTCATAATCTAGATTTCTCAGAATAGGTTTTTTTTACAAACATTTATCTTGATAAGGTCCTTTAAAGGTTCGCTTTTACAGAATCTATTATATTATTACTATGTAGCCTATTCACTCTAGCTTTAAACATTTTGAAATCTGTCGCTTCGGAGTCCAAGCGACGGAGTAGTATTCAAACATATTATTTTAGCTGAGAAAAGAAATTAATTATCATCTTATACAGGGTGTACAACGCTTGCCCTACCAGCAACAAGACAGCAAAGCGCCAATGTAAAGCAGATAGAAGAACGAACC
This sequence comes from Cnaphalocrocis medinalis, assembly GCA_014851415.1. Classification (NCBI taxonomy): domain Eukaryota; kingdom Metazoa; phylum Arthropoda; class Insecta; order Lepidoptera; family Crambidae; genus Cnaphalocrocis; species Cnaphalocrocis medinalis. The sequence continues at coordinate 4,463,071 of CM026290.1, read as the reverse complement.
GGACCACTAAAATGTTGGTCGGCTGTGCTTCTACTTTTCCTTGTCACAGAATTGCCTCAAGGGATTCTCGGGTACGTTGCAATCGGTTTAAATATATTCTACCATACATCTATTTAATAAATCCCCCCTTACATTATCGTCATCAGCAACCCACACTCGTCCACTGCTGCCCATAGGTCTGCCCTAATGCACGCCACTGTTCCCGATTTTCGCCCAGTCTCGTCCAGACCACTTCAGTCAGCCTTCGAATGTCATCATCCCATCAACACTACGCTTACCGGAGCCCCCTTACTCGCTACCCTTAAAACTAATAGGTACCTATTTTAGGCCACTTCTGGAAGGTTGCGCTGGATTCCCACGACCTCCATTTTAATAATAATATGGCAATGAGGGTGCGCTGCTGTGGTTTTAGTTCATAAGCCTCAGGGTTACTATACTGTGTTTTTATTTTACTTAGGCTACTCAGTGGTCTCCTAGGCCGGTGCTTCTTCAAGCGCTGCTACGACCTGTTCGGCGAGCTGATGGACGCCTTGGCGCTCCTCAACGGAGCCATCAACTTCGTCCTCTACTGCTCCATGTCCCGCCAGTTCCGGACTACCTTCGGCCAGCTGATGTGGCGGGCGCATCTGCACAACTGGCCGCCCCCAACGGCTTCGAACTCAGACAATCAGAATACGTAAGTTAATACATTTTTGTTATTAACACCAATGAGAGACGGGAGTCCTGTTTCTCACTCAGCTATCTCAGCGAAACCAGCTCATCAACATCATTTCAGTCAATAGAAGTCCACTGCTGGACATAGGCCTCCGCATAGAGATCGCTCCTGTGCCACCCGCATCCAAGAGACTCCCGCGACTTTCACTAGATCATTGGCCCATCTGGTGGGAGGCCTGCCACAGCTGCAGCCTCCTGCACGCGGCCTCCACTCAAGGACCTTTCCGCCACAATTATTTGGGATATGTCTGCGACCTTAGATCTCCTGTGGATCTCATCATTTCTGACACGATCACGTAAGGAGATTTCGAGCATAGCCCTCTCCTTTGCCCTCCGAGTGACTTTGAGCCTTCTTAAACCAACCAACTATGGAGGAGTCCTTAACACTTGGCAATTCAAGGTTCTTATATATTTCAGTGTTAATCTTTTAGCCTAGTTGTTGACCTCCGACAACTGATACAAGGAGAGATTAAATGAACACATCAATATAGTAACTAAAAGCCTGTCACTAGATCAAGAAATTGTATAGAGGCTTAAAAAATGACATATCCAGTAACAATCGAATTTGAAAGCCAATTATGTATCATACTCGTAAGTCATACACTCCTCTCCCGGGTTCTGAGTATTCTGGTTCAAATCTGACGTGAGGCCTCTAGCTGATCGAATAAAAGTGATCTTTGTCTATCTGCTAGACGCAAGTACCGACATATCTACCGGCTGCGGTGTTCGATAAACAAAAATGTTTATGCGATCTGTCTATCACGAATCCCAAAATAAACTCACCGCGCAAACATGAATAGACGAAACTCTGTCAAAGTATCTGTGAAGGTTCCAAACTTTAATGAAAACAATATCTTAGATCTAAATACATATTGATTGCAACGGTAAGAATACAAGTAACCTACAGTAGAATCGCCAACAGTCCTAATCAGAAATACAAAATTAAAACCATCTAAGTATGTTTTTACTGTAAGAGGTATATAGGTATTTTTGTTAGGGCTTGATTAATCTGGTTTATGTCATTCCAAATGATGCAACTCAATAGAGGATGTTCGCGCTTTAATGCATTAAGTAACTGTATTTATTAATCTTAATATGTCTATACCATTATTTTATAGATTATTTCAATATAGGTACCACCACAAGGCTTATATGCAAACACAAAACGCTTGTGCGATGTAGTCGATAGCCAGCGCCATCTACTGGCTAGTAGTTAAACTAAGTCCCGAAACGTGGCAGGCTAGATCGACGATACTAGCGCCGCCAGCCTATTTACACTGATGACAGTATGATATGTTTTAAGAAAGTAAAACATTACAGACTTAGATAAAAGCAAATTGGATTTTTCAAGATGCAATCCATACTAATATTACAAATGCAAAAGTAACTCTGTCTGTCTGTCTGTCTGCTACTCTTTCACGCCAAAATTACTCATCGGATTTATATGAAATTTGGTATACAGATAATCTAGACCCTGAGAAAGGACATAGGCTACTTTTTATTGCGAAAAGGGGGTTGTAAGGGGTTGAAAGGGGGGTAAAAAGTTACTTTTCCACGCGGACGGAGTCGCGGGCGGCCGCTAGTAGAATATAATGCACGTGACAAGGAAGAATAAAGTTTATTATTGCTAAAAACGGCCACTTTTAGCAATCATCATCATCATCAGCAACCCACACTCGTCCACTGCTGGACATAGGTCTCCCCTACTGCACGTCACCGCTCCCGATTTTCGGCCACTCTCATCCAGCCCACACCAGTCAGCCTTCGAATGTCATCGTCCAACACTAAGCTTACCGAGTCGCGGTCTCCACTCAAGGACACTACGGCTCCAACGGTTGTAATTTCTGCGGCTAATGTGACCAGCCCACTGCCACAGCTAATTCGGTGGGCGATGTCGGTGGCTCTGGTTCTCTGTCGGAACATAAATATGTAGTTACTATGGTGACAGACGAGTAGGTACTAGCCTAAAGGTTCCCATACACGTAACAGTATACTTGCGCAATTCTGGACTTGCACAAATAGACGTATTTCAGACGTTCAGACACACGGCTCCAGCATGCTGGCACAAATATCATTTCACTGATATTTATACCAGTGTGCGTACATGCAGCTTATAGCTAAAATATTTTCTTGAATAATTTCTTGAAAATTGTTTTGTGCAATGGATGACGCAATTGCATTCGTTGTTAGTTATATATATGAACTAAAGACTGGTTAAAAAAAAGAGCATTATTCGCACATCAGATATATTTATGAATTCTTCCATTGTAACGCCAACTCCATGTCTCTCAGCGCTCATTTTGGCGCGAAAACAACGTGCGTCCTTGGCAGTGGCTAGAACAGTACTGAGACTTGCGCGCAATACTCCCACACACGTTCATGTAAACTTACATGAGTGCAAGTTTACATGAACGTGTGTGGGAGTATTGCGCGCAAGTTTCAGTACTGTTCTAGCCACTGCCAAGGACGCACGTTGTTTTGCCACTGAAAGACATGGAGTTCGCGTTATAATGGAAGAATTCATTTAAATAATATATCTGATGTGCAAATAATGCTCTCTTTTTTTAACCAGGCTTTAGTCCACATAGTCCGGTTTCTCTTGTGCATTTTCAGTTTTTTCGTTGCTAAAATTAAGCCAACTAATGCAATTGCGTCATCCATTGCACAAAACCACTTTTAAGAAATTATTCAAAAAAATATTTAGCTAGTAGCTGCATGTACGCACACTTGTACTAATATTAGTGAAATGATATTTGTGCCAGCATGCTTGAGCCGTGTGTAGTCACGTCTGAAATACGTCTATTTGTGCAAGTCCAGAATTGCGCAAGTATACTGTTACGTGTATGGGAACCTTTAATCTTTGTATCTTAGGTTCGACGAAAGGCTAAAGATAAAAAATATCATTTCTTTAATAAATAACATTCCTGTCTCGTCAATCCAAACACTATTTAATTAAGCACTGAATTAAGTATCAAAAGTTATTTGAATTTGATTAAAATAATTACTTATCTTCTAAAGGTACTTTTATTTATATTACTTATTTTATATTATGTAGAATTAAAACAGAGATGGAGAAACTACGGCCGAACTACTTTGACGGATAACTAAACGATACAGACTATAGGTACAGTATTGTACGAGTGTATCATACTTTTACTGTAATCTTAATAGTAGTTTTTATATTATCAAACAGAAAATAGTAATTTGGAAAGAGTAGGTAACTACTGAGTTTCTTGCAGCGATAGCTTACTGAATAAATAATATTTTATTACTATGTAAAATAAACCAATGAAGGGATGAAATGGAGGCTAATCGTGGCTTGGGCGGGTACCTACCTGATTTTAAAAAAGTGACCTCGATTAAACATCACCAAGTATTGTAATACTCTTCTATCTTTTTAATCATTTTCTGAATAATAATGAGTGTCGTTTCTTTCAATTGAAAAAGGGTCGACTTCGTCTTCCTCAAGCCTTTACTAATATTAGCATTTTGTTACAGGGCCAAGTCTTCGGTTCCTTGAGGAAAGTTCGTACAAGAGAAACATGCCAACGTACTACAACAGTTCTTGTGAATACCATACTGTAGCTAGTTAAAAGGAAATTTAGGTTAACATTAATCAATGTTTAGTGCTGGAGTATCTTCATATTCTGAGGTACATGTTATTATTACAGCGTACCCAGTAGTTTATACATGATTTAGTTAGTCTGGTACCTTTGTTAAGGCTTGTACATGCGCGGATTGGGCACTTTTGTGTATGTTTAAACTCGGTAAATCGTTAAGAACGATACCTAAAATGTTATAGACTGGATTTCGATCTTGAATTTCTGACGAGGATTTTTATTCAATGTTTATAGGTCATTAGGAAAAAAATATAACGGAAACATCGATTTTATGCAAAATATTGGATAAACTACGAAACTAAACAGTTCAGATGACTGATTTTTTTTATATATAATACAATACAATGTACACTACAATCCCTGACGAGGAATTCTTGTTTCTTGGCTTTATAATTTTTTAATTAATAATATTCTGTTTTTTGATATACGCGAGCGCGAACAGTACTCTCTATGCTCAAGGCCGTTGGCGCATGTACAAGCCTTAAAGGGTTGCGTAGGTCAGACGGCAGTCGCTTCATTGTTATTACCAGCCCCACTAAATCTTGAATCATGCTCCAACTGTACCCCCTAGATTACAAACCTACCTCTTGAATCACTCGATCTATTACAACAAAACACATGAAAAACCGAAACTAAAATTTCGCACCGTTTGTTATTAAGAACATTTCTACCAAAGTCATTTATTTCTCATCTCGGTGTGTAATTTGAAATTAGATTTTTAAATAGTTTAAATAACAAAAACCAAATTAGATTTTTTTAAATAACAAAAATAAAAATTATTATAATAAAACTACCTACTTAAAAAAAATATTTTCAAATGAGACACCGAATTGAGAAATAAAATGACCTTGGTAGATATACCCTTAACTGACTTAGACTTTTTACAGTGAACCTACTTACTTACTCCACTGGCTCAGCGACCCGAAACGAGTCTTAGCCTCCGAAATAAGAGAACGCCACTTTGGCGGATCCAGTACTACTTGTCATATTTATATACTCGTAATTGTTACAGTGACTATCAGTGTTATTATATAGGTACAGTCGAGTTCAAAAAGATGTAATACACTTTAGGACCTTGTCACAATACATATTTATCAGTAAGTGGAAGTCACTGTACTGTGACAAGGTCCCAAAGTGTATACATATTTTTGAACTCGACTGTACTTAAAACTTGGGTGGGTAAAAATAGGTTGAGTATTCAGTATAGCTGGTAGCATGAAAGAATAGCGATGACCGTTAGTTTGCGCACTTGTAAAAAATAAGACTTTCTACTGAAATTGGTTTCTGCGCACTCAAGGTCATCGCTATTGTTTCATGCCGCAGACTATACCTAATATTTACGTGGGTAGTTGTTGCACAAAATAATTACACACAGAAAGTAGACTGCCCACTAAGAGCTAAAAACGTGTCATATACTCACGCATGCGTACTAACGGGGAAATACGCCATTTCGACCACATCAATCCTAGCCTATGAGTACATAAGATTGTCGAACTGTCGAGGTCTGTGGTAGAGGCCGCGCGCTTATGTACTCATGCCGGGCAACAACCCTAGCATATGTCAACGAACTCTTCTAAATTCAAAATCAGGCTGAGTCTACCTTCTGTGTGTAATTATTTTGTGGTTGTTGTTCATCTCTGAGGCTGACGAGGCGTGGTCCGGTGATGAGAAATATTAGGTAGGTAAATATTTTTAGGTAAATATTTGACTCTGCTTTTCAAGCGACGATCTAAGTGTTAAATTATAATATGTCCGTAGTTAAGAAAATCATTTATTTTTATGAGGAAATATGCATAAGTCTAAAATGAAATAACTGAAAATTTTTGAACAGCGTTTAGCAAAATTTTAGGTAGGTACCTATAATTCTTTCTTTACTCAAATTGAAGCCTTATCTCATTTCATATGGAGACTGAAAACAGTCTGAGCGTTCTTCATGGAAAATTACAGCCTTCAGTAACGGTACGGTAAGGTAGTAACTTACCGTACCATAATAATATTGTACCTTACCGTACCGTTATTTTTTTACTAGTTTTATTGTGATATATTGCAAAATTTCCATTGTCCATAAAACAAGATTAATACTAAAAGTGAATTTTAGTCGCGAGATTTCAACACTTTATGGGCCGAAGATGGTTCACGACATAGTTTTAGAGGCATAGTTTCCGCGTCACTGATAGATGTAAGTGTACCTCGGGCATACTGGAAATTACTTGTTGATGTGAAATGAGACAAAACAGTAGGTAAATTAGTCCAAGCCGCAGGCGCATAATTACTTAACTGTAAAAGCGTTTAATGATCTCATTTAGTCAATTAACTTTCTAAAATCTGTCCATCTTAAGAGTTTTCGGCCTTTGTATAATAATTACGCAGTTTCACAAAAGTGGCCAGAAAGCTTCCAGTGTTTAACTTCGTAACGTCATTAACTTTGACATGCTACCTGATTATAAAAAGTTCGTAATAATAACAAGAGAGCTTTCCTGTTTTGTTTTTAGGGCTCCGTAGGCAAATGGCAAAAACTGAACAACTTATATTGTTGAAACTTTGTATTTTGTCAACCGTATTAAGATTGTTTATTCAAAACTAAAAAATATATTGGGGACTTAAAGAAATAGTATGAGAGACACTTCCAAAGTAGTGAAAAAGTCCGCCCCCCCCCCCCATACTTCTTAAAACAGCAACACAAACAAAGGAATGTAAAAAATTATATAAATATGATGTATATTACCACAAACACCCCTCTTTTTTCGTCGGTGGCAGGCCTGTCCCACTCCGCGTGTAGGTACGAATTTGCAAGTACATGCGGCCAATCAGTAGGGCCTCACGAGCGAGCGGCGACGCGCGCGCGACTATTGTTTGTGGCTTACCGACGTACCTACCGATATTGTAATTGGCAGGTTTTTACGAATTATTAGCGGCCGCCCGCGACTTCATTCGCGTGAAGCTAAGAGATTTTTCATACAAAAGGATTTTCCCGTGTAAATTTCGTAAACTTGTTTTACTTATTTATTAATAAATAAATATGTTGGGCGCCGTAAATATGGAAAGAAGTTACTTGGTTAAGTCCGGGCAAGTCCACGGACACAGTAGGGTGAAGACGATCGGTTGGCCAACTCCGGGATAATATCACCCGGCTGCTCGACCACTTTGACACAAAATAATTTTGTGACTGATGCCACGCACGTGGGCGGGAGGAGGTATTTATACCAAAGACGTCCGATGGAGGAAATTTGGACTTAAAAAATAACTTAGAAATATGTTTGATTGGTTTCGTGATTATACCCACCAATCTCATGATGAAAGAACGTACAATTTTATAAATAATATGCTTAAATTAATTAGATGAAGAAATTTCCTTTGACTGAGTAAATTGATTTCTGCTATACTTTTTGGGTTCTCTAACATCTCAAATCTGTTGTTATTATTACTCTCTGTCTGAACGTGTTATTGAATATTTAAACATTTGTTAACATCTTCTATTCTATCCATACTAATATTATAAATGCGAAAGTAACTCTCTCTGTCTGTCTGTCTGCTACTCTTTCACGCCAAAACTACTCAACGGATTTAAATGAAATTTGGTATACAGATAATCTAGACCCTGAGAAAGAACATAGGATACTTTTTATTGCGAAAAGGGGGTTGAAAGGGGGGTAAAAAGTTACTTTTCCACGCGGACGGAGTCGCGGGCGGCCGCTAGTATTCTATACTATTTATAAAGAGATAACTTCTATAGACAACGACAAAGCTTATAGGTAAACCGAAAGCACGAAACGTTTGTGCGATGTAATTGGACACAGCGCCATCTATTGGTTCATTTCTGAATTACGGGCCACTATCTAATTATAAAGAGATAACTTCTATAGACAACGACAAAGCTTATAGGTAAACCTTAATCACGAAACACTAGCGCGATGTAGGTCATCGACGATCAGCGCCATCTATAATTTATAACGTACTAGCGGCCGCCCACGACTCCGTCCGCGTGGAAAAGTAACTTTTTACCCCCCTTTCAACCCCTTACAACCCTCTTTTCGCAATAAAAAGTAGCCTATGTCAGGTCAGGGTCTAGATTATCTGTATACCAAATTTCATTTAAATCCGTTGAGTAGTTTTGGCGTGAAAGAGTAGCAGACAGACAGACAGAGTTACTTTCGCATTTATAATATTAGTATGGATTGTCCCGAAGCGAAGTGAGGGTAGGCCACTAGTATTTAATAATATAGTTTTTAGGACAGTTTCAATAAAATAAATAATGTCCGTCTGTCTGGCTGGCATTTGCACAGATGAATATTTGTTGCTGCTTCAACACACATATTTCATGTCTGGCTTCCTCGTAGCAAACGTGGTTTTGAGATTTGCTTTACCACAGCAATTTCTCAGAGACAGAGATTTCTCAGAACACTAACTAACTGGGCTGGCGACCCAAAGTGAGCCTTGGGCTCCGATAATAAGAACCTCAATCTAGCATCTAGCGTTACTTACTTACTACGCTGGCTCAACGATCCAAAGTGGGTCTTGGCCTCCGACGTCAAAGTTCTATCTAGCGTTACAGCGTCCTAACCATAGGACATTTTAATAATTTTCTTCAGTAAGTTTCATATAAAAGGAAGTTTTTTTTTTTTCTTTAGTAGGCAGGAGGCTAAAACGGTCCGGCGATACCTCCTAACACCTACTAAGTTCTAAATAAATATAAACATAAAAATGTGTAATTTTAATTATTTTCGATCGATTATGTGCTGTCTGCTCGTTTGTCTGCAATAACGTAAAAAATACGAAGCATGCAAAACATTTTGAAACACTTCATTAGTTTTTACTCTTGTGTAGATAAGGTTCAAAATCTGGTGGGATATAATTTGTCGTCATCATCGTTAAAACTTAAAAAGGGATGTTTTTCAAACAAACGAGTTCTTTTTAATATTACGGGCCCTTCATGGGCAAGTTCGACTTACAGTTGACCGGTTTTTCTCATTTTAAACTTATCAGGTTTCGTTCAATGGTTTTCAATTTATGGAATTTCCTTAGGAAGTCCTTTCTGATTTTAATTTCATTACTTTCAATAAATAACTCAAAGGAACAAAAATAACCTTTTCCTTGTTTTAATAAGTAGTTTTTTGAACTTCAGGAAATAACATTTTTATATTTATCCCTTTAAAAGATTACATTTCCAGATTTGCCTTATCATTTCCAGAGTTCATGTTATTCACAGACTAACTAAATATAGAAATATGAAAAAGTAAAACAACTAACATTTACCAATTACATGGCTTATTTAATACTAGTGGACAGCCCACTTCTCCGCATGCGTTGAAATTCAATTTGCCACTAAAATATTTTTTCGATATAAAATTAATACCTACAAATATGATGCCAAGACTATCTGTATATCTACACAATGAAAAAGTTTCATTCAAATCTGTTCTCTAGTTTCCATGATTAACGCGAATATACAGACAAACTGACTGACAAAAAACTCAAAAATAAATGATGCATTTTTTGCTTTTTGTGATCGTCCCAAGTTATTTTACAAGATTAAATCTTCTATCTTCTATACTATTTATAAAGAGATAACTTCTATGGACAACGACAAGCCTTATAGGTAAACCAAAAACACGAAACGCTTGCGCGATGTAATTGGACACAGTGCCATCTATCGGTTCATTTCTGAATTACGGTCCCGAAGCGAAGTGAGGGCGGGCCATTAGTATCCAATATAAGGGCACAGACCACACCTGTGTCAGACATAATGACGGGTCAATAATTAATGACCTGTAGCGCTACCATGAGTTGGCATCGAAAAGTAACGTAACGTTACTACAGTCGATAGCGAGTAAACGGGCTTCGAATAGATTTCGATTGAACACGTAAACCTGGCTAGCGTTAGCTCGATAGCGAGTGCGTTATTGTTTACGCAGAAAGCTATCGAAAACTATCGCTTTGTCTCTTTCATTGTGATGCATTTGAAAGAGAAAGAGCTATAGTTTACGTTATGTCAGTTTTCAATTTCAACTCGTAGCGCTACGTAAACGCTACTCGCTAGCGAATACGTTTCAATTTGACAACTCGATACTACAGATTTTAGTTTCTCAAGTTCTCTTCTCTCTTCTCTTCTCTCTCAGTTCTTGGGTCCGGACCCCCTGGACCCTCCATGAACACATGCAACAAGTGCGCTACTAACCTTTTATCCCCTTTCCCCCCGATGGGCCTCCGGTACCCTCACTCACTCGGCGAAACACAGCACAGGAGCTGCTTCACGCCGGTTTTCTGTGAGGCAGAAAATACTTACTTTTTTATCTGCCGTGCAATTTTTTTTGCAGATAGTACACGGGTCAATCTCAAACAGAAAACTTACCTATCAGGTCCTCGTTTGCGAGCGAGAAGCTTACCTAGGCCTCTTTTATTTGAAATCTTCTTTCATTTGAAATATTCTTTCTTGAACATTTCAAATAAAAGATATATCTCTCTTCTTCTTCTTCTTTAGCAGCATGTATTTGCCCACTGCAAAGCCTCTCTAATTTCTCTCCACTTCCTTCTGTCGTGGGTCTTTCTGAACCACGCTAAAAAATTAAAAGAGAAATATTCTGATGTCAATTTCAGAGAAATATGGATTTAACCCTTAGACATCTTTTTTTTCATTGGTTTTTAACTTTATCGCAACTGCATAAAGTTTAAAATCTGGTGGTCCCATTTGGTACATAGGCTGGTTAAACGTTTTAAAAGACTGCCACGGTAATGACATCTCGATGACCTAGACCCAATATTATTTGGAGAATAATGATCATTCATCAGGTAGATAATGATGAAAAGCACAGTACACCTGTAATACACAACAACCCATAAATAAACCTCTCCGAGCACCTCTCGTATAAACGATGAATTATGAGAATCCGAACATGGTTATAATAGAAAGCCTTCTTAGCGCGTTTCCTTCGTTCGGCGCAAGATGGCATTACAATCGCCTAGCACTTTTTTCCCATATTAATAAACAAGAACTTCATTATAAAATGGTCGAAAAAGTTATCTTCATCAATAAGTATAAGTACAGTAATAAGAGTACAATTTAACAATCATCCTGTAAAAAAAGTTATCAGTCTATAATGTCAAACTGTCCCACTGCAACTGCAGGGATTTGCTAGTTAATGGAGACCTGCTACCACCATCATAGAAATCAAGGCTTAATTACAACGCGGCTAGCCTAATGCGGATTTGATTACACCTTAAATTAAGGTATATAAATACTTACAAGATGACAAGAGCAGCTAACAAATCGCCTGATGGTAGTCGATTACCGCTATAAAATCAAATGACGTCTAAAATATCCTATCAATGCTTCTGCGTATCGCAAAATGTTGATCATGGTCTTAAAGTTTTGATCTGAAGCTGCTACGGAATTGCTACCATTTGTCAGCTACAAACTATAAGTTTTTGCTATAAACGTTCAAATCTACCAAATTTATCTGCACATTTGATAAAAATCACACAAAGAACAAATGAAAATGTGTTTTGCGTTTGTTCTTTGTGTGATGTGTGTGTATTGACATTCAGTTGTCTTTTTTGCAATGCTCAGGTATTTTTGGTAGGTTTGAAAGCTAATATCATTTTAATAATTTTCTTATAAAGTGACAACTGAATTATGAAATGAAAATGTTATTCTACTACTTCATCTCAATCTGAACTCTAAGAACCTAATTTAAGTTAGGTTTACAAATAGTTAAAGAAATGTTAATGTCTTCAATGTAATATTATAAATCATGTACAAACTAGTTTCTCTTGTACGTAAACAAAACAACTAAGTATCAGAGTTTCACATATTGTGCAGATATTTTAATGTAACTGTATTGAAGTCATGCTCACAACATTGTTGATTTACTAGTATATTATAATGAATTAAATGTTGTACATATCTTTTGATAAAATAAAGTTTTTACTGTACATAAAATGTGTTTTTTTATTTAATTCAGTAGGTACCCATATTTAGTGTCTCTACGTAGAGGTATATTTTGTGTATGATATAAGAAGGTAACCGAACTAGCGGGTCACCTGTGGCCTTACCATGAGATTGAAATACTATTCGCTATCGAAAACTATCGCTTTGTCTCTTTCATTGTGATGCATTTGAAAGAGATAGAGCAATAGTTTACGTTATATCAGTTTTCGATGTCAACTCATGGTAACGCTAGTGATGGTAAGTAGTGAGTAGATTATCAAAAAGAAAATTTTGCGCTAAACAGGTTGTCATAAATTCGAAATTACAATAAAGCGACTGCCGTCTGGCCTTACACATAGAAACTAGATACCTGAAATAACTTTAAGTGTCCACAGTCAGAGACATTTTATGAAACATGCAGGTTTCCTCACGACGTTTTCCCTCACCACCGCTAATAGAAAATCCGGAGGTGCGGCCTGGGATTTGAACCTACGCGTTCTGAAAGTGCACGTTCTTACCCACTGGGCTTATTAAATCCTTAGGATACAGGAGCCAGTCATAGAGTTATTTTGGAATGTTTTAATATTACTCGGATATGTCTTTAAGTTGTTATGTTAAGTATTTGTTTCTTAGTAATCGCATCTGTCTCTAAGTTATTATGTTAAGTACCCATTTGTTTATTGTTAAAGTTAATATGTTAATTAAGTCCTTTTTTTTTTCTTTTTGCCTAAGATACAGGATACTCCCAGTTTAGGCAGCAAACTAATAATTGCTCCCTTAGTATAAGTAGACTTGTAGTAGGCATTTGATCTGACGATATTTCAGTAAAGTTTTATTTATTTATTATTTATAGAAAATACTTCGATAGTCAAATCCTAATGATTTGCATATAACGAAGTATTTCCTATGACTGGCCCAAGATGGCGCTTTTGGGACTGAGCGTACATAAAGTGTCTCATACGTTATATCCAGGATGGGAATCAAACGCTCTCCCAATTTTTTTTAGTATAGGAAGGCAAACGAACAAGCAGGTCACCTGATGATAAGAAAACACTGCCGCCCATGGAAATCAAAATATGAGGCAGGGTCCACTACCAATCGCCATCCGGCCAGTCGTAAAAATAGTAGGCTAGTTATACTTTTTTTATATTGAAGACAATTAAACCCCACTCCGCCTGATGGTAAGCGGCCGTGAGATCCAAAATGAAGTTGACGGGCACAAGAGAACAAATTAAATACCTATTGAGTCTGTCATCCTCACCCTGAAGGCCTGCTTAGATACCGTTTCAAGTCCCGCCTAAAGAACCCAGGATTGTACAAAGGAGGAAACATAACGGGAAAAGCATTCCAGGACTTGATGGCTCGGGGCAAGAATGAGGAGCTAAAAACCTTCTTGGTACGCGCCGTACTTACTATTTAGGTATAGTAAGTAGGTATATTAAAACAAGCTCTCATCAGAACAACGCAGGTGATTTCCGGGAGCGGGCACGTCTGGCAGGCGTCCAACCGATTAGCGGGCCCCATAACAGAATCGCTCAGCCGCTCACTGCTGTCGTATCAGTTTATCTGAAGCCCTGATCGGCTACACATACGCGCGAGCGACAGCGAGAGCGGTAGCGGTTTTTTTAAGTGATAGTTGGCAGATGAGCAGACGGACCACCTGATGGTAAGCAATCGCCGCCGCCCATAGACACCAGTAGAATCACAAATGCTCTGCCAACCTTTAACCCCCTTTCCCCCCATGGGGCATCCGGTACCTTCACTCACTCTACGAAACACAGTGCAGGCGCTGCTTCACGCCAGTCTTCCGTCAGGCCGTGTTGTCACTTTGGTCGGACCGGCCCATTCAATGCCGAAGCGTGGCTGTCCCACGTTAATGTAATCATTCAATTCTGTAAGTTAGGGCTACATTGTTGTATTTAAATATTAACGAAATAGTTTAATACCATTTACTGATAGAGCAAATACAAATGAGTCAGTTACATGCAAATATAATGAATATGAATATTCATAATACTTATTTGCATACAAAATAATATTGCAAAACATTAATGACCAAATATTGAAAATGGTTTATGCAAATAGAGACGTTAAGTATATGGTATTATAAGGATTGAGACTTAGGCTACACAAACGCGTGAGCGACAAAAAGAGGACTACATACCCGCTAAAATTATGAAATTCTGATCATTAGATGCTACTTTTGAATAGAGATGTAGGTAAGAAACTATTATGGTAAGATAGTTGCAGTTTGCGTTAGTTTTTTTATAGTTATTTGATAGGGGGCAGACAAGCAGAAAGATCACCTGATGGTGAGCGGTTGCCGCTGCCCAAGGATACACGCAACACAAGTGCGCTCGCTCCCCCGATGGGGATGCCCCCTCACCTACCCGGCGAAGTAAAGCACAGGCATTAGCGTTTGTTATAGAGGTACGACTGTGGTACGACCAGCTGTTGAGTTTATTAGAAATAGATTTCGCCTAAAACAGGATGCGGTGACTTAGTCATTGTCAACTAGGTACCTTTTTGACCTAGAAGTTGCAATTATTGTTGCATTAGACATTAATAGTCGGCAATGCCATGACTCTACCAATATATTGAAAGCAGCAAAGAAGATTTCTCCTTCTGAATTTCTCCCAAACTTGAGTTTAGGTGTTTTTTACATCACGTGTTTTTTAGCGACAAAATAGTGCTTTTCGTGCTATCTTTCCCTATAAATGTTATTTAACATTAAATTACTTTTATAGATACAACCAGATCTTTTAGAACTATCATTGTAATTTGAAAAGTAAGTCTTTATGATTGTAGCCTATGTGCTGTTTTGATATCTTTGTATTGTGTATTGTGATGTTTTTACAAAACATTCAGTAGATTTTTCGTGAAAGAGCAAAAAAGAATACTTACAAACTTAAATACATGTATACCTATCCTCATAAACTTTCACGTATATAAGTAGGATTGACTCGTAACAAGTATGAGTTGAAATTTTATCACGCGTCCGCTGTCGCTTATCGCTTCATCTTAAGAGCAGGCGGCACTCTTCTGTAAACATGTGAACCGTATAAAAATATCGGCCATCAATCATGCCCTTGGTAAAGGCGCAAATTTGCAGTGATTTATTATAATAGAAAGTTTGTTATTCTGTTTCAGTTAATGCTAACAGACTGTGTAATTTCTGTAAAATTTGCAGAAGTAATGCAAATATAAACTATTTTAGACACTGATAAATCTCTTTTCAGTTAGACCTATGTGTCTGAATGATAAAAAAATTCAAATTGGCGAGATGTTTTAATTAATTGATGTTTTAGAGACATATAAAAAAATGTACCTATATGGAAAAGTCATTTCAGTCTCAGGGTGTTAAATCTATTTAAGATACGAGATCCATCGTGAGACTGTATTTTATACTAGAGGCGACAAACGAGCAAGCGAATCACCTGTGATCAGAGAGGTCGCTGACGCATTGCCGGTGTTTTGGAAAGGAGTACTTACGCTCTTCTCTGTAAAATACTACAGCAGTCTTCCACGAACATAAGGTTCGTGAAAGAAAATTCGGCGCGAAACACACAGTAGGTACTGGATTGCCAACCATCAGAACACCCAGACCCAAGAAAATTAAGAAAATGTAGTTACCTAAATTGATTTGACCGGGAACCGAACCCGCGACCTTTCGCGCTTCAGGCTGCCTTAGCCACTGCGCCATCGAGGCCGTCAAAAATGACAACCGCTTGCAGTTCGATACGCAATGAAATGAAATTATTTATTCGTAATTATCATAGGTAGGTATGTTTATATACATAAAAGATGTTAACATAATATTGAAGCCCACTACAGTTGACTTGGTACCTACAAAGGTAAAAACCGGCCAAGAGCGTGTCGGATATACACATGAAAGGGTTCCATAGCCATAAGATGGGCCGGCCATATTTTTATAGTTTGTAGGTAGTTATTTCCACACATTATCATTTTGTTAGAGCAGCTGCACGTGATAAGTTGGTCGAGTTTTATTAAAAAAATAATTTTAGTTGAAAGTACTTATTTGGAGGTACACAGCAGATTTATAATTTTTACGATCAAGTATTAAGTAAATTTCATTGATCTGAAAATGTTCTTCATTTAATAATTCTGTATTTAAGAATCATCAGCTCAAATCCGAGAATTGTTTTAATTCAAGTTTATTTCGAATCAGTTCAAGATTAGATTTCGTATCAGTTTAATATCTTTCCTTCAAGTAAGAAAATATAAGTTTCAATGTACAGTGGCCAGCACATCAAGTTCATTCATATGTTCTGTATGGACCTAACTTGAATAAAGATTTTTTTCTATTTCTATTTTCTATTTCAAGTTACTACAATCTGTCAAATTTCCTCAGTTGATATTGAACCAAACACGTTTGACATAAAAGTGAGGTTCGATTGAAGAAATTTGACAGATTGTAGTAACTTGATGTGCTGGCCACCGTACCTATATGAAGCAACTATGATCTTGGTCTAATAAATTTACTTTTCTAAGTATACCCAAGTCTAATAAATTCTAGGATCTAATAAATTTACTTTTCTAAGTATACCGATTTTTCTAAGTATACCTAAAAAATATTTCTACAGTAAAAGTATTATAGGTTTTTCAACTTACAAAATATTCATGATAAATCCAACGCCGATACTGTCAGCCAGTCTTCAAAAATATTTTAATATGAAAAGTTATGGAAAATCATAATATATTCCTTATCGTACCTAATATTAGAAAAATCATAAAATATTCAAAGGGATGATGAGCTACAAAAGAGGGCCCGTCTTTGAGAAGGTAGCAAAAGGTTTTCGCCCTACCCCTCTTATGGGGAAATATGCCATAGAATATTAAGAATAGACACCTCCATATGCCTTGTTGTGGCACTGTATAAGACGTCAATTAACTTTAATTGTCACTTAAGAATATAAAATATTGACCCTTATTTTAATAAACATAAAGTCTATCCATAATTAAGACTTAAGTACTGCCGTATTCAGACACAAATGAAGTTAACATAAAATAAGTTCTTGTTTATTTCTTGTAGAGCGATAAGTAGGTAATAGTGTTTTTTTTCGTAAGAAGTTTTTACATTCGTGATGTTATTTCGTCAATAAATTCCTCGTTGGTCAAGTGGTTTAATACCGATCCGGTGAAAGTATAGTATAGGCTGATACTTTACATTATGTACAAAGCCCCTTGTCAGAAACTTTTTTGGTTATGTCAAACTGTAGGGATAGCCAATAAAGCCTTAATCTAAAAGAACATCTTTTAAAGGACACGCCACCTTACGGAATGTCTTCAAACTTCTCAAACAGGGCGGCGGTGTTAATTCTTAAAATTTTAGGATAAAAATACCACCTAGGTATATCTTATATTTCCACCTATATATAAGCGCTCTAAAGAGCTAAGCTAAAGAGTTCCAAATAGATTACTAGCTGGGAAGTAACAACAATGTCCATTATCTTAAGTCATGTCAAGGCCGCCGATATTGTATTTGTAAATTACTATTAGCATTAAGTTCTGACTCTTTTTGCTTCCTTTAAAACTTTGTATCTTTGTCATTTCGTGCGTGACATTTGACGTGGTATCTATGAAAAAAAGCCTGTCGCTATAATAACGCGGGTAACGTGTCTCTAGTATTTGATGACACGTGTATCGTATATTTGGCCAGGTTGGCTTTATTCAATAATTTGTCCATTTGGCGGTATCGATTTTTGGTCCGTGGCCGTTTTAACTATGTTGCAATAGTCTGCGATGTGACTATCTATTTGCTGCCGACTGTATTATGCGAGATAATAAGATTGTATATTTATCTCTTCGATAATTTACGCTGGAATATTTTATCCTGGAAACTTTCAGCCGCGGCCTCCCCTCTCAAGTCAGTGCTACCGAAGAATAACACAACAACCAAAACCGCATTCAATTCGTTATTTCTCTCGTATTGCGTTCACGATTCGGACAAACAAAATATTGACGTTACTCCGCTCGCTCCCGTGAATTTGAGGTTCGCAAACAGTCAATAACTCCTGAGCACCTCACCTTGCTTCTAACAATAACACAGCAATAAATGCCTTAAATAGGGTAGTTACTTTCCCATTGAAAGTTATGGGGCGTGACCAAATTCCCACTTTTAATGCTGAATCAATACGGCGAGGTGGGCACTGGCGTAATTCAGCATTTATTGACGCACAGCAAGTGACATTAATGACTCTCTCAATCTAAGACTATACAAATGTCTGGGCGGCACGTCTACTTACTTACCTGATCAAGTTAAGTTAAGTATTATATTAATTTGTGATTCTCTGTTGTCTGATATCTGTAACATAAGTGCGTCAGGTCTATGAGATGTTGTGTGAACATATTACATTACTGCAATATAAATATCCAGCGTCGTTTTCCGATGAAATATCGCAGTATCGTAATAATGGAGTAATAATGAGATGATTATTAATTAATTTATTATTCTTTTTATAACCACCCTACTCTTATAAGTCGGCTGATTAATTTACAGACTCGATTTGCTACAATGAATATCTCGACCCGTTATTGCATAGTGTAGTAGTTAAGCCCAAATCATTACCTTTCTGTAATAGATATCTTAATACCTAATCAATACCAGGTTGGCTTTTAAATCAAAACCAATAGTGAAATTCAAGACATTTTCCAATAAATTGAAGAAAATGTAAATTAGTCCGTGACCCGTATACCGATCGCCTCACGCTCGGAATGATCTCACCGCCGCCTGCAAGCTACCATTAGTTTCCCCATCCAAATGAAATAGGAAGGTAATTAAAAAAAATTGAAAACGTAAATTAAAATGGATAAATAAATGGATTTATTGATTTTACGTCCTTAAGTTTTGAGACACAAGTGCTATTTTTGCAATGCGAAGTTCCTAACGTCGTCTGTATGCTAAGTACTATTTAACTGAACTTGAAAAAAAATGCAGCGCAGAATTTCTACGATCGAATATTCGCTACGCTACGGTGCTATCCAGTGCTACGATTGTTGCTACGGACTGCTGATATCTGCTACGGCTGGAGCTACGACTGCTACGACGACAACCCGTGCGCACATCGTTTCTACGAGTAAATCCCGGTCCATTAACTAAACGACAGGGTGACGATTCTCGCGCACTCGATATTGAAATCGAATTGGTGATATCATTCATTCATCCATACAGACTTCAATGTCGAGTGTACGAGAATCGTTCCCCATGTATATTCCCATTCGTTACGAGACGTCTCCTTTATGAACCACTTGTTTAGCTCGAGATAATGGGCAACAGGCGATCTGGGTGTTTTTTTCTTGCTTGTGGCATGGTTGGAGGGCAAACGGGAATAAAGGCAAGGCAATTTGCGATATCGGCTCGTTTGAATTTGTGATAAAATAAAGTAAATTCGACATTAATGCGACATTTCGAAAACTGCACTGCACAGCTTGTTTCAGTAAATGACGTTATCATTCGACTCCGAAAACCAATGAACAAAAAATTAAACTGAACATTCTCATATTATTGAGCCACTAGCTTTGCTCACGATATCCGCGTAATTTTTGGGTTACATTTTTAATGATTTCCTGTACGTACCTACTACATTAATGTTACTGACAATCCATTTATGAATGAACAATAATGTAAAATAGGTAACACCTAAGTAAAATGCTTTTGTTGTAGATAGGTACGCTAACTTTCCTTTTGCAGTTTTATTTTAGCCTACGTTGTCACACTGCTGAGCAGAGGCACTTTAATTGTAATAAAATAAATCATTCTTGATTTGTGAAGGAATAACTATGAGTACTTATTAAAGTACTAACGTGTAGCCCTATTTCTGGAAGTTAGCGCCCCCGTGCCTCAGGCGGCATCCTGATTCTATAAGCGATAAGCGAGTGCCCCTGTGTTTGAATGAAACGAACAAAATACATACCTAACTAACCCTTTATTCATAAGAAAATAATAAATTGTAATAACCAGATTCATAGTCATATACCTTTTCCAAGCAGATGATACAGGCTAAATAGAAAAATACGGCTAGTACTTACTTATGGCACTAAGTTGTTAAATTTAATCATTACATTCCGGGCCCCCAAACCACCTTATTCCATGGCTACGCCTATGGTATAGTTAATGTAATTATTTTCTTTACATTCACACGAGCAAAACCAAACATTTGGTAGATTGAAGCTCGAATTGAATCCTAGTACCCAGAAATAGCAATAGGAAGCTATTTTCATCAATAGAGCAAACACTTTTACGCTCTTAAACCTTTGATGTGCTATGTATTTTTCTCCCTATTCATCAGCATGAGATGAATGATCGATTTACGCAGACAAATATTTATACAGACGATGTATTTTTCGATACATCATTACTATGACGGTGGATATCGAAGATTCGTCGGGTGTCGGTTAATGCAGTGAATTGTATGATGTCTTTAAGTGATATCCTATATGTTATGGATGAATTGGAGTTTGAGAATAGGTCCTACATTATTCATTTATTGTTCATTGATCATTATTATTATATACCAACTAGTCACATAAGACCTGGTGCATCATTTCTCCCAGGACACCTCGCGTACTGGTGACCCACCAACAATCTACCAACGACCGGCAAATTGGTGACCCCGACTGAACCCGTACCGAACGACTGGCAAAGTAGGTATGAATATGTGAATGATGATGAAAAGTATGAGGATATGGATAAGAATGGAACGAGAATGACTGGCACTGAGGAAGACAAAATAAAACTGCCGAGGCTGAAGTGGGAATGGCGGGTTACGTCTGTCGAATGTACCCAAAAATTGACCAGCATTGTAACCCAATGGATCCTTTTTTTTTACGCATACCCATCCGTCTGTAAACGGATGGGTTATGTCGGACTTCCCCCCGCAGAAGGCGGGGGTATACCGACTAAAACTCCTGGGACTCTCCCTCATCGTCCTTTAGTGGGAGAGGATCGTGGGGCAGTGGTACGGAACCTTACTCCATGATCCTCCCCAGGAACGTCGGCCCGCCTTACACGGCGGGTCTAGGCGCTTCCTCCCCCGGGTCCGGGGGAGGGAGAGGGGACAGCCGAGAGAGTATCGAGCCATCCCCTCCAGGAACCCAATGGACCCTGACCTAACCTGATGGACGCCGATAACGAGGCATCCCTAAAACGCGATGAAGTGATGATCTTAACAGCTTCGCAATCGATTGGCCACAGATGACGGTGGATATGGATCGATGGAAGGATTCGGGGGAGGCCTTTTCCCAGCAGTGGTAAAATATAGGCGAAATAAAAAAAAATATACCGTAAATTTTGAACAATTTTTCGTCCAGTTACTCTGCAGAATTGCTAGTTTCCAATCGATACCGCTCCCTGCTGATAAATCGGCGCGCCTCCAAAGCCCGTCTTTTCAATTATACAGGTTGCTTCTTTTAGGATGTCAAGCGGGATTACGTGGATATAGAACCCTTGCGGCACCCGTAACATGTAAGTAAAGTAGGGATAACTTTTTGCGATTAGACCTACCTATCTTATTTGAACAATAATAATTGTCTTCATCACTATGATTCCGTCGAAAAGTGAATGTATATTTTACGATCTACAAACTTTATTATTTTCTACCTAAACAGCTATATCTTTGTAAAAAAAAATAACAAAAGCCTTTTTAAATTAATTTTATTTGAAAATTAATTTGAATGAGTTTACCTTTCATTTAAAATCATCACGGTTTATTTTATTTACACTATCATAAGAATACCTGTGTAATGTTTGTTAATTAAAAAATACATATCCTATTATACTACAAAGAAGTCAATCTTATACACTGAAAACCTGAAACATTTGCGCGATGCAATCAGCGCCCAGCGCCATCTATTGGTAGATAGTGGAGCTACTGTCCCGAAACGAAGTGAGGGCTATCTCCCAAGGGATTTAATCATATCTATCATTAAAGATAGATTTATAGAGCGATTCCATCATAATCAATTACTCTATCCTAACTATAATACGTAGGTTTATTTTGGGTTTATCAGCGACATACGTCATGTTTCAGCGCGTAACAATAAGTAACGGTGCAAGTCCCAATACCTATACTACAGACAGATGGACCACCCCTTAATAGTTAATGGCTACTTCCGCTTGACACCTTATAAGAAACATCCTGTATATCGTCCACAATCACGCCATACCTTCGTTAGTTGGATGCAAACAAACACTATCACGCGAACTCGCCTTGTTGGTGGCAATTAAGGAAACCTCTGGCATTCCAATGTCTTTGCCAAGAGATAATCTTGGACTGTGACGTCACTGTCCTTGATCTTTATCTAAGAACAGTTTTCTTGTGTACAAACATGTTTATTTTTCGGAGCTTATGCTGCTTGTTACTTCATGGCTCACTAAGGCGCAGGACAAATACAAGAGGCGTAGAAGCGCGGGCGAGGCGCGGGAGTGTCGCCGTTTCAATAATATTTCATACAAAATGTATAGAAGTGAAGAGCTATCGGAAAGGGTTATGCTCGGAGTGTCTCTGAAGGATAGTATCAGAAATGATGTAATCCGACAGAGACCCAAAAGTCACCGACATAGCCCACCGAATTAGCAAACTGAAGTGGCAGTGGGCTGGTCACATTAGCCGCAGAACTGACAACCGTTGGAGCCGTAAAGTCCTTGAGTGGAGACCGCAACTCGGTAAGCGTAGTGTTGGACGTCCTGCGTCAAGATGGGATGATGACATTCGAAGGCTGGCTGTTGTGGGCTGGATGAGAGTGGCCAAAACTCGGAAACGGTGGCGTGTATTAGGAGAGACCTATGTCCTGCAGTGGACGAGTGTGGGTTGCTGATGTATAGAAGTGGCGAGGCGTAAGACATACTGAAGAAGCGAGGTGTCCGTTATAACTGCACCGGCGACGCACCCGCCTTACGCCCGCACCTCGCCCGCGCTGCGCCCGCGCCTCTACGCCTCTTGTATTTGTCTTGCGCCTAATTGATTCGATGATCAAGCGACCGGCCTCATTTTTGTTACGAAGCACGGTTTGCGTCAATCATCTGCACGAGGCCACTTAGCACAACGGGCGCACCGACCGGGGGTTAATTGATTAGCGTACTTGTGACTCTACTGATTTTGCAGATGTCGCAATCGCTTACCACCAGGTGATCCGTCTAATCGTCTGCCACCTATCCCATAAAAAAAATCTTCGGTGCACAACGAACAGATTTTTCCTTGACTGTCTTCAATTGATCATAATAATATAAAGAAAAGTAATGGCTTCGCTACTAGACCGGGCAAGGGTTTTTAATTAACTGAATCGCGCTAAAGCACGCTTAGATATCTCGTACATTATTTCTTTTTTCAATTTCTCGTAAATTCACTTGATAAAAAATCCGATGAAGTACCTATTGAAAACGTATATAAAATTTCGCTCAGTTGATAAGTAAGTCTGTTACGGTCCTTTATAATAAAACTCTTCTCAGCAATCACTTAGATTCGGGAAACGATTTAGTAGTTTCTAGTAATAGTTTCAAACTGTATCCAATAGATGGCACTGGTTGTCGATTGGATCGCGCCAGTGTTTCATGTTTTGATTTACTTATCAAAAATATTAGTTATATCGTGTTTTACATCAATCAATTGTGTCTTTATTTTTTTTTATACAACGCCGTTGGTAAGCAACTACAGCAGCCTATGGACGCTCTCAACTCCAGAGAACCTGCTTCTTTTCCCCGCAAGTTATGCTCGAGTTGCTCTTGAGCGCGATTTTTACTCCTTCTCTTCACTGTTCAGGTCGCGAAAGCAGCGTTTCGCGCGTTCACGTTCACCCTTAGCGCCGTTGTTACCCGTTCTGTCGGTTTTTGTCCCGCGACTAAAGGTTCGCTGCGAAGCTTTGCTAGTGTGGACACATTGACAACGCGAAGTTCACGACAGGAATCGCAAGAGTAGCGAGCGAGTGTAGAGTGCGCTTTGCGGTCATTCCGCGAAACTCCGAACGTGTCCGAACGAGGGATGTTACGAATATTCGCATTCGCTTATGCGAATGGTTTGCATCGTTTTTAGGGTTCCGTAGCCAAAATGGCAAAAACGGAACCCTTATAGTTTCGTCATGTCCGTCTGTCCGTCTGTCCGTCTGTCCGTCTGTCACAGCCGATTTACTCGGAAACTATAAGTACTACAGTGATGAAATTTGATGGGAATATGTGTTGTATGAACCGCTACAAAAATATGACACTAAATAGTAAAAAAAAGAATTGGGGGTGGGGCCCCCCATACATGTAACTGAGGGATGAAATTTTTTTTTTCGATGTACATACCCGTGTGGGGTATCAATGGAAAGGTCTTTTAAAATGATATAAAGTTATCTAAAAAACATTTTCTTAAAGTGAACGGTTTTTGAGATATCAGCTCTCAAAGTCGTAAAAAGTATGTCCCCCCCCCCTCTATTTTTATAACTACGGGGTATAAAATTCTAAAAAAAATAGAGGTGATGCATGCTAATTAACTCTTTCAACGATTTTTGGTTTGATCAAAGTATCTCTTATAGTTTTTGAGATAGGTTGATTTAACTGTAATTTTGGTTAAGTTTATTATATTTGCTGCTACGGAACCCTTTGTGCGCGAGCCCGACTCGCACTTGGCCGGTTTTTTTAACATTCGCATCGACATTCGCATTCGCTTAAATCAATGCGAATGTTATGCGAATGTGTGCAGGTCGTGCTTGCGTGAACTCGTGACTCTTGATTCGTTCGCGACCGATGCAGCTGCATGCATCAGTATGATTTGTCTTTTAAGTAATAAAAATCATTGATTTATATGTTGTTTTTTTACATTTGATGTGACTGATGTCTTAAGTACTTAACATTCGCATTCGCATTCGCGAATGTGAAAATTTTGACATTCGTAACATCCCTAGTCCGAACGTCCACCGCAGCATACTCGTATATACCTACCTACCTCCGTGACATACAACAAAAGAATCAAGCCGGTTCTTTAGTTGTATTGATTAACTTACAGAATGTACTCCTTCCCTTAACCGGAATTTCTGGGTCACAAAATGACACCTGTCTTTATTTAAATAATAAATATAGTAATTTTCCGGTGGTAGCTTAGAGCATTCAATGCTCTAAGGGTCGTAGATACAAAACTCTCTTGTAATTATGTAATTTTTCGGAAAAAAATAATTTGCGTTATATTACAAACAATTTTCCCAGTATCATTCGGTATGTCAACCATTTGTCGAACACATGCATGCCACTGCTTTTGCAGTATTACAGTAACAGATTCCATAAATAACGTAAACGTCATGCAACTTTAATGAAAATTTACTCGAAATAATGCTTTTTGAAACCGTTTTTGTTATACCTTGTATTTCATTGGAATGAATATTATTATATTGGACATCAATTCAGAATGGGGGAATTCATAAAAGAAAACCATCTATTCGTATTACAAAATAATTTATTCATGCTTAAATCACTTATTTACCATTTAGAGACAAATTTGATCAGTATACCATCGGTACTTACGTCCAATTTCCTACTTGGATAATCCAACTTGGTACACTGCACAATAAATTTAACACAAATAGGTATTCTAGACGCACTAGGAACAGTAGTCGGCAATCACTTTCGCACAGCTCTGAGTTGCGTCCGCTCGCTTCGGCGGTTCGAATGAGAATGCCAGCTGTCAGTGCGTTTGCACTAACGAAGAAGTGAGTGAGTGAACGAGTGAATATAAAAATGATATGATATGAATCCACCCACCCTGTTTATATTACTTACACTGTTGCGTTCACATTTTGTCCTAATAATTATACAGCCTACGATACTCACTAATAAATATTAATTGTTGCTTAAGTGTATAAATTACCCAAGACAAGATGTCTCAGAAGTGAATCAGTCTCGAGTGGGTAAACAATCCTTGATAATCCGACAGTGATGCGCCGATCCGATCCAATTTCTATAAATATTGGATCGAATCGGCAACCATACGATTCTTTTTGGATTAGATCGGCAGCCATAATATGATCCTTTTTGGGTCGAATCAGCCACTATGAGATCCTTTTTGGATCGAATCGGCAACCATACGATTTTTGGTACCTGATCGAAGTTAACCGTTTAAACCAAAAATAACGGTTTCGATTTCGTTTCGATTCGATAAACATTAAAAATCGGAGCAGCCGTACATATGAGTATACGCTACAAACGATTAAATATTATAGATAAAAGAAAGTTTCATACCTACGTAAGTCTACGATCCTTTTTGGTACCGATCGATAAAATATAACCGTTTAAACCAATAATAACAAAAATCGAGGCAACGGTATCACATTAATATACCTACCTACCTACGCTACAAACGAGTAGGTTTTATGGAAGGAAGGAAGTTGTTCCTAAGAATAAAAAAAAATGCCGCGGCCAATAGACACCTGCAACACCAGTAGAGTCTCAAGTGCGCTGCCAACCTTCAACTCCTTTTCTCTCAATTGGGCTTCCGGTACCCTCACTCACTCGACTACTTCACGCCGGTTTTCTGCGAGCCTCTCCAAATGTTCGCCACTCCAATCGACGTTTCGCTACTCGCGTCCAACTCCAGACGCCATCTTGAGCAAATCGTCCATTACAATCCGAAAAATGGATTTGACGAACGAAATTGCGCGTCCCTACTATTTGTGCCCCTAGTCAAAGGAGCCGAATTACATTCGACGACGTCTCCCCTTGAGCAAACGCAGATTCAATTTAGATTTCGGTTCTCAGTCTTTTATTATGATGTAGTACAGTAAAATTACCAAGCACGCCTTATTTACAAAATTGCGGTAATAAAAATAATTCGGATATATTCACACAATATCTCATACATTGACCTGACTCCGTAGTAGGTAGCTTAAGCATTTGTGTTACAGATGTCAGACAACAGAGGAAACAAATATTTAACAAATATTAATTAACCCAGACCATGATCTCGACGAAAAACAGCGCAGTCTATTCCGATCATAGAAGCGATGACTTGATTTTTATGATCGAGGCCTTTGTCCTGCATTCAGACAGTATATAGGCTGATTTTCAACGTGTAACCATAATCCAGTTGGTCTGTTTGGGTACCTTCTTTAAAGGCCTAATCCCTTTAAAGATGCGAAACAGACAAATTGAGGTAGGGTTTCAAAGGTCACACGACAGTCGTATTAGTGTTAAGAGGGTAATCGCGCGTGAAAAAGCTAGACGACGTACACTCGAGGTTAGGTATAGTCAAGTTCAAAAATATGTATACACTTTAGGACCTTGTCACAGTATATATGTATAAGAAAACGACTTCCACTTTCTTATAAATATGTATTGTGACAAGGTCCTAAAGTGTGTACATATTTTTGAACTCGACTGTACCTACACTCGAGTTCCAACTTTAACGTCATTAGTGTTGTTTAGTGACATTTTGACATCTCACATCAAAGATAACCAATCAGGTGAGGTCCACCTAACAATTACGAGTATAACAATTCTACGATTTTTCACACGCGATATCCCCCCATTAATTAAGTAAGTACTACAAGTTCTCGCACAATAACGCTCATAATACCACAGTAATACCTAATACTGAGGTGAATATTTCATCATTTGATTTAAAGCTGATCTGACGAACATAAAACCTAAATTTATATTATCTCGGTACCTAAGTATGCGCGAATCATAAAAATGGAATAAAAATCACCTTTATTGCAGGCTTACTTTATGTTCTAACAACCGCTGGGTTCGGGGTTCTGTAGTATAAAGAGAAATTGCAAACGTGAGGTCTTGGTACATTTGTAATGTCCATAGGTATGTAAATTTCCGTGTTCTACATGTGGACAATATCACAATTTTTGAAAAGGTTAAAGATTGGCATTGCACTCTTGTCTCTACCGGTGTTGCAGGTGTCTATGGGCGGCGGCAATCGCTTACCATCAGGTGATCCGTCTGCTCAGCACCTATCACATAAAAAAAAGCAAATTTCATCAACCGACGTGTTCTTTACGTGCTACCCCACAGAATCTTACTGTGGCCTTACCATGAGTTTACAATACTATCCTCGCCATCGAAAACTATCGCTTTGTCTCTTTAATTGTGATGCATTTGAAAGAGATAGAGAGATAGAGCTATAGTTTACGTTGTCAGTTTTCGATGTCAACTCATGGTAGCGCTACAGAACCTTTTACTTATGTTAGAACTCATGTTTGCCATTTTTTTATTGTTCCCTTCATAGTATTTGAGGGCGAAAACAATATCCATATTTGCATAATGCGGATCAGCAAAAGAACCAGGGCGATGTAATAAATGGTAAGGGAAATTTGTTCGTGTTTACATCAGAATCGCAATGGTGCATATTTTGACGGAATCAGTTGTTTCACTGCATATTGAAGAAGATATTATAACATAAGTGATTTCTGCAGCTAAACAAGTCGAGCCTACGTTTGGTGACTTGTGCTCTGACGGGGCATGGGCAACTTTAACAAACATCTTTTCAACCTAGGTGTTACAGACAGCCCTCTATGCAGAGCATGCATGGAGAAGGACGAGACAGCCGCCCACATCCTGCTGGAGTGCAGAGGGGTGGCCAGCTGCCGGGCGCACTACCTGGGAAACCCAGGTAGTCTCCGGGAAATCTTCAGCAGCGCGAAGGCGCTGGCAGGTTTCCTGGAGGAACTTGACTTGTTGGAGTGAAGACCGGTCAACGTCACCCTCCGCACGCCAAATGGGCGCATTTGCAGCCTAATTGCGGAAAAGCCCGTACGAAGAAGAAGAAGAACATAAGTGATTACCTAAGCAATTTAGTACTTACGTAGTCAGGTCAATGTATGATAGGCCGAGTTGCTGCATGAAGAAGAAATCATCATCATCATTAGTCTGTCGCAGTCCACTGCTGGACATAGGTCTTTATAGGTTTTTTATAACAGAAGCACATTTAAATAGAAAACTTACGGTTCAAATTTATACTTAAGTACTGTACAAGTATAATATAACCACACAGAATAACAGTCAAATGGCCATCAGTAATCGACGTGCGAACATTCAATACCCCCATTATCATAAGCTGGGATCAGCGAATAAAATCCGGAGTAATACCACAAGTACCTAATACCTTAATAACTTAACCATACCATCACAACAAACCAAAGTAGGTACTTTGGTATAATAATCTAGCGGTCTTTTTAGCGGTTAAGGTTATAAATAAAAAGACACACAAAATGTTTTTTTTTTGAGAATCCACTTACAAACATTGCTCGGGTTTGTGTTCACCATTCCGCATTAGGCAAGTGTGGTGATTATCCCATCATAGTAGCGATGACTGGATGTCTATGATGGATGCCTTCTTGCAGTGGGACAATAAATTGGCTGATACTTTACTTTACATACTAAATGAACAAATGAAGTGACTGGACTAAGTATGTATGAAAAGTTTTACTTAATTTTATGGACATTTCTATAAGTCTTAGAACAAATTTTGTCCAGAATGGTTAGTAGAAGCCATAGTTAAAGGGATGTAAATGTTCACAGATACAATATCTCACACATGTTCCGTTAAGTTTATCTGCCCTTTGTTGACTAACGATAGTAAAATCTACAGTATCGATAATATTGATGCAACGTTTTATCGATATGAATTCTGTCGAGAACACTTTTAACAAATTCGCAGGTTTTGACACTCTAGTAGGTCAAAGGAAATTGTTCGCATGACAACTCACTGGACACACAATAGCAGTGTTAAAAACGATACAACTCAACGGTTATTTTATTCTGTGCAGCACTTTATTGCACCAAACAACATAAAATTTGTATCAGCCGATGCAATTTTTCCACATTCCACAGAATCCCAAAGAAAAATAGCTTAACATAAAAATTAACATGAAGGGTACTCGTATTCTCGTAAAATATTATACATGTCATAAAAGTTCTCTTGAATGTACATTCGTATGGAAATTTGATTAAGGGTGGACCTTCCCATGTCCTTGTACTCTGGGCGGAACACCCGCACGCATTAGCTCCAGTTCAAATTGTAAAAGCAATTCCATCATATGTGAAAAAAGCGGCACAGTGCGAGTCGGATTCGCCCATAAAGGTTTCCGTAGCACCAAGTAACTATACTCTGATTTATAATCATGTAAAGTAAACTGACAGATGTCAATATGTCATCCCCATACATTATCACTCAATTTGACACATGCAAAATGTCAAAATGCATAGAAACTTGTCATTGACATCTGTCAGTTTACTTTACATGATTATGAATCAGAGTATAGTAATTTGTTTTTTCGTTTTGGCTTGGACCGTGTTCTTGCACACTTTAATTCTGCCAATGTCAAGTATTTTTTTTTAATTGAGTTGATTGGCTGAAAGGTAAATTCTGGTTCATTCATTTAAAAAAGTATTATTTTATGACGTTATTTAAAAATTACTCACTAGATCTTTTTTAAACAAATGTTTGGTGATAGTTTTTTTTATAATCGGACCTCAATAACATCCCGTTGGGCTAGTGGTTCAAGGTCCTAGGTTCGATTCCCAGATCAAGCGTGTTCCGAATCTTAATGCGGTTCACATAATATGTCACTTATCAGTAGTTCTAGAGAGTTTCGGAAAATAGTGTATTTGACGTACCTACATACACGAACTGACACACAGACAGACATGACGAATCTAAGTTTAAGTTTTTCGCCATTGGGCTACGGAACCCTAAAATGGGCCAAGTGCGCATATAGCTTATGTAAGAGGGTTCTGAGATATCACCGTCCATAAATTGCTAGTAGCTTTTTCTGCAACCTATCTATACATATTCACAGAGTTAATAACATAACACAAGTAAAGTATATCGGAGGAAATTTCAGCTATTTACTTTAAAAGAGCGTAGCTTTTAATATACTTTAGAGTTCCGTAATGATAAAGCATAGTCAGTTCATTGTAAATTCCAAACTCATCGAATTCTTAGTCTAAGGATGCTGAGTTCTCAAACGACATCTTGACGCAACTCAGTATAGAAATCAAAATACGGAATCAGCAATAGATTAAAACGTCGTATCACCCATGTTAAAAGGCAAATAATCATAATTTTCTATTGTGTCTGCTCTCTGAGTATTACGTCGCGATGTTAGTATGTATATTATATACATTATTTTTAAATAGTTTTGAATATTTTCTTTATGTCATTTTTTTTTTGTTTACTTTGTGTCATCGTAAGTATTTTATCTTTTCTTAAAAATAATTTTTATTTATTAAAAGGGCATAAAATTTAAACTGATGATTTTTATTGAATGACAAATGTTTACCGATGTAATTTAAAAAGAGAGGAATTTTATACAGAGGACCAAAAGGTATTTCATATTTTTTTTCTTAAGAAATTTGGGCCGAGACATAATGTCTCTCACCTACATTTTGGGAGAAGAAAAATATTATATGTAGATCAATGGTAGGTGTCATGTAATAAGCAAATTGACTGTGACAGACAAACATAAAGACGCGAGAGCGATGCTATTACAGATCCATTTTTTCATTGGAACGAATGGAACCTCAGACAACATATTATTTGTTTAAAGTATTCCGTTTACTGTTGTTTGTTTTAGCAATCAAAGGAAAAACCTGGAAAAGGGCCTTGAGACGCGACGTAAATATTAATTACAGTATCAATAAGAATAATATGTTATTAAAAACTGTTTTTCTACTACCTAAGTTTCTCACACTAGAACTTATTATACTTAATAACTAGATACACGGCGCAATACTTATACCCCAGCGCGGTGTGTGAGTCGTGGGCTCCGCAGCGTTTAGACGGCCTCTATGGCGCAATGGCTAAGGTGTTCACCCGAAGCGCGAAAGGTCCCGGCTTCGATTCCCAGTCAAGTCAATTTTGCAAACTACTTTTTCTAAGGTTTTTTTTTGGTCTGGGTGTTTTGGGTTGACGCCCCTAGTTAATTATCGTCATCTGGTGCTCATAGTACGGAGGTTGCTCTAATTTAAGACCAGGTTGGTTGTTGTGATTGTCTTGTGCATTGGTGGCGAAGGTCGGCCAAGACCTCTCACTTTCTGGAATAGTGAGAGCTAGGTATATTTCCGAGTCATGAGGCCTGGAAGGCCTTCGCTGCTTTTTGCGAGCACGTGATGGCATCGAAGGAAGCGGCAGAGCGCGAGCGAGAGGCAGATCCTCTGGCCCCCGCGCTCCGAAGAGCAAGGGGGAGGAGACGACGCCAATATGTGCGACTCCTTCTTCACCATGGAGGGGGTCCGCCGGGTGGTACGGGGATACTACCGCCGGTATTGTACGGACACTCGCAGCCCCGGTGAGGACGGCCCGACTCTCTCGGCTGTCCCATCCATCCCTCCCGACCCCGAGGAGGACCCGCCGGGGATGTTATGTAGGCTCCGTGTCCAGATTCCACGACATCCTCCGCGATGGACAATGAGAGAGAGTCCCAAGAGTTTTAGTCGGTCGGTATACCCCCACCGCTGCGGGGGGAGTCCGACGACCGACGGAGGCGGACGCCCCCCTGCGAAAAACGCTAGCCAACTTTTGAATTCCAATAGCTTTTATTCAAAAATAAAACGTAGGTACCTATTGCATTTTCCAATTTGTGTTTTGTTGTTCGTAGTCTAGACAAGTTTAATCCTTCACTCGCCACAAAGAGAGGAATCTAGCCACTTAAATCATTTTCAATTTGTTAAGTGCTTAAATTGTTGGGACAACCGGAGAATTTGATCTGAGCAATGTTATTGGATCTACAAGTATTAGAAGAAGTACTAAATAAATGTATTAAAAAAAATATTTATGTAGGTATTTTACAACACAATCATGTACGCACGCGTAGCACGTGTACGTTTTAGAAGTCAAATCAAATCAAATCAAATTCTTTATTTGCATAAAATATGGGTTAACTTATATTAACGCATGTATAGTCGATCTATCGACAAGCAAATACGTCCGTCCTGATTATTAAAAAAGCGTTGTAGCTCATATACCTACCTAAGAAAAACGTTGTTGCAAACATTTGCAAGACATTTCCCATGGAAATTAGTGATACATTGGTATCCCCCAGGTCACACGCCGAAAGGCGCTCCTATACGCGCGTCTGGTTTTATGAAAAGCGTTTTCAGCGCGCGTATACTAAAACCACAATATACGAGGAGATAAGATATACGCTGAACTGAAACCGCTCCAAGTAAAAAGGCGCTCCTATACGCACGTCTGGTTTTATGAAAAGCGTTTTAAGCGAAAATATACGCTGAACTGAAACCGCCCCAAGTTACGAACGTTACAATCGGCGTTAGTAAACAACAGAAAACTTAAATAATCAACTGTCAAAGTTGTGGGTGGCGTGATGGAAACGGAATTCAAAAGAGATTTTAACATTCCCTTGCCCCTTTCAACAATCGTTCAAAACTCCGAAGTGGATTCCAATTAAAATTCTTCAACTCAAAAGGTTCTTGGAGATGTCTCGCTCTTGTTTTAAGTTATTTAAATTTATAAGTCATAAAAGAAACAGATTTCCTTTTCGGCTAAGTAATGTCGGAGACAATTTCGGGAACCACCTTAAGGGCGACTTTGTGTGGCAAGTAGCGCGACCACATATATCCCGCGTTATTGAACAATCACGATGAGTCTCGACATTTACGCACATTTGCATAGCTATATCATAGCATATAGCATATGCATGTGAGTTTAGGTGACTTTCGATGTTAGTGATGAGTCACACACACATCATATTATCGGTCCTTGAGTAAAAAGCAAAGATTGGAATCATAATAAAGCATGTAAAAAGTCAGTCATATCCCTAAATTGTCATTGGAACGTACCTTGGTACATGCATTTCCATGGTAACATTTTTTGTTTATCATATAGGTATATTATTCTAAGATATTATCATACCAGTAGCACGAAATAGCATCGACATAATACTAAATTCATGCGAAATAGTTATGTTGTACCATTATATACAAAAAGAGGGCTCTTGCTGACATGGAAATCAAAAAGTTTAATTTTGTTTATTTGTTTTATTCGATAACTTATCAAATTACAGCAGAAAATACACAAACATATTAAGTAATAGACATATTAGTTTACAAAAAAAACTAACTGTACTTATAACAATAGCTAATCAGAGCATTCGTACCTAAAGTGAAAATTGTTACAAAAATCATAATCGTTTAAAAAAAGTGTTATAAAAAAAACAGAAAAACAACAAAATTAAAATCGGTTGATTTATTTGGGAGCTACGATGCCATAGACAGAGACACACTTATTGTACTGAACAGCTTTTGAGGAGACATAGAAACTTGAGGAAATTATGAAAGTGAACATCAAGCTCAGGTATTTTTTGTGAGATCGTCACAGAGGCGTTCGTTTATTTATAGTTACAGCAGTATATAGGATCGTGTATCTCCCTCACATTTATCACTGTCATTCACGTCAAAAACGGCGACATCACTGCAAGCGCGCATGCATTTGTACCTCGTAGTGTAGGGAGCCATCCTTCTGTGTAGGTACCTATTACTTACTCTTTTGTGCCAGTGAGTGTTTTCTGCTGGCTGAAGCACGCTCAGTTGCATACAACTCTTAAATGTTGTTATTCTAAGCATACAACGCCCCGTTTGTCTAGTGGTTCAAGTACCGGGCCGTGATCTCGGGGTCCCGGATTCGAATCCCGGGTCGAGCAAAAAAATATATCTCGAATTTTACGAACATAGCTTGGGTTTGTGATCACCAATCCGCATTAGGCAAGCGTGGTGATTAAGCCTAATCCCATCATAGTAGCGATGACTTGATTTCTATGATGGAGGCCTTTGCCCTGCAGTGGGATAGTATATAGGCTGATACTTTACGTTACTTTACTTTAAGCATACAACTAGGTCTAGGTAGGTATCTGTACAAGGTTTGATAACAGTACGTTGTAAGTACCAGATAATATCTTTACCTAATTCCAAAAATTTCACACTCTCTAGTCATAAAGCGCTGGACCGATCATGTAAAAACTGCCCTCAATGGTCCGCTCTACAATCATGCACTAGAAAAACGTCACTGTGTGAAGAATAGCCAAGGATGATGACGTAGGCAATAAACGCTGATGTCCAACCAAGACCACTCTACCAAGAGTATAACGACAAATAAGAAGTGATATCTTAATACTTTTATAGCTATTCGTTTTATAGGCAGTTATAAATAAAGTAGATAATCACAGAGCAGGGAAACAGAAGATAATAGCTGAATCAACAGTGCGTCAAACACTCGAAAGCATCACGTGGCAATGGAATATAAAGCTTGCGGATTATCTTAAACAAACACATTTGAAAAGCTAAACTAGTATGAGCGACGTAATTCAGCTAGGGTACCCACAAACCATAAATCCATTATCACCCCATAATATTTCTGATGATGTAAATGGGAGCAGATGTGGGATATTTAATGTGTTTTTTAAAATCACGCAACAGAACAAGTTAGGTACTTATCGACGCCCCCCGTCAATAAGTCGATAATGTGCTATTAAGGACTTTTTGCTTTTGTTCCTGGGTTTTTAAGCGGGGCGTGTAACGGCATCTCAGCAGGCCTACAAGGTGCGGATGACAGATTCAATAGGTAGGTGCTTCGTTTGTTTAATTTATGGAATTTCTTTAATTTTTTTTATTAGTAACCAAGTATTAATAACTAAAAAATTCCTTCGTTTTTATACATCATCACTTTAAAAATCCAACTCGTTGAAAATATATTCCACAAAACATTAAAGCGTGTCTCTCTCATGTAAAATTTGGATTTTTCGATTACCGACATACTTATTTCCCGGAGGCGTCGTCGTCTCATTCGGCTGACTGCGCTGAAGCGAGTAGCGAAAAACTAAGGAGAAGATACTACGAGTAGCTAAATCTACTGATATCAGAATCAATGTAGAAACCACAGACAAGTTTTTACACAAGGAATAAAAAAGTATTAGATCATATAAGAAAATGATTTATTAATTTATTGATTTATTTTGGAAAAACAAACAATTAAATGATATTTATCTATACTATTTATAAAGAGATTACTTCTATAAACAACGACAAGGCTTATAGATAAACCGAAAACACGAAACGCTTGCTTTACGGTCCCGAAGCGAAGTGAGGGCGGGCCACTATGATTAATAAAAATATAAATAGCACATAAATCAGCATACAAATGTCGCTGCGCGAAACATCGCCTAACACGCCTAACAAGGGCACACACCTAATTATATTACATTAAAACATAGACTTTTTTAAAATAAAAACAACTGCATCCAATTCTTACTGGAAATCGCTTCGGGCAAGACAGAAAATCTTAAAAGGTTCTAAAACTTAAGAATGTCTATTTTATTCCACTAATTAACAAAGCGAATGATAAAAATAAAATGACTTCAAGAAACACAAAGTCTTATTAGAATTTCTATTCATTAGGAGTTGTTTCAGATTAGCCTATATTTCCGCGCGAATACCGTCGTTTCGATAGATGAGCGTATATATCGTATACGAGGTTACACGCGCATTAAAGACCAAAAAAACCAGACGCGCGTATATGATCGTATTTCGGCGTGATCACGTGTACCACGAAATAACTAATTGCCACGACGTTTTCATTAGCCACCTTTTTTCTTTTTACGACACAAGCAACTACTCGTATGCTTGTGGCGTTGACACTAGTCAACGCTCTTCAAACGTCGAAAACGCGCATCAAAAAATCGAGCTTACAGCGTATAAAACGCTTGTCTGAAAACGCAATTAAATTCCCATTTTAATTTACTATCTCGCTGGCAACACAAAAAGAATTTATACATTTTAATTACTATTGAATTTAAGGACTTTAAACTTGTGTAAATAATAATTATGATCTCTCTTTTTCACTATCATCAGTGGTGGAGTGTTTGCTAGTTACTTTGAGACTGTAATTGTGATCAGTATCATTCTGTATACCTGGTGCATTTAATATATGTAAATAGCAACCCTACTACACACAGTACTAGCAAAGTGTAGCAGATAAAACATTGTAACTGAACATACCTTATCTGATAACGCGTTTAATCACAGAGTATCATGCCATCTGCACTTGCAGAGTGTACTTACACTCGACTATTTAACGTTTAACGTGCTTTAGCACTAGGGTGACTAGATTCTCGATTTTTAAGGGTTATTCTTTTTTAGTCGAAATGAACTCTATATGTTGAAATCCATCCGTGACATGACCAAAACGACTGTGTAATATGACTTCTAAGATGACTGACTGACCATCTCAACTAAAATGAATTGAGAAAACATCACATAGCTACATTTGATCTGATCATAAACTAAGGTTTTCCCTTATACCTACCTACTATCTAAAATAAGCACAAATACACAGACCTAACACAAATCACAAGAGAAATATAATGTTAAAATTAAGTTACATAGATGATTCTAAGTAAGTAACTTAATTTTAACATTACATTTCGCTTCATGTCCCTGTTTTTGTTGACTCAGATGGAATGCATCGCCGGGTAGCAGATTGGTTATGTCGGGTTGTTCACTGGAAACGTGACCGAGAAATATTTCGATAAAAAATGTAATTCATATTTTTTCTACTTCCCAATTTTTCCTGAAAGCAGTTTAAGATATGGCCACCCTATCCACTCTTCACTGAGTGTTATTAGACTTAATGAGAGATGTAAGACTGTAGTGCAATTTAAAAGGTTTAATGTTGCTTTAAAACTTGTTTAAAATGTAAGTAGTGCTTCAGAAACCCGATATTGCTTTGTCTTTTACACTGTAAAGTTATTATTATTTTAAATAGTGGCCCGCCCTCACTTCGTTTCAGGATTTAATTTTGTGATTAGTTCCAAACATAAAAAATAGATGTGTTTTCGAATTAACTATGGTTATAGTGAGACGTCTTATAAAGTCTCTTTTTTTTCAACACAACAGGCATAAATATACCTGGACCAGGACGACCCGTTTGGCGTATTGGTTTGAGCGCTGGTTGAGATGCAAGGGTTCGATTCCCGCACCAAGGCATGTTTGTTGATGAAACAGATTACGGACAGCTCCAGCAGTTAACCAGTGATCGACATACACGGACCACTCAAGCCTGGGCCTCCGGTACCCTCACTCACTCGACGAAATACAGTGCAGGCCTGCTGCTTTACGCCGGTCTTCTATATGGTCGAGGTATCACTAAGGTCGAGCCGACCCATTCGGTGGGCGATGCCGAAGTGTCTTCTCTCCTACGGTAAAAAACTGGTGGTCGTTGTTAAAGGGATGTAAATGTTCACAGATACACCATGTAGACCTTCCTCGCCTATTACTATCTATTACCAACCTACCTTTTAGATATTTTTCTTGCTGTTTTTTCTAAAATAAAAAGATATTAAAAAAAAAACAAATTGGATCGTCGAATAAGGACCTCATTAATAATACCTAAATATAAATTTGGATTCTGGATCTACGCCTTATTTTTAATACTGATTCTTGAAGAGATGCTAATGACATCAAGTTCATAGAATTCAAATTTCTGATTGTATCGTGACCTCTGGGAGTCCACAATATTATTGACAGATCTACCAGTTGGTAAACAAGCTTAATGCCAACATGAAAATATCAAAGCTTAAATCTGTTATTTCACTGTACACAATGACGAAGAATTTAGAAAACCTATTGGAAAGAAAATTTTTTCAATCTCAAGATCTAAACCAAACTTATCAATAGACACGATCGTTTGTTTCAATCTCTGGAGGCTTATAACGAATTCGGTTTTTTTATGTGATAATTGGCAGACGAGCAGACGGATCACCTCACGCAAAGTGAAGTACAGGTCGATTCACGAAAAATGACCACAAGTGACGATCGTCTACTTATGTAATCTCATGAAGTAAAGACTTAAGACAACAAACATGTTCAATTAAACGTAGAATGTGTTTAGTCTAAACCCTTTTTATGTGTCAAATTGAGAAAGAACCATTTCTTCATGAGCTTACATGCGTAGACGATCGTCATTTGTGGTTATCTTTCGTGAGTCGACTTGTACTTCACTTTCCAAACTACTTGACAAATGTTTAAACAATTAGGACAGTAATTGTGTAACGACATTGCACCGTGCAGTTTAGTCGCTAAATGCATTGGCGGGATTAACGACCGGTAATTACGACATAGCTCCGCAGCGCTCTCTAAACGATCCATTACTGTCTATTAACTAGGATGAGAGAATGTCATTAAGTTTTGCGAAAAACGTTGAATCACCACGCTTTGATATTCTCTTAAATACTGAAAAGTAAAAAAACTTTAATTGACAATTTATGTAACTCCCTACAAGTTGTCATAATATAATATGCATTCTACTACATTATACACTTGATACCTATCGTCTTAAAACCCAAAAGCCTTTTAAAAGGCATAAACAATTGATTTTTCATTGTGTGCTGTCTGGGCGTTACGACATAATCAAGTGAAAATATGAAACTCATCATTTGTAGAGGCGGCCAACTAGCTAAAAACAATCTCGACTATTAAAAGCTTAAAAATTTGTACCAGAGTTTTTCTGTTCAGACATTCTCAATGTCAGCCCGAATTCTGGAAGCTGGCGGTCTTGTACCCCCGTGCCTCGGAAAGCACGTTAAGCCTTTGGTCATGCGCCCAATCTTCGTTCGTGTTACACTGAGTGTCCAATCGAATTAATGGGGTACCTAACCAAGGGAATTACGTTTTAAATATGAATAAAACTAAGCCATTACAGGTTAAAGACCTAAGCAAGTTTAACCTTTCTTATCACAATTCTAGACATGTTTGCGATAAACCAGTCTTAATCTAAATTTAATATATGTAAGCAAGTCCAATACCTATTCAAGCACTTTTCAATTCGATGAAAAAGTAAGCCTACCTAGCAAACCTCCCTGTCAGGTGTCAGATCTCAAGTAAAGCCTTAGTCAGTATCAAATAATAATAATATGCTAACAGGTTCGTAGCTAGAAAACAACACAGTTAATCTAGGTAGCTTATCAGTGAAATTTCAAGGGGCTTTACGAATGAAACTAGCGCCGCCAACCTGGTTCCACTGATCGTGGCGAAAATATGATATTTTTAAGAAGCAAAACATTACAGAGCTTAGATAAAAGTAAATTGATTTTTTCAAGATGTAATAGGGTTGGGCGCGGCCTAGTTTTCATTCGTATAGCCCTTTAAGCTTACTTGGGTTTTTTGTGTTAGGTGGCAGACGAGCAAACGGATCACCTGATGGTAAGCGATGGCCGCCGCCTATAGAGACCTGCAACACCAGTAGAGTCACAAGTGCGCTGCCAACCCTTAACGTTTCTCCCCAATTGGGCCTCCGTTACTTACTCGACGAAACTACAGTGCAGGCGCTGCTTCATGCCGGTCTTCTGTGAGGCCGTGGTATCACTCCGGTCGAGCCAGCCCATTCATGCCGAAGCGTGGCTCTCCCATGGTAGAGCAAATTATATAGAAACACAGTAGAAAAATTACGTTAAGGTGGGTCATGTCATGATTCAGATTTGTCGACTGTGGGTAGGTATGTCGCAGCC
This sequence comes from Cnaphalocrocis medinalis, assembly GCA_014851415.1. Lineage (NCBI taxonomy): Eukaryota > Metazoa > Arthropoda > Insecta > Lepidoptera > Crambidae > Cnaphalocrocis > Cnaphalocrocis medinalis. The sequence goes on along the minus strand of CM026290.1, from coordinate 4,422,301 downwards.
GGATCGTATAATCCGCCATATTACATTACAGCTAGCTGTTTTTAAAAACAGGGCCGTTTTGAAATGCGGCGGCTCAACGATCAGCCAGATTGAATGTAGCTGAATAAAAAAAACCGGCCAAGTGCGAGTTCCATAGTATTGTCATCAAATGGGGCTACCATACTCTATGACTTAAGTGGCAGTAAAGTGATGCCATCAATTATTTTCATGACTTTCTTGATGCATTATACAGGATGTAACAAAAAGGGGGTATCAACCATAAAGGGAAATAATGTGTACCTTGTATGGATTCTATATGCAAAGTTTCAAATTAATAAAAAAATATTTTAGGTAAAGATAAGAAATCTTACCGTAATTCATTTATAAAATTTTGTACGCAAACAATTGTCAGGAATGCAAGGGGCGGTAACTGTTCAAAAAGTAGAGGTCAAAGGTTAATATTCCTATCAGCTGATTGCTCATTAGTGATGTGCAAAATGGATTTCACGAATAATCGAATTTCAATTAAATATTAATAACCGTAATATTAACTTGGCAGGTTAAAAACTCCAATATGAGATTTGTAAAGTGTGTCAGAATCGGTTCACTTCGAGATGATACCCCCCCTTTTGTTACAACCTGATATTAATATTATTATTTTTTGATTTATTCTATGCAAATAAAATACTTTGACATTATAATATAATATATTGGCAGAAAAGTAGCTACTTATTAACAACTAGCGGCCGCCCGCGACTTCGTCCGCGTGGAAAAGTAACTTTTTACCCCCCTTTTAACCCCTTACAACCCCCTTAATATTATTATGTTGATAGCCTATAGCCTTCCTCGATAAATGGACTATCCAACAAAAAAAGAATTATTCAAATCGCACCAGTAGTTTCGGAGATTAGCGCGTTCAAACAAACAAACAAACAACAAACAAACAAACAAACTCTTCAGCTTTATTATATTAGTATAGATTCATCGCATAGTCCTGGCTATGTTTGTTATTTTGTATAGTCATGTTTCAAAGGTAAAGGGTGTTTCAATGCTCAACAATACACCTTACTCATAGTTGCCAGCATTTCTCAGAACCGCGTACTCCCAAGGGATTAAGTCCAATCCTGTTTGCATTTCAAGGTGCAAATCTTTACTCAACATTGGAGCAAGATAGACTTATCTGGGTCTTTCATCTTTTTAACCTACATAAAGTTGTCTCCAGTAACGTTATCTACTGGAACGCGAACGTTCATAGGTATGAATGCAAGATATAAAGGATCAGTGGACTTGGATATCTTCAATACCTCTCAAAAAGTTTATAAAAAATCTTTGTCGAACTCGAAACATTTTCAATGCTAACGATATTTTCTACGATTTTTCAGTTTACTTATTTTACACGTTGGTGGACAGTACGTCCACAGGCGTTTAGGTAGCAAACAATGATACGGCAGAACGCCTAATAGACGTCCAAGTTTTTAATCGTGTCAAGGCAGTACGTCTGAGGGCGTTTGATTTGTAATACTCTTACAAGGAGGGCCCACAGACGATGTAAGCAAATAAGTAGTGTCATTTGGGAAGAAATTTTCATCTTTTACTGTCCACCAACGTGTTTATAATTTTACGTACTTAGTATGCTGACGGTACCGACTCGTCGGTCCGCCATATCTAATCCCAGTGTTTATCCGCACGGGTAGTATAAGAATGTTGTGAGTGCTTGTGAAGGCTTCCATATATTTTCCTAATTAGTCAAGTGTTACATAATGTAACGGTTGTATGTCAAGCTGTAAGCATAATAAATAAATAAAGGATATCAATGTAGAGGACTTGGCAGTACGATCTAAATTAAGAGATTAGATAAATGACACAATTAGTAGCAAACAACTTTATTAAATTATAACACTTTGGCATGATTAAAATGCTAATTACGAGTAGGAACCTAATTGCTAAATGCTAATTAAAATTAGCAGTAGGCTAATTACATACAATTATAACAAATTACAATGAGATTTAAATTAATGTACCGATAAATAGCTATTTACATACTTAACTTACATGTAGCTTAGCCTTAGTTTGTTTGAAAAATACTTAGTCCGGTATTTTTCAAACAAACCTATCTTAATATATAAGGTGTCTATGTACATAGCAGCAGGGGCGAATCCAGACCTCAAAAATGGTTGTGGGCATCTACGGATTTTCTGACTTGGGACATAGTTTCTATGTATTATAAGTAAGTATTTACAAAAGAAAAGTATTATATGTATATATTCGTAATTCCACTGTTGGTTCTGATATCTGTAACACAGGTGCTTGAGCTACCTATCTCAGAGTCAAATCAATGTATGTGATGTAGTGAAATATTATTACTATTATTATAGTGGAAGAGGGGGGGGGGGTCTAGCGGCTCGTTCCTCCCAGCTACGCCCGTGATTGTGCGCATATAAGGATTTTCCAAATTGGGACATCATCGAAGGGCGGTCATAGCGGCTCCTGCCCCCTAGCTACGCCCATAGTTGTGGGTACAGCCCCCCCGCAAATACCCCTCTCCCTCTCTTAACTGGAAACTGCTGATCCTAAGTTGATAGAAGAAAGTGTACCTAACGTCTCAAGTAAATTTAAGGTTGTGGGCATGCCCACAGTGCCCACAACGGTGGATCCGCCCTTGCTTAGCAGGGATGTAACGGACATGTAATTTTGATTACTGATTGAATCCGGATATATAAATTAGAAATTCGAATATCCGTTCGTTTCGGATAATTTTAGTCATGTTTTTAAACTTTCGCGTTGCATTATACAAATACTTCATATAACGGGACTAAACGCGACGAAATTTAATATATACATTCTAGCACTTACTGCTTGACGTTTCGGCTGCGTTACAACAGCCGTGGTCACAAGCGAACCACCTTCGCTTGCTGTCATGATGATCGCCTGTGACCACGGTTGTTGTAACGCAGCCGAAACGTCAAGCAGTAACTGCTAGAATGTACTTATAATTTCGTCGCGTTTAGTCCCATTTATATGAAGTATTTGTATAATTTTAGTCATTTCAAGATTAGTACTTTATTTTTGAAATTGGCGAAGCCTTATTGAGATACGATATGTCAACTAGTTTAACCTGTCTCTACTAGGCTGCACAACAATCCAATCCTATTCGGTTACGGATATTTATTTATATCCGATATCCGATATTTTCAGTTACGATTACAGAGCTCCCTAACATCCCTGTTCCATAGTAACATCACACCATTTTATTCACCATCCAAATAATTTTAGCTTCAAGACCTTATTAAGTTTCGACTTCTATATCAAACGCTTATAGCTGTTTCTTGACTACAACCCTGTACAATACACACCCTATCGTCGATGAAGTACAGTGTAGCGAAGAGCCGAAAAGTGATATTTAATCTAGAGCTAGTCATATATACATGTTATTTTTTAAGAGGTAAAATTTATAGACGACGACAAGGCTTATTAATAAACCAAAAGCAAAATACTCGCGCGATGTTATTTGCGCCCAGCGCTATCTATTGGCACGGTTTGAAACTAATGTCCCGATACGAAGTGAGGGCGGGCCACGTTTTCCTGAATTAAATGCTGCCATTTTAAAATCTAATTGCAATTTTATTATCTCTTCGGATAACGTTTTCAGGTTTCGCCAACCTTTTTGGCATTCTTTTTCTTAATATGAAGAATAAACTGTCAATACCTACATTTTGCATCTGTATAAGTACCTATGTATGTAAGTTAAAATGTTGTAGGTAGGTACTAAATGTTACAAGCGCAATACCATATTTGAAATCTAAAATTACGGATGATTAAGTTTTTATTCAGGCGTCTTGTAGGTATTTAAAAGCAAATAAAATTATTTTATTAAATTATAGAATCAAAATGACCAATAAATAAATTACATCTGCGAGTGTTTTTAGAAAAAAGGGGTATACTATTGGTACGATAATTTTATTGCAATAGCAATAATATTTAAATTTCTAAAATAAATAAATTAATTAATTGGAGAAGGAGAGGTGACCCTTATTTGGTAGATAAATAATGGCGACAGGTAAGTAGGTGACGGATCACAGAACATTTACTTAGTTGATTATTCAATTTACGAATGCGGGCTCCCATTAAAAGATCTAACATTGTGTACCTAGTTAAATAAGTGATGATAGTATGGATAGTATGGAGATCCGCAGGAGATCTAAGGTCACAGACATAGCCCAAAGAATTGCGTGGCTGAAGTGGCAATGGGCAGGGCACATTGCGAAGAGAACAGACGGCCGTTGGGATGGAAATGTCCTTGAGTTGAGGCCACGTGCAGTAGGTCGCAGCCGTGGCAGGCCTCCCACCAGGTGGACTGACGATCTGGTGAAGGTCGCTGATCCTAAGTTGATAGAAGAAAGTGTACTAACGTCTCAAGTAAATTTAAGGTTGTGGGCATGCCCACAGTGCCCACAACGGTGGATCCGCCCTTGCAGCAGGGATGTAACGGACATGTAATTTTGATTACAGATTGAATCCGGATATGAATTAGAAATTATCTCGAATATCCGTTAGTTTCGGATAATTTTAGTCATGTTTTTAAACTTTCGCGTTGCATTATACAAATACTTCATATAAACGGGACTAAACGCGACGAAATTTAATATGTACATTCTAGCACTTACTGCTTGACGTTTCGGCTGCGTTACAACAGCCGTGGTCACAAGCGACCCACTTCGCTTGCTGTCATGATGTCAAGCAGTAAGTGCTAGAATGTACTAATTAAATTTCGTCGCGTTTAGTCCCATTTATATGAAGTATTTGTATAATTTTAGTCATTTCAAGATTAGTACTTTATTTTTGAAATTGGCGAAGCCTTATTGAGATACGTACGATATGTCAACTAGTTTAATCTGTCTCTATTAGGCCCCACAACAATCCAATCCTATATTATCCGACACATTTTTTTTTCGGGTTCCGTTACGGATATTTATTTATATCAGATATCCGATATTTACAGTTTCGGTTACGAAGCTCCCTAACATCCCTGTTCCATAGTAACATCACACCATTTTATTCACCATCCAAATAATTTTAGCTTCAAGACCTTATTAAGTTTCGACTTCTATATGAAACGCTTATAGCTGTTTCTTGACTACAACCCTGTACAATACACACCCTATCGTCGATGAAGTACAGTGTAGCGAAGAGCCGAAAAGTGATATTAATCTAGAGCTAGTCATATATACATGTTATTTTATAAGAGGTAAAATTTATAGACGACGACAAGGCTTATTATTAACAAAAAGCAAAATACTTGTGCGATGTTATCTGCGCCCAGCGCTATCTATTGGCACGGTTTGGAACTAATGTCCCGATACGAAGTGAGGGCGGGCCACGTTTTCCTGAATTAAATGCTGCTGTTTTAAAATCTAATTGCAATTTTATTATCTCTTCGGATAACGTTTTCAGGTTTCGCCAACCTTTTTGGCATTCTTTTTCTTAATATGAAGAATAAACTGTCAATACCTACATTTTGCATCTGTATAAGTACCTATGTATGTAAGTTAAAATGTTGTAGGTAGGTACTAAATGTTACAAGCGCAATACCATATTTGAAATCTAAAATTACGGATGATTAAGTTTTTATTCAGGCGTCTTGTAGGTATTTAAAAGCAAATAAAATTATTTTATTAAATTATAGAATCAAAATGACCAATAAATAAATTACATCAGCGAGTGTTTTTAGAAAAAAGGGGTATACTATTGGTACGATAATTTTATTGCAATAGCAATAATATTTAAATTTCAAAAATAAATAAATTAATTAATTGGAGAAGGAGAGGTGACCCTTATTTGGTAGATAAATAATGGCGACAGGTAAGTAGGTGACGGATCACAGAACATTTACTTAGTTGATTATTCAATTTACGAATGCGGGCTCCCATGAAAAGATCTAACATTGTGTACCTAGTTAAATAAGTGATGATAGTATGGATAGTATGGAGATCCGCAGGAGATCTAAGGTCACAGACATAGCCCAAAGAATTGCGTGGCTGAAGTGGCAATGGGCAGGGCACATTGCGAAGAGAACAGACGGCCGTTGGGGTGGAAATGTCCTTGAGTTGAGGCCACGTGCAGTAGGTCGCAGCCGTGGCAGGCCTCCCACCAGGTGGACTGACGATCTGGTGAAGGTCGCGGGAGTCCATATTGGATGCGGGTGGCACAGGACCGATCTGTGTGGAGAACTTTGGGGGGGGGGGGGGGGTCTATGTCCAGCAGTGGACGTTTTTTGGCTGAAATGATGAGTATGGACAGCCACACATTTCTGTTAAACAAAACTAAACAAACAAATAAACCTAGGTATCACAAAAAACCTCGGGAGCTAAAGAATTTATAATTATAAAAACATATGTACATAATTTAATTTTAAGTTTTTTTCTCTATAAGCACCTAGCTTGTAAAAAATATGATATGGGCCAGAGCCCTAAATCTGGGTACGCCCATGTTTATTACACAGACATTAAACTAACAATCGCTTAAGAATAATTAATAATGTCCCTACAAGTTAGACCTTAGACTTAATATATCGTACAGAAATCGTAGCGTGTACCGATTTCTGTAAAAAGGTCGTGTTAGGCCTACAAAGAATAAAGTGCGCCATTGTGGAGTTGTAACGGGATAGAGATTCGGTCATAAATTTCGTTTCGTTTTAGGCCCTCAGGGACGGAGCTGCCGTTATAATATTAATTACATAAAATAAGGACTATACGGAACGTGTGTGGATAACACACTATATTTGTATACTGCCTAGCTCGTAAGTCTATTTTTTTTCGAAATCAATATTAGCTAAAGCAGACTTTTTATTGTTAACTTGTTTTGTGCTTCCTCAGTTCTCAGCCCTCAAATCCTCCCGGGGTAATTCTCTAACTCGACAAGTAAAATTGGACAAACTATCCTAATTGCATGTGATCTTGCGATCTTAATTGAACAGAATCAACTGAGTGTATTTTTCTTGCAAAAATCTTCTGCACTGGGCACAGTTAGCGAAATGATAAGTCGTACTAATTTTGATTTTTACCAACTGGACATAGTATGACCAGTTTTTATGTCGAGTTAGAGAATAGCCCGACTGCTGAGCTTTTGCTTTGTGCTGATCGAAAAAAAACAGCTCATGCACTGCTACACTTACGAAAAAATTCGTTTGTCATTTTGGTTGTTACGTTTGTTTATTTTTTATTTATTTGTGTGGACTGCGATAGTCATTTTATTTCTTAAAACGGACTCCGAACAATTGGTGACTCCTGCTCTAAACAATATGAGCCCCGGTTCGTTCAGAAAAAAGCAAAGGAGTTCAAAACTTCTAGATCAGTTTCTTGACTTCTTTGTTTCAGTTAAAATTATAGTGAGTTTTCAATATAGCATCCAAATCGTCGAAAATTAAGTTTCGTATTTTTAAATAAGAAAATTCCTAAATTATTAAGTTTGCTAGAATAATTAGCGTATCGCGTAGTCTACCTATCTTAGCAGCCTATTTAGTCGATATCTTCGAACTTATCAATATAATATTTTCGTGGTTGATACGACGTATTATTGGTCTCAAGAAACTGTGGCCGCCATCTTGTAATATATAAAAATGGCCAGTCAGAACTAAGCCTGGTTTCAAGGTTTAATTCTTTTGCTTATGCCCATACCCTTCCACTTCTAGAATGAGCTACACCATTGAAGTCTATAGAAACTGTTCACACATCACAGGGTTGTGCACCTTGATAAGCCGTCCTCATGGAACCGACGTTTTTGCTCTGTAACAAACAAACAAAATAAATAAAGTTTTTGGAAGCCTTTTTACCACATTTTAAGAAAAAGGTTTTTACAAAATAAATGTTTATTTAACGTCGTAACGCCCAGACAGCAGACACAATAGAAAATCAATTGTTTTATGCCTTTTAAAAGGCTTTTGGGTCTTACGACGTTAATGAAAAAAATAGGGGCATATTCAAAGGCATTTACATCTGTGGCAGATGTTTCAAGCAGGATCACGCGGTGTGACATAACAGCTGCGCTGGCTGTAAAGTCTTATGCAGGAGTGAACCCTTTGTCTACATTTGCAGCACGTGAATTGAGCGCCCCTGCTGTAGGGGTTGTGGGCACGGCTTTTAGCACACTTTGCCGCAAGTTGGTTACGACAGAAACAGAAACACAAACACGACTAAGGGGCGTATAACTACCGCAAAAAAATTTTTTTGATTTTAAGTTAATAACACACTTAAAAAATCACCGATGGGTTCAGGTAATAATGTTTCCACTGGATATTGTAAAGCATACCTACAATACTCGTATTGATGAGGCTATCGTCAACTCATGGCGACATAAGCATTTACGTAATTCGTCGGCTTAGTATAGGGTGCGGTTAGTATAAAGGGTAGTACAGCCACCCGGACTATGGAAGGTTGTGGGTTCGAGTCCCACCTGAACCCATCGGTGAATTGTGGAAGGTTGTGGGTTCGAGTCCCACCTGAACCCATCGGTGAATTGTGGAAGGTTGCGGGTTTGAGTCCCACCTGCACCCATCGGTGTATTTTTAAGTGTGTTATTTACATAAGAATACATTGCATTGAATTGCTCTAACAACAAAATATATAATATTTTTTTATTTTATTTTATCATTTTTTTTTTACAACACATCATTCATTGATTATCCCGAAAGTTACATTTTCTATAGGGACTCGGCAAGTATTATTTTCAATCGTTACGGGACCACTATTTGTACCTAGCCCTTTGTCTGTCATTGTCAATTTGCGGTATATCGAGGGTCCCCAGGGGACTACTTACTTATTTATATCGTACATCAACGTTAGTACCTGGTTAAATATTTACTTGAAAGGTAAAATGTATTTTGATAAACTATTTATTGACGTTCATCAAAATGCAGAAAATAACTTTAACTTTCAAGTAAATATTTAAGTAGAGACTTAGGTATAATAATAATAATATTTCACTACATCACATACATTGATCTGACTCTGAGATAGGTAGCTCAAGCACCTGTGTTACAGATATCAGAACCAACTGTGGAATTACAAATATATAAGCTTGTAAAAATATAATGTTTTTGCGCGTTACAGCAAACCCCGTTCTATAATAATAATAGTTATAATGCAACGCGAAAATTTAAAGAACTATTTATATTATCATTCGTCACGGGACGGTTACAATAAATGTCACCTGTAGCTAAAGTTTTGAACCCCTAAATAAGGGTCTCTGACAAGATGAACGTGGGTTACCGTGCCTCCCAAAATACCATCTTTCTTTCGCACAGACAGGTGATTCGAGACTGAAGTACCCAACCAAATTGGGTCGAAGTGATACACAAAGTACGAGTAGCATGTCCCCCGTGGGATTTCAATTTACGATACAGGTTTTAGAGTCAGCCCACTGGCTATAAAATAGTTTTCTTGGTTCACACAAATAGAGGTAAACATCTTGGTGTTTATTAAGTAATGTTACCGAATTCGTGTTGACCCAGATAAGTAATTGGGTGGCGAAGCGTGAATAATTTGAGAAACATGAGCTGACAGCTAAATAACGAAACTTTCCATGTACAGTCCAGTAGCGTACCATGAGTTTACAGTGACAGAACTCGCTAGCGTCTGCGTAAAAAAAATGTATGAAAAAGTGTACAGCGCCTCTAGCGGTCACTTGAGAAACTAAAATCTGTAGTATCGAGTTACGCGCTACGTAAACGTACTCGCTAGCGAGTAGCGTTTACGTAGCGCTACGAGTTGACATTGAAAACTGACATAACGTAAACTATTGCTCTGTCTCTTTCAAATGCATCACAATGAAAGAGACAAAGCGATAGTTTTCGAAATACCACGAGTTACAAATTTGACGTTAGGTATCGAAAAATACTTTACGATTGTAGTTAAGTAACTCACTTGTCAAATATGGTGTGAAAAGGTGTTTTGATTTTACAAAATATTTAACATATATTGAGTATAATGTCGGAAAAAAGATATCTAGCGTGGAACAATATTGACGGCGGCTGCATTTCAAGATGAACGACACTCACAAGCAAAATTTCAAGCTGATATGTACAAGTGGGCTGGAAATCCTCTTGAACACAAATATAGGCTTAATGCGGTGGTTTTTGAGGATTTGTGTGATTTGCTGGCGTATTACTTACACATTACACAGATTTAACATCCACGCAAAGAATCTCCCAGGAGTCTAAGGTAAGACATATCCTGTATAAACCTCAAGGTAGGACATGATACTTACGGCCACAATCAGAGACGTTATTTAATCTAATGTTGATTGTAGATTTTTTGGAGATGATCTTTATAAAATACTAGTGGCCGCCCGCGACTTCGTCCGCGTGGAAAAGTAACTTTTTACCCCCTTTTTAACCCCTTACAACCCCCTTTTCGCAATAGAAAGTAGCCTATCTTCTTTCTCAGGGTCTAGATCATCTGCATACCAAATTTCATTTAGTTCAGTAGTTTTGAGCGTGAAAAAGTAACAGATAGACAGACAGACAGAGTTACTTTCGCATTTAAATATTAGTTAGGATATATTAATTATTATATTTTTACTTTCAGGTGGGCATTTTGTTCAAGAGGTATTAGAAAATGAAAGCGCCAGTACAGCCACTGACTTATTATTGGGAAGAGCATTACGCGACCAATTGGCAAGAAGACTAAAAACTCAAGAGAAACAAGATATAAAATATATATTTAATATATTAACACATTACAAAATTATTTAACTATTCTTTAAGTATTTTATTTCTAAATATAATAATGTAAGTATTCCCTAATTCTAAAAACTGCCCAAATAATTGTTGCCATCGTTCTAGACATCTTATTTCGGCTTCTCTTAGCCTGTTTCTCTCCCGCTCTGTTTCTTGCTGGATATTCCGCCATTCAGTCAGGTCTGACAAAAACCTGCCTTGCTAGATCTGACTGCATCCGTGTACGGGTCCTTCTGGGGATGGGGGATGACGGGTCTTGGAAACAGCCTCTACGCTGCCGGCGAGGCGTTAGAGGCAAGGGAGGACTCTGACGAGCTCGGTGCCCTGCTCTGTCGGATGGTAGAGGGGTCCTTGCAGCCGACGCCACGCCACTGCGGCGCACTGGTTTAAAGAGACGTGAGAGAGATTAAAACAAGCAACTAAACTTTCAATTTTGCCACTAAAATTCACCTAATAAAGTCTTTCACCCATGCTGTCATCTTAGAATTTATTCTAAGTCTGTCACATTGACAAAAATAATACCATGTACTTTACTTTACGTATAATACTATGTTTGTAAAAATATAATGTTTTTGCGCATTACAGCAGCCGAACCCCGTTCTATAATAATAATAGTTATAATGCAACGCGAAAATTTAAAGAACTATTTATATTCTCATTCGTCACGGGACGGTTTCAATAATGTCACCTGTAGCTAAAGTTTTAAACCCCTAAATAAGGGTCTCTGACAAGATGAACGTGGGTTACCGTGCCTCCCGAAATACCATCTTTCTTTCGCACAGACAGGTGATTCGAGACTGAAATACCCAACCAAATTGGGTCGAAGTGATACACAAAGTACGAGTAGCATGTCCCCCGTGGGATTTCAATTTACGATACAGGTTTTAGAGTCAGCCCACTGGCTATAAAATAGTTTTCTTGGTTCAAGCAAATAGAGGTAAACATCTTGTTTATTAAGTAATGTTACCGAATTCGTGTTGACCCAGATAAGTAATTGGGTGGCGAAGCGTGAATAATTTGAGAAACATGAGCTGACAGCTAAATAATGAAACTTTCCATGTACAGTCCAGGAAATTGAATGCTTAGTGTAGTCGTCATCATAATTCTCATTCATCATCTTAGCGTTTTGTTACTATTGCGTCATCATTATTGCCTTAGTTTAAGAACTGTCAAACATGTGCAATAAAGGGTCATTTAGATGGCCATGTTTAATCATAGACAGTCTAAATAAATTTCAAGCTTTCATTTTCTAGGAGGGAAAGAGAAAAGAGCGATGTACAGCGAAGTTTAAATGGGGGCAATAATTCCCAGTCGCCACTGGTGGCATATAGGATTTTTCATTCTCATTTGCCACCGGTGGCAATCCTTGCGGGGGCAACTGGGAATAGACGACGCGACGTTGCGCCCCTTTGGGCCCTATGGGCACGTTTTACCGCTTTGAAAGTGTAGTGTATAAAAATATATTAAATAGGTACCTATTATTAGAAACCTCAATATATTTTTTAAAGGCCTATACATTTTATTTTGCTTCTTTTGATAATCTCTTTGTTACGTTATGCAAAATGCTTATTCTTGCGAAATGATCCAAGTATTTACACTAATTAGTAGCGATGACTGATTTCAATGGTGGAGATCTTTGCCCTGCAGTGGGACAGTATTTAGGCTAATACTTTACCTTACTCCTATCTACACTAATTCAGGCACACGTGTGCGTTCCGTTTTAGTAGCGCTTAACGAATGACATTGTTCTTTTGTCCATTGCAGGCCCGCCGCTAGCTGTATCGGATAAAAAACAGAAAACCGGCGTGAAGCAGCCCCTGTACTGTGTTTCGCCGAGTGAGTGAGGGGACCGTTTGCGCCGGCCTTGGTCCATTGTAGGTACCTAATTCATTCATTGACCATGACAATTTTAAAAATAAGTTGACCGGCCCATTCAACTTACTCGACTGTACCATAAGTAGGCCTACTCTAAGATCGTATTAGGGAGATTGAGATATTTTGTCATAGTAAAATAAAAATAGCCATTAGTATGATCAACAAAGCTGCATAGCTAGGTACATATTATGTACATCATACCAGTACACCGTTAAATTTGGTAGTTTAAATCCCAATGCCCCCATTAGGTAACACAAATATAGCCCCTTTAGCATATAAGATCATCAAAATAAGCAAATAAGCTGTTCCAAATAAAGAAGAATATGCACCAGGCATTCATTTATTTTGTTGTATATATTTTGATATAATATTCTAAAGGGGCTTTATTTGCATTACCAATTATGAGGACGTTGAGATTAAAACTTCTAAAATTTACCTATATTTTTACCTGTAGGATCTAGTTTTAAGATTTTATTGTTCCAACCATCCTGATCAACATTTATTTGACTTAAGAAATTAAGCCAAAAATTTTTCGACTCGCCATAAAAAATTAACAAGCCACGTCAGTCACGTGAAAATATTTATCCCAAGTTGATACGAAATAGCGAGAAAAGGCGAATATTTTCCTTAAACTGGATTATGTTATATTTGATAAGGAAAACGGCTTATTATCGGGAGTATATTGAAGCATATAACTTTCGGTATTAGGCCAAGTAATACAGCCAAGTTGTGTAAGATTTTTACCGGTGCGTAAATACTTAATTGCATTCATTTCTATAAAATAACCCAAATATACATAGGAAGTGAATGTTTTTGGGGTAAACTGCTGTGTAGGCAGGCACGCGAGAGAACCAATAGCAATGTCCCTTTAGGTTCCGAAAGGCAAAATAGTAATCTATCTTCTATCTTCTATACTATTTATAAAGAGATAACTTCTATAGACAACGACAAGGCTTATAGGTAAACCGAAAACACGAAACGCTTGCGCGTTGTAATTGAGCACAGCGCCATCTATTAGTTCATTTCTGAATTACGGTCCCGCAGCGAAGTGGAGGGGCGGGCCATCTATACTATTATAAAGAGATAACTTCTATAGACAACGACAAGGCTGATAGGTAAACCGAAAACACGAAACGCTTGCGCGTTGTAATTGAGCACAGCGCCATCTATTAGTTCATTTCTGAATTACGGTCCCGCAGCGAAGTGAGGGCGGGCCACTAGTAATATAACAAAAGTAAAGTATTAGCCTAATACTGTCCCACTGCAGGGCAAAGGCCTCCATCCTAGAAATCTAGTCATCGCTACTTTGATGGGATTGGTGATCACAAATCCGAGCTATATTCGAAAAATAAGTAATCTTTACTATTTATAAAGAGATAAATGTTAGAGACGCGGGCAAATCTTATATACAAACCGAAAAGACCAACACTAGCGCGACACAATTAACGCTCAGCGCAATCTATTGGTAGACTGTGGAACTACTGTCCCTAACGAAGTGAGGGCGGGCCACTATCTTCTATACTATTTATAAAGAGATAAACTTCATAGACATCCACAAACCGAAAATGGCGATACATTAGCGTGATGCAATCGGCACCCTGCGCCATCTATTGGTACGAAGTGGAACTAATATCCCGAAACGAAGTGAGGGCGGGCCACTAGTAAATAATACAAATTCATACAACTTTATCTATGGCAAAAGCCTTCCATATATTTGGTACCTTTCAAGCTTCCGATGTCAATTTTGGAATATTAATAGATTTAATGACTGCCACGAACATTGATCTCGAAGAATGACCCAAGAGAAGCCGAAACCATAATTGATTGCTTGAGTTACTATAGCACCATAGCAATTCATTTACGTCACTGTATCGGCTACGTTGACAAACACGTTTGAGGTTTTGGGGCGTATTCCAGCGCTTTGTCGGGCTTGCTTAGCCATAACGCTGTGGCTGGGGCTGCCAATATTTTTTGTCTAAATAGAGTATTTTTATTAAAATGGCTGTAAAAATAATATAGTATATTACGCTTCAACAAAATATATATAGTTCTTTGATAGAGAAAAAAAAAAACTTATTAGAATTAGAAGCTTAAGCGTTGTAAATTTTAAACAATAGGGTATTTGACTAAATTTTTTTATGTGTTTAATCAAAAGGCCCCTCTATTTAAGAAACATTGTTGAATGAATTATTTGATTCTGATTTGAATTACCTGAGATATCACAACTTTAAGAGCACATATTTTACGCAGGCCCAAAAACGCTCTATACAAATGGCTACTAGCGTGTACGCAAGTACCTTGTATGCGCGTCAAGTAAATTTTGTTTGGTAGCTATATCAAAGGTTTCATTCATTCATAGGTTTAGTATTTTCGCGTACTATGTATAGTCCCGAATACAACACTATATAAGTATTATAGTACGGTTGGCAACCCTAGGCGTGCCAATTATGGCATGGCAAATACACATAATTGCCATTACTCATGCTGTAAAGCCTGAGTGCCAGTTTTCGTGCGATTGACATTTAACTGGCATTCGAAATATGCTGACTGTACTACTAGACAATTACACCCCTTTAATTACAGATCACTTTGAGGTTATACGGAGTATGCGTCAGAACTGCATGAATTTGACACCATACAGTTCTGACGCAAACTCCGCTCAATAACTGTGGGAGAGCCACGCCTCGGCATGAATGGACCGGCTCGACCGGAGTGATACCACTGCCTCACAGAAAATCGCGTGAAGCAGCCCCTGTGCTGTGTTTCGCCGAGTGAGTGAGGGTACCGGAAGCCCACCCAGGGGGAAAGGGGATAAAAGGTTGGCAGCGCACTTATAACTCCACTGGTGTTACAAGTGTCCATGAGCGGCGGCAATTGCTTACCATCAGGTGATCCGCCTGCTCGTCTGCTACGTATCGCATAAAAAAAATAGTGAGTATAGAATTTTTGATTTTGGTCAGATGATCAACAGCAAAAGTAGATACTTTTAGGCCTGACGGTAAACGATTGCCGCCGCCCATAGACACCTGAAGCTCTGGGAGAGTCACAAGTGTGCTGCCAATCGCTTACCCCCTTTCCCCCAATTCGGCCTCATTCAACGAAAATTCACTCATTCGACGAAACACAGCGCAGGCGCTTCTTCACGTCGGTCTTCTATAAGGCCGTCGTATGACGCCAGATATATTTTGAATATTTTTTGCCCCAAGATTCAATTTGATCAAGCATTATAATAATATACATACGTGTTTTGGTTCAGAGAATCGTCGTGAGATACAGTTGCAGGGATGAACCGAGCCAGGGGCGGCTGCAGTATCATCTGCCGGAACGTTTGCCGGAACTGCCGCGACATCGAGCAGTACAGCACGAAGCTGATCGCCCCATTCAGCAACGCTAAGAAGTCCATGAGCTCCCCAAACAGGTTGTAGCAGCCCTTGAAGAAACACCACCCGAGCAGCCCGCTCATCAACCCCAGAATCCCCTGCGGCAACTCAGTCACGAGAAAAAGAAGTAACACCGCTAACAACATTTTCGTTGTCCTATCCGTCCTCTTATCCGCTTTGTTCTGGCGTTTGATCATTTTCTCCGCCGCAGGGCACCCATTGTTATAGTTCCTCAAGTGCTTCTGATGTTGATTGGCATTATACAAAGCCCTTATCAACCAGATGCTGATAACTGTCAGTATAGAGCAAGGCAGTAGTTTGATAAGCACGGCGTGGACCCAGAAGTTTGCCTGGTACAGGGTGCCTTCGTAGTCGGAGTCCACGTGGTACGCTATGACTGGATTCCCGTGGGCATTTGTCACGTTCTTCGTGTGAATGTCAAACACCTGTGGACAAAGAATTTGAATGAGG